>JAHWFO010115681.1:11337-25758 GCA_023313115.1 Rhysida immarginata
GTCAATATGACCCTTATTAGCGCTTGTCTGGAATGGTTTGTCACGTTTGTTTTTAATTCTTATCAGTTTTTTTGTTAATTCTGTTGTAATTTTCTAATTATTCGCTAACTAACGACTAATCTCGTTATTTATTTGTTATTTTTTTGTTTTTCTGTATCTTGACACATTACGTGCTGCCGGGGACCTAACTCGTCGGTCTATGACCATACCGGCCCCGGATATGCACTGTTTGTAACATTAATTATAATTAAAATAAATAAATAAATAAAAATAAATAATAAGATAGCAATTAGCAAGTAATTTCAGAAATAGATGGCAAAATTCATACATGAAAAATCATTTCTTCCAAATAAATTTAGATAAGACTGACGAGAAATTTTATATTCAATAAAACCTCCTGTTCCATCCAATAGATATCCTTTTAACCCAAATGGAAAAATTCTCTCGACGAATTTTCCGTAATGAATTGGATATAATTCTTTGAAGAATAATTTACTTATGGTAGAATTAAGTCCTCTTATCCAGGTAATGTTATATAATACAGTCACAAGCCAAAAGTCATGGGATAGCACCTAATAACGTGTGGGTCCTCCTCTAACCCGGCGAAGTGCCACAGTGCAACGTGGCATTGATTCCACAAGTCGGTGGATGACATCTGAAAACATTGCCAGCCATTCCGACTGGAGAGCTTCCCACAATTGCCCATTACGGAGCCACTACCGGCTTGCGCAGTGCATGCTTGACAACTTGGGTCCATAGCCTTCATGGGGTCTGCGCCACGCTCGAGCCCTACCATCAGCTCGTATCAGCTGGAATCGACTCATCAAACCAGGCCCACGTTTCCAGTTGTCCAGTCGATGTGTCCATGGGCCCAGGAGAGACGATGTTGACGATGTCTTGTTGTTAGCAAGGGCACCCTCGTGGGTCTTCTGCTTCCATATCCCATGGACACCAGATTTCGTTGCACAGTTCGCATCGATACAGCTCTAGTATCAACCTGGTTAAAAGCTGATATCATCTGGCGTAGTGTCAGTTGGCTGTTAGCGGTGACCATCCTACTCAGATGCCGTTGGTCCCGTTCATTGAGAAGGTGTGCTCGACCACTGCGTTGTCCATGGTGGGAGGTAATGCCGTCAAGTTGGTACTCTCGGTAGACACTTGAAACTGTGGACCGTGGGATGTTGAATTTTTGAGGCGCCTCCGACATTGACTGACCCATAGGTTGTCCTCTACATACCAGGCCACGTTCGAACTCGGATAGCTCTCGTCGTGTAGCCATTGTCACACTGAACATCTCACCTCTTACTCATGACAATATAACTAAACCTACTGACACTGATTTGCATATTTATACTGTTTGCACATGATGCTACTGCCACTCGAAAAATAGTCCACTGCTATCCCATGACTTTTGGCATGTGAGTTTATATAACTATTGTTTAGTGCCGTTCAGGGCCTAGAAAGCACTTATTCATAATAATTTTACCGTTTGAAATTGGCGAGCATTCCTCAGCTGGCTCCAATACATAGGAGAGTCACAAGAATGTTAGCTGGGCAGAGGCTTGGCGCTCGGTTCGGTTTCACGGCACTCGCCAACGTGAGCTTCACAAGAATAATCAAAGATTAAATTAATATAATTAAATTCACTGAGCGCTTTAGAAACTTTGACGCTATTTCTTTGCTCGCCGAACGACACGTTTTCTCCAGAATTTCTATTGTAAGCCCTCCTATCGGCTTTCACAACATTGCTCCCCCATTGGCGTCTGTTAGCTACTTTTCCCTCAGCGATTCTCGCTGCTCTTATTGCAATAGAGGAATTAACACCTAGTTCGACACGGAAACTTCCATCCGATGATTTCCAACGGAGCTCATTCCTGGGCCCTCTCAATTCTTTAAGATCTTTTCTTCTCTCCTAGTTTTCCAATTTTCTCGTCTTAATTTCTCTTATCCTGTTCTTGCTCTCGCCTCCGATCTCGCGGATATTTCATTCTCTTGTTCGGAGGGGCGAGAATTTCTATTACTTTTCCTTGTATAAAAAATCAGTTAAGGCATCGTTATCCAACGATATAAGAGTTTTAGCATCAAAATGTTACGAGCAGGAACTGGGCCACCCTAAAGGATTTTCTATATTTTTCGCACCGTCCTCTGTATATGGTCAACGTGTGTACAAAATTTCAAGCGTCTAGGTAAATGCTTTCAAAAGTTATGACGTGTGATATACACACATACAGAGTAATACATAACATCTGTACCGTCGTTAATAGGGTTTCATCATATTACCCGAAAAGTCATTGTAGCTTGCTTCGATTTTATTTCTTTCGCTTCATCTCTATTTCTCTCCAAATCATGTGACCTGTACAGTATCAATAAATTAAAGATTCACAACACATCACTCCTAGTTCAACTCTCCTAAGGGGAATAGGGGAAGAGAGAGAGGTTGGTCAAACCCTTACTATCTTTAGGGGAAATTTTCTCTATCAAGAGAGAATACAGGATAAAATAAAAAATTTATAATAGGAAAAAAACCCCATCAAATTCAAATAGGTACGATAAATTGAAGGAAGACAAATGGAAATCCACGCCCACAAGAGAGTTTAATTTCTTACGATGTACATTTCGGCTGCTAAGCAGCCATCTTCAGGTAAATCCGATACTAAAGCAGAAACGCGGGTATACAAGGTGTTTCAAAATGTATAATCCAAACTTCACACTCAGGTAGGAGGCATGAAGGTGAACAGATTCCTGTTAATACATGAGGCGTCGGAACTCAACCATTGCCAAGGTAACGTTAGAGGAGAGGAGCAGTAATCAGAGTGCACATGAAAACACATGAGTAAGTATGCACTGTGCACAAGTTTATTATGGAACTGCGAATCCACTGAAGCTCTACGAAAGATACTCAAAATGTGAGCCAGCCATGACCTCACATGCATGGTATCGGCGCAACATGGACTGCCGTATGCGGCCATAGATTCCGGGCATCTCTCTAAAGTCGTCTGAAACAACTGCGATGCGAGCTGCCAGATCTTCAATCCTTGTCACAGGTGTTCGATACAAAACTGATTTCATATGCCCCCCCCCCCAAAAAAAAGAAAAACAGCAGATTGAGATCTGGTGACCTAGGAGGCCATGCCACAAGTCCACCTCTTCCTATCCAGTGATTGCCAAATGTTGCATGAAGATAATTGCGCACATCACAGCTAAAATGAGCGGGCGCTCCTTCATGTTGGAACCACATTTGCATGCGAATAGCCAAGGGCACGTCCTCCAAAAGCACGTGTACCTTGCCAAAGAACTGCAACCTATTTGTGTTGTGCCACCATTTGCATGCTTTATCACTTGTCACTTGCTCCCCCATTAACTTGACAATGGTTGAGTTCTGACCCCTCATGTGTTAACAGAATTTGTTCACCTTACTGCCTCCTATCTGTGTGTGAAGTTTGGATTATACTTTTTGAAACACCCTGTATATACAGAAAGGGAACCAATAGCAGCACAGAAACAATTTGCTAATTGGCTATTGGATGCCTTACAAGGGTCAAAGGTCAGATAACGTAAAGGATTACATAATACAAAATGAGAACAAATGGCAATCTAGCAAACAGATTGGTTATTGGTTGCCTTACATAGCCAATGAAGATCTTTCACAATGGTCACACGTTAAGAAGATCTTTCACAATGGTCACACGTTAAGAAGATCTTTCACAATCGTCACACAAAAACCAGAGGTCTTCTTGAAATTTCCAAACATTCCAGAAAGTTGAGCTTCTTCTGGTCGTTAACGGGTCGTAACATTTTGTAGTTGTCCTTTTTAGTGATATGTCCGGTTTTTAATACGTGTTTGGCGAAACTGGATTTATCGGCATTGTAATTCTTTATATCCCTAGTAAAAATATCATTTGAAATAAAGTTATATCATTTGACATTTCAAATGATCTAAATGTTAACGAGATGATGATAAATAGTTTCAAATGGCTATACATTTGTGCTTGTGAAAGCGAACGACATGAACTCTTTTGAAATGTTCTGTTTTAAAATGTCCCACAAATGGTAGCAAATGACATGGCATGAAATAAATTAATTATAAATGTTTTGAAATGCTCTAGAAATGATACGATATGAAATGATATGAATTAATTTTAAATGATCTTTTTCTTGCCATTTGGAAATGCTGGTTAAATGATTCAAGTGACGTCAAAAACAAACCAAGTTAGTATAGTAGGTAAAGAGTACACACAGAGAGAGAGAGAGAGAGAGAGAGAGAGAGAGAAAGAACGAAAAGAAGAAGAAGATGTCATGAATATCATGAACAAAAAGCCCACACATGGGTTGAGATTTAATAATATACCCACACAGCCTGAGATTTATTGAGAAACCTTATTGCAAAATGTAGAATTAATATTTTATAACCAAAGTTTTAACCTAACTCAGCCTGAATAGCAAAGGCCATCAATAATAGAGATAAAATTTATTTAAAAAGAATTATGAATTTAGTAAAACAGTGAGTTTAGTAAATCAGTGTGTGTGTGTGTGTGTGTGTGTGTGTGTGTGTGTGTGTGTGTGTGAGGGTGTGTGTGTGCGTGTGTGTGTCTATTTAGATGTGTTAAGCAAATACATTAGAAATTCCACCTTCACCAGTCTGGTTTGAAAAGAATGTATGAAATCAACAAAAACAACAAAAAATTAGTTAAGGCATCGTTATCCAACGATAAAAGGGTTTTAGCATCAAAATGTTACGAGCAGTAGCGGCACGTGATTATAATAAGTGGAGGGACACAAATACAAAATTTCAGTTTCTTAGGCCTTTTCGTACAAAAGTTATAGCTTGATTTGTATTTTCGTGGCAATGCCTCAGAGGACTTTATCAATTTTAGTATGTAATAGCTAAAATTTTAAGCAACACATTATAAATATAAAACATTTCAGGTTTCTGGACTTCTGGTTTTAAATATTATAGCTTGATTTGAGATTGAGGCCGCAAGCCCCTGCCAAGAGATTTATATGATTTTTTAATATATGTAGATTAGCTAAATTTTTAAATACCACACTATGATTAAACAAAATTTCAGGACCTTTCCGTTCAAATTTTGTAGCTTCAATTGTAGTTGAGGCTGCCAGGGGCCCCGAGGCCTATACCAGTCTCCTTGTATATTGTCTATAATTTTTAAGTAACGCACTGTAAAAATATAAAACTTCAAATTCTTAGGCCTTTTTATTATTCAATTGTTAGAGCTTGTTTGTGATTTGGGCTCCAAGGACCCTGTGGAGACCTAGCCTTATACCAGTTTTTCGTGTCTATTAGCCAAATTTTTAAATAATTTTCTATAAGTAAACAAAATTTCAGATTTCTAGACCTTTTCGTTTAAAAGTTGTACCTTTGCTTGTGTTTGGGGCCTGTGGGACTCTGCTGGGGCCTATATTACTTTTTTGTATATTTGCAATATTTTCTTAGTACTACATTAGGAATATACAAAATTTCAGGTTCCTACACCTTTCCGTTCAAATGTTATAACTTGATTTGTATTTGGTGCCTCGACGCCCCTAGCAGATTCCTTCTATATTGGCTATATTTTTCAGTACCAAACTAAAAGTATATAAAATTTCAGGTTTCTAGACCTTTCCGTTCAAAAGTTATAACTTGATTTGTATTTGAGGCCTCGGGGTCTTCTGACGGGCCCCATAGGCCTACATCACATTTCTTATATATTTGCTACATTTTTTTAGTACCACACTATAATATACAAAATTTCAGGTTCCTAGATCGCTCCGTTCAAATATTATAGCTTCAATTGAGGGGTTCAGCGCAACAGTGGTCTAAGCCAATTTTTTTACAAAACGGAGAAAAAGCAACTTAGAGTTTTTCAATTGTGGTTTTTCTTATAATTTAGAAAATGAAATTTTAATGACGAGGTGAAAGATGCCATTCAATCCTGGTGTCGACAACAACTCCGGAATTCCTCTCCGACGGGTTCACCCAACTAGTCACGCGTTGGCGCAATGCGTGGAAAGGGATGGGGGCTATGTCGAAAAGTGAATAGTGCATTACATAGAGGACAAATGTGAGTATAAGGTACAAAAAGAATTTTGAAAATCGGTTAACAAATAAAAAAGTTACAGCCATGGAGACCTTATTTATCAATCGCCCCTCGTACATTGAATCTTTTTTTACTCGTCAAAGTATTTTTTATAAGTTCTATCCACTCTGATGGTGTATAAATGTATTTTTACATCCTTCTTTTCTTTACTATTATTCCAAAATCCTATCACAAGGTAGGTAGCTATGATCTGAAACTAAGTATTTGTGTTCTACATTTTTAACATATTTATTGTGAATTATTTGTAGCCAAAAACAAACTAATGATATATTCTTATTTTGAGCAAAACAGTTATCAGAATATACAAATACATTTTAAATGTTTTGAAGATTGTTAGAAGCATATTTAACTAAACATGATATAATTTCATCAGAACCACGCCCAGCAATAGTTTCAGGCCGTATGCACATATGCACATCATCTGAAGTGCAATCATGAACACAAAAATTGTATGTCCAAAGCTGTCTCTTGTAAAAAAAAAACTTCACTGGTGTGTAGGTGAGGAGTTGACAGAGCTTGTTGTAAATCAATCGCTATTACTTTTACGAAAGTGTGTTTTTTAGAATAAGCTATATCAGTGTTTTGATTATCTTATGCCTTCTTTGCTTTTAGTTGATGCAACACTAGTTGTTGTCTCAATATTACTTTTTCATTATCATCTTCTGCAGCTGAAATTTAAATGTGCCGTGAATCACAAACCTTACATGTATCAGTGGATGGCTTCAAAAAAGAAAGATTGAATTTGTTATTAAACATGTTCCTGTAAATATGCTCACTAACAACATCACTTAATCATGTTCTTTATTTATCCAACTAACATAAAGTTTATACATCATGGATATATTTAGACCTTCAGGCAAATATTTTCTTTTTGGAGCTGAAGCTCTAGAATAATGACACTGGCGAAATGGGAAACTATTGATGTGTTTTATTGTTAAATTCACTAGTTTTATTGGGTCTGTTTTTATGCCTTCCACGACCATCTGATTTTTCTGTTCCCTCAGACGCTGATGCTAACTTCCCATTGGTTGTTTTTGGTTAGACCAAAGTTGCACTCAAAAAACAGTGAATTTCGTTTAGGAGAAAACAATAGTGGTTTCAAAACCGTCTTTATAATGTTAATTGGAATCTTTTTATTTCATAGGATGATAGTTCCCATCAAAAGCAACAGATGGCATCAATATTTAAATTTTCGACTGGGAGAGGATTAGACCCTCTCAATTGTATTTGGGGCCTCGGGACCTCTGGCGAGGGCCTAGAGGCTTATATCACTTTTCTTGTAATTGTATATTGGTTTTATTTTTTTAGAACCGCACTACAAATTTACGAATTTTCAGGATTTTTACCCTCTTTGTTTAAAAGATAAATAAGGAACCATGAAATTCAGACAAGTGGCCCCCAACGGGCCCCGAGCCACCGTGGAGAATTCGCTATATTTTTCGCACCGTTGTGTCATGTTGTAGCACTCGAAATACATATTCATGGTGAATAAACCTTGTTGTGGAAAAGCGGTGGCGTCTTGTTTTTGCAGAGTTCTTTCAATTCTGACGTCAAACAGTCAAACTCTGACGTCACAAATTGCTCAAACGCAATCAAAACTCCAAAGACATGAAAGGAAGTCATTTGGGGAAACCATAAAATCACATGGTTTGGTCCACTCTAGAGGATTCGTTATATTTTTCGCTCCGTCCTCTGTATAGGGCCTACCTGTGTAGAAAATTTCAAGCATCTAGGTCAATCCTTTCAAAAGTTATGGCGTGTGACATACATGTTACATAAATCTGTGCCGTCGTTAACAGGGTTTTAGCATCATCTAAAACCCTAAAAACAAACATGAAACTACATGTATAAAGTTAATTAGGAAAATAAGTAAAGAACAAGGGATATAAATTTCAGGTCACCTAAAACACAAAAGAAAATTAGTAGTTAAGTTATATCACGCTGTGACAGCCTAGGACAATTGACATTTGACAAATTAGTAGTTATATATAGGAGTAAATGAATTAACTTAAATAAGTGTGAGACAACCCTGTGGTAAACCCTTTGAACACGAAAAAACTCTGAGATCTTAGTAAAGCCTTTGAAACCCTAGAATTGTCGTTATTTCCTATCATAAAATATAGACAGACCAATTTATTTTTAATTCATTTCAACCATACTATCAAATCACTTTATTCATTTACCTACTTGAAATTTTTTTCAAATCAATTCATATAATTGTCATTTGATCAGTTGATATTTGTGTAAATTCTCACTTCATATCATCTAAAAGAAAAAAATGATATCAATTGATATCATTTGCAAATGACCAAATGATATTTTTTCTAGGGGTGTGAGAAATGTTCATCGATTCTGATACTTACCTTCCTTCTACTTTGACCTAAATATTTTAAATTACACGAATTGCAGCTTAGTTCATAGATCCCTGCACGCGCTTCTGGAAGGAAGTCGGACTTCAGTGTTTCCAAGGAATCTTTATAAGCTATGTCCACTTTTTTACAGGGTGTTGCAGATGACTACAGGGCAGTATAACGGGATGCCTACCGGCTCGATTGCAGGGGCCGGCTTGGTCGATTGGCAGAATGGATGTAGATGATGGTGGCCTGCAGCAGCCAGCAGTTTCCACATTCGGGGAGGGTGATGAACGTCAAAACGTCAAAAACGCTATTTTTTAATATTCTCCTCTGTTGAATTTTTGGTTTGTTTGTTGGTCCCCTGTAGCTGCGGAGGACATGCATAAGTGTGTTTACTTTTTGTGTACCCCCTACCCTGTAATAGTACAGCGCGCACCCCTCCTTGGCTCAATTGGTCATGCCCTTTGCCAAACAAATAAACCATTAAGGAATGACATAACCAAATACCGAAAGGTTAAACTAAACCATTCGCGGAACTATATTTTTAAACAGGCCTATGTTAACATTGTAAGTTTCTAATGGGCCATAAAAATACCATTAGACCACGTAACTTTGAACCAATGTCGACTATCATTAATTTTACTTCATATACATTCATGACACATCATTCCAAGTCGTTTGATATATTACATGCCATATTTTAGCATGGAAAGTTTCAATGAACTATAATGGTTCCACTAAACCAGGTTCCTTGAAACCAATTTGGACTTTCATTAATTTTACATTATATTCATTCATGACACCTCATGCCAAGTCGTTTAATATATTACATGCCATATTTTAGCATTGAAAGTTCCAATGAACCATAATGGATCCACTAAACCAGAATGGTTCCGCGAAACCAGATTCCTTGAAACCACTTTGGACTATCATTAATTTTACGTCTTATTCATTCATGACACATCATTCCAAGTCGTTTGATATATTACATGCAATATTTTAGCATTGAAAATTCCAATGAACCATCATGGTTCCACTAAACCAGGTTCCTTGAAACCAATTTGGACTATCATTGTTTTTACGTTATATTCATTCATGACACCTCATTCCAAGTCGTTTGATATATTACATGCCATATTTTAGCATTGAAAGTTCCAATGAACCATAATGGTTCAACTAAACCAGAATGGTTCCACTAAACCAGGTTCCTTGAAACCAATTTGGACTATCATTAATTTTACGTTATATTCATTCATGATACATAATCCCAATTTGTTTGATATATTACATGCCATATCTTATCATTGAAAATTTTCGAGGGTGTCATAAGGGTACCATTAGAGCACGTGCCAATGTTTCGATTACAACCATTTTCAAAATGGTTCATTTCCTGAACCATATTTATCAATTGGCCGAAATAGTAATTTATATTCGCTTCTATCTCGTCATTACGATTTGTTTGACATATAATTAATATTTCTCTCCATTGAAAATTGCTAGGTGGGGTCGTGAAGGTATCATTTCTGCACGTGCTATTGAACCGATTTATAATATATTTGCCATATACCATATTCATCGACTGACGAAAATAGTAATGAATAACCGCTTCTATCTCGTCATTACGATTTGTTTGATATATTACTTAATATATCTGCCCATTGAAAATTGCTTGGCGGGAAAATAGAGGTACCATTTGTGCACGTGCCAATGAACCAATTTAGATAATATTTGTGATAGGTGGTGCCATGGATCATACTCATCGACTGTCGAAAACAGATTTTTAAAATCTTTCATAGCCTCGGAGGAGTTTGAGTTACAGGCAGACATACAGACAGACAGACACGTTTCCCCACACTGATAGCCTAAAGCATCTTTCGGTACTTAACAAGTTTAACAAAATAAAATTACCCAATTATCATTTGATGTCGAGCTGGCCCCTGCCATCGAGCGGGTAGGCTTCCCGTTATACTGCCCTGTAGTTATCTGCAACACCCTGTACGCAATGCTATGATCAAATAGACGGCAGATTTTTTGGAACCCTCTATTGAAGGTTTTGTTGAATGGTAGCACAATATAATCCAAAGGGTAACAACGGAACCCTATTAGAATCCGCTGTCTGTCCGTCCGACCTTTTAAGGGCTGTATCTTTTTGAACGGTAATAGGTAGCCAGTTGAAATTTGTGGGTGATTGATTGGTCCGATTAGGATGATTTTTTTTTTGTTTTGTTTGTTTTTTTATGCTGAAGAAGTTGGCAATTGGGTTTTTTTCTCTATCCCTTACGGTTTTTGAGATAAATTTTGAATGTGTCCTAATTTACATATTTGGGATGATGAAAAGTGCACCATGGGATAGGCCACCCACAACTTCCTATTCATTGGATTCATCAAAATTGACATACCTGCTTCGGTTCAAAAAATAAAAGGGGGGGTTCAGACTTTTGTATTCACCCTGTAGATTATATGTCTATAAAAGCAGAAATCGAGAACACAGTGCGACTCCCTCCAGAACCTGGCAATTTTAGTAAATATATGACATAGTGGTACGGAACCCTCGATGCGCGAGTCCAACTCGTATTTCCCGATTTATTTTTCCTTTTTCTACGAGGGTTGTACCAAAAGTAAGGTTCCCAATGAGCTACAGCCTCGAGGGAAGGTGCTAGGCTAAAACCGACAACAGTGCCGTGCGCAGTGGTTCCCGCACTCTCGAGCCCACTCTCGAGCGATTCGCTACGGCGCTCAGTGTTCGCTTGACAGCCGTCAGAGATGGAAGTGTTGATCGCCGCTCCCGCCAAGTGCGAGGTTCGAGCAGTAATCCGGTTTCTCCACCCAAGGAAGTTACCGCCCGTGGAGATTCATCGGCAACTGACTGAGGTTTATGGTGAAAAGTGCATGTCCGTTCAGCACGTCCGAAAATGGTGCAGGACTTTTGCTGAGGGTCGCACGGAAGTTCACGATGAAGAACGGAGTGGAAGACCGCCGGTTTCGGATTCGATTGCCCAGAAGATCAACAGTGAGCTGCTGAAAGATCGGAGGGTCACTGTCCGTGAACTTGTTGAACGCATTCCTGAAGGTTCCCACTGCACACGCTTCCTCAAGGGATTGGCGGGAGACTTCTTCGACTTAGGAATACAAAAGCTGGAGCACCGTCTTCAAAAGTGTGTCGAAAAAAATGGAGACTATGTTGAAAAATAGACAACAGTGTAAGCTTTTCAACGATGTATAAATTAATAACAATAAACAATGCTTTCTACTTGTAAAAAATATGGGAACCTTACTTTTGGTACAACCCTCGTATCATCTTCTGGTTTCAAGGTGGTCACTTCTCGTATTTTCTTTCCATTTAGTTGTTTTTTTTAACAAGCAGTCGACTACGTCATTTTTTGTATCCATTTTGTTTGGCGAACATCTTTATACGTTTTATTTCTTCTTCTCTTTTCGCATTAGACATGGTTCTATTTATCATTTGATTGAACGCTGCTAACTCATGAGGGTAACTATGGTTTGAAGTGGCATGAATTTAGGCTGGAATGAAATTATCTTTCCTATAGATATCAAACTTTAGTTTGTTTCCCTCTGTGTGTATTTTTAGATCAGAAAAGGGAGAATATTACGAAAAGAAAACTCTTTATCGACCTCCCCTCTCAAGGAGAGGCTATCCAGGTATTTTTTTCAATCCAACACTCCAAACCTTGCTAGGAGGACCAGGCGCTCTTCCACGGAAACACCAGGCCAGCCATAATGTTTGCCAAAATATTAGTCTCGGAATTTGGCTTCACGTTTTTTGCCCCAATCGATCTTTCGCACCACCGGTATTCTATTCCAGCGGAAATTTGCCCAATGGTCTTTGTCCCTTTCATATCTTCGGATGAAACAAGGTTATTTCCTGCAGTGGGATAAGTTTCGGTGTTTTCGACAGTCGCTAACTTCACTAGGGCCTTTTGCTGCAAGTAACGAGACCGTTACAGTATACAAAATAATGTAGACCATTCTCTAATAACGGGAAATTTGCATACAGTCTCCAATAATTCTGGAATATGACATTTTGGCCTATTCATACACTTTCTTGATGACATTTCCTAAACATATTGTTTGAAGCTTTTGAAATGTGGGGCCAAACCACCAAGACAACTGTAAACCTGTTTCGCATGATTTGATCAGGTTATCAATGAGGACTTGAGGTAACATTTGTCACTCCTGAATGAGGGCCTCATCCAAGTCACGAAGATCAATGAATATGCTGGCCAGCTGCAATGCATCTTTCAAGCGCGTCTGATGCAACAATTACACAAACGCACAATCGTATGAAATTTTGTGTGCATGTACACAAGCTTTTCGTTTCCAGTTTCAATTGTTGGTGCTGCAATAGTTTCAATTATCTCGAGGAGCTTTAAAACAACACTCTCGAGAATGATGCATTTTTTTGTAGATGGCTAAAAACTTTATAAAAATGGTATGAAGAAATATCATCGCTGATGCGTTCACAAACATGAAGTCCTGTTCTTCGACCCGTTTCGCATATGCGTAGTGTGAAATTGCACAACACATCGGATGGATGTTATCTGAAAATGTATCATAAATCCTAAATAAAGTTTGAGGAATAACGACCATTTTTTTTAGTCTTTTTAGGCTAAGCAAAACAATTAGGGAATAATATTCATTATCCAGGAAGAAAAAAACATTACAATGAATTAGCAATTTTATCAAATAATTAATTATTATAATTAATATTAACTATTAGTATTTTTCAGTAATCCATTAATATTAACAATCTTTTGCGAGCGTTTTTATTAACATACTCTGTTCATAAACCAGATTGTTCAACTTCCAATATCACAAACTGTTTATATTTAGGTTGCGCGAGGAAACATTTGAAATCAATACACGGTATAAACCAGTAATAAGTTTAGCCATAAAAAAGAAGAAAGGAAAAATTCTAATTTTTATTTAGATCCTTCCCTGTGTAATCAATAAATACCATTTCCCACAAGAATATGGCATATCATTAAATATTTATTAACATTTACCTGTATCTTTCGATAATTACTCCGAAAATATTTTTTAATTGTTCTTTCTTCTCAAAACACGCGACTTTTGTTTTACATCGCACAGAGTTAGCAACTTGCAAACCATTTTCAAGCTGCATTTAGAGACATAAGGATTGTTTGTAACGCACTTTGAAATAAAGGTGAGTACAATCGTTTATTATTTAAAATCTTTCTAATTACACAATTATATGCACTGATTTTAATTGATGTACTTCTGAAAATAAAATAGTTTGCTCTTTTAATCGAGTCCAACTGTGAGAAACGAGTAGAAGCAAATGAGAGCTTTAGATTTACGATTTCGAGATCACTTAGAGAAAACTTTCTTTATTGCCGCTTTATTCTTACAAAGGAACCATCCGACCTGCATCTCACAATTATAATACCAAATTGAAATATGTTAGTCATTAAAGCTTGGAAAATAAGAAATCGCGATATTCAAATTAAACCGTGAAAACGAAAAAATTTTGAGCGCACATATCCATGTATACGTATAAAATCTAGCGGAGGCACCGGTTGCCCGGGATAATTCCAGTTGTAAGTAAACAGAACAACCTGAAGAAGTTTAATAATAACTCAAACTGGTTTTCAGTAATTCTACAAATATCCTGCTGTAGACGAAGCTCCCATTTTTCAGATATTTCCGACGCCCGGATAACACTTTGTCTTCTCTGAACAACGTTCATTCATTTCTTCAGTGGTATTTCGATAGATATAAATTAACATATATCCTTCGAACGATTATTAAAGTGCACAGTACAGTGTGTTTTATAGATTTGTAGAGTCGAGTTGATGTATGCTTTGTTATCGGTTATATTGTAAACTGTTGCCCGAGACCAACCGGTCCTACACTGTTCAAGTGTTCCAAACGCAGAAGAAGTCAAAATATTTATTAGAGAGCTGAAGGGAGACACGTTTATCATTTTGCTC
>JAHWFO010115682.1:0-15183 GCA_023313115.1 Rhysida immarginata
GCCAGATTTTTCGGCTTGCTGCTACTGGTACAAATTCCTTACGTGAATTGGGTGGACAAATATCCAAAGATACTGTACACAGAAGTATTAAGGCAAATCCTGTACTTGTTTACACCAGGAAGAAGACAAAACCACGTCTAACCAAGGAGCACAAGAGAGTTCGATTGGAATGGGTGACTTTCTGTAATTTTTTCTGATGAAGAGAAGTGGAACCTGGATGGTCCCGATGGAACTGCATTTTACTGGCATGATTTGAGGAAGGAACCAGAATCCTTTTATAGCAACCAGCAAGGCGGTGGAAATGTGATGGTGTGGGGTGGATTCTCCTTCAATGGGACTACCAGTTTGGCATTTTTGACTGGGAGACAAAACTCCTTAAAGTACCAAGAAACACTGGAAAACCACTTGGTACCTTTCATGTCTTTTTTGGTTGGGAACAATGGCATTTTTCAGCAGGACAATGCTAGTATACACAAATCGCAGTCAACAAACCAGTGGTTTGAAGCACAGGGTATCAATGTGATGAAATGGCCAGCCAAAAGTCCGGATTTGAATCCTTCTGAGAACCTTTGGGCAGTGATGACACACAAAATTTATGCAAATGGTAGACAGTACTCTTCCATTGCAGAATTGAAAAGTGAAATCGAAATGATTTGGTTTAATTTGGATCCAAGTCTTCTTCAAAACTTGATCTCACAATAAAAGATAGAGTGTTTCAAGTAATTAAGTCCAATGGTAACTTTATTTGAACATGGCTTGAACATTGTTGTGTAATTAGGCGAGTCTCTATACTTTTGAGACACTTTTTTGTACTGATTATTTCAAAATATTTTTTTGTAAAAAAACGAAAAGCTAATTATTTTTGAAAATATGTAATAATCATGTTCACAGTGTGAATAAATAGTGCTTTATTTGGTATGGTCAAAAAATTTACTGATGTACTAATGTGACAATTTTTGCAAAGTCTCTATACTTTTGAGACAGACTTTACGTTGAGCTCTCGGAATCAATTGGGTATGTAGATTATTCCAAGGCGTTCGATTCAATAAATCATACTAGGTTAATTGCCAAACTCGATTATGTGGGCGTTAACAAAGCTGCAACTAATCTATTACATCATCTTTTATCTAATCGTTCTTTTAGGGTTCGTATCCCCAACCAGGTGTCCAAAATTATGAGTACCTCAAGTGGCGTTCCTCAGGGATCTCCTCTGGGACCTTTATTGTTTATTCTCTATTTGATTGATATTGGCTTCTATGTTGACACGAATAAAGTTAATTTTTTGGTGTAAGCTGACGATATTAAAATATCAAACAAAATTAAATCTTTAGCTGATTGCATTGTTTTACAACAGCAAGTATGTAACCTCGAAACCTGGTCTGAGCGGAACCATCTATATGTCTATTTCTAGGAAAGATCTTCCTATCAGTTATTCTTACTTTATTAATAATACTCCCCTCAAATGTACCAAATTATTTAATGACCTTGGCATTAGATATAATGACTCAGGTTCTTTTAATAATCATATTCAGTTTTTACTTAATCATTTTGCTATATCAGGGCCGTCCAAATCACAAACGTCGCCCGCGTTCAACATAAAAAGCTCGCGGGCAAAGTTCACGGGCAAAGCCAAGGAGATAGTCCAAAACTCAGGAGGGGAGTGGATAGAGTTTTCCTATGCAGTGTTGCTTCCGTTGGGGGCGATTCCGTTAAATGAGGCATTATTTCTTTTGTTACTGATACTTGCTTGTTTTTCATCTCGCATAACATGGCGCACATTCCGAAAAAGCATGAAATCACTGAACCAGTATTTAAACCAGACTGGGAGAATCTGTTTTCTTTTTTTTTTCATTTAACACGGATCGGATTCTAAATACTTAATATGCAATCATGTCCTATCGGGAAAGAGAAAATACAATTCTACCCGACATCGAGAAAATTGGCACATTAAAACGAAGGAAATAAAATGTAAACTGCCTCGGGTTTGATTTTTTACAGTATCGAGTTGATAATTAGCAGCTAGACTTTAAGGAACTGATCAAAGTAATGTGCAATAGGGATGGAAGGAAAATTACCCGCGTGCACGGGCGCTCCCCGCGGACAGAAATCTTGGACAGCCCTGGTCTAAAGTGTTTGATCTTTTTTATAGATTGCGTAATTTTTTTACTGAGGATTATACCTTTTATCTGTTGTACAATCATCTCGTTCTTTCTCGAATTAACTACGGGATAATAATTTGGTATAGTCGAAGCTTTTATCTGTCTACTCTGTTAAATAATAAATTGAAAAGAATCGTTAAATTCCTATCATCTTCAGCCAATTTTTTTGTGTTCCAGTTCAGGATTTGAAGAGTATGGCTGATCAACACTTTTTAAATTTTTTACAAAAAATTTTTAATGGTTCGCTCAATATCTCCAATGTCATTACTTACTTTGATATTCGTTGTACTCTCAGTTCCATCCGTCATCGAAATTGTCTGTCATTTTCGATTTTTTACCATTCTAACGCTAAATTTTTAGACGTGAGGTTTAAATTGGTCGATGCATATAATCGAGCCAATCCAAAACCTGACATTTTTTAATCTATTTTCGTTCTCCCTAATTCTTTACTTACTTTTTTGTTTTCATGTGACTTGGTTTTGCCTTTTTTGTCTCAATCGATTTTGTGTTTCATTTTTTTAAATCTGGTTCAAGTACTAAATAAGGTTATTCATATGTTTGACTATATTTTTTATTTTTTTATATAATTTCATTAACCCCGTTTTGGGCCTCGGCCTGTTGGAGGACAACACCGGGTTGTTTCCCTTCGGTTTATCCGTTGGGATACTCCTCTTTATGTTGTTACATTATTATTATTAATTTCATAATTTCATTATTGTTGTTGTTTGGGGAAGCCAAACTTGGATCAAGTCCGGAAGCCAATCACAGAGGCGGACCCAAAAGAGGGCCAAGCCTAAGGTACTCAAATGCAAGGGAGGGAAAGTTACGCACTCGTGGGAGTATTGTTGATTGGGTGTAAGAATTTCCTTACTATGTGACAGGTGCTTAGAATTCTGGCTTTCTGTAAGGTTTTGTATAAGTATGGATTTAAATTTAGTGTTGACAGGCTTTTGTGTAGCGAGTGAGGAATAAGCCCAGCAGCAGAAAGAACGACAGGAAAACGTGTACTCTGTTAACTCCCCAAAGGAGTTTTATTTCGTGTGCAAGATCCGTATATTTAGTGATTTTGTCAGTGTATGTCTTTTGTAAATTATGTGTTGGGGATGGAGATATCAATGATGTAAGTTACTTTGTTTTGCTTATCTACTAGTGTAATGTCTGGTCTGTTATGAGGAACAGTTTTGTCAGTGATTATAGCTCTGTCAAAATATAGTTTATGTGTGGTGTTCTCTAAGATTGTGTCGGGGATATATTTATAGTATGGAGTGTGAGTGTCCCTTAGCTTGTGTATCTTAGCTGGATGTTGATGTATGATGTTGGCTACCTGGTTATGTCTGTGTAAATAATAAGTCTGCCTAAGTATTTTGCAACTGGATATGACGTGTTGGATGGTTTCCTCTGCGATATGGCATTTCCTGCAAGACTTATCAGTCGAATCTTTGATAAAATGTTTTCCGTAGCTTTCAGTGTTAATAACCTGGTCTTGTATGGCAATCATTGTTCCTTCAGTTTCCCCAAAGAGACTCCCTTCACTCAACCAAAAGTTCGACGCTTTTTTGTCGACGTGCGGCTGGTTGAGGTCAGAAGGATGTCTACCATGGAGTTGCTTTCCGAGCCATGTTTGAAGTTTAGTGCATGTTGCAGGAATGTTATGGGTGTTCAGCACGCTGTTCAGATTCATACGTGCTTATTTTGTATCAGCCATGCAGACTGCTTTGTGTAATGATGTGTGTTGTTTAGAGTAAAATATTTCTCTGAGTGACTGAGTCTATTTATGGTGTAGATCTATTATGTCAATAAAACGTCTGCCTCCCTCTGAACGAGGCAGGGTGAGTCTGTCAATAGCTGCGTGTGGATGGTGCTTTCTGTGCGTTGTAAGCAGTTTACGTTGTTTCCTTTCAAGTCCCTCAAGATCTGTGTGTGCCCGTTTTATGTCTCCAAAGGAGTAGGAGAGTATTGGCGTGGCATAAGTATTGATGGCCTTGATTAAATTTCTGGAATTTAAATGCGTTTTAAGTATTGTCTATAGCCTATGAAGATATTGTTTAGTGAGTGTATTCTTTATGTGTTTGTGTATTTATCCTAGATATTTGTAAAATTCGTCATTTTCCATAGCAGCAATGTGATCTGCTTCATCTACTGTGAAGCCCTTTTCCCTGAGTACTCCATTTTCAATGTGAATGGTTTTGCATTTGTCCAACCCAATTTGCATGTGTATGTCTTTTGAAAAAGTTTGTGTAATGCCAAGTAATTGGTGCAATTGTGTCTGTGTGGAGGCATAGATCTTCATGTCGTCCATGTACAGTAAGTGTGAAAGCGTGTAGTGGCAGCTTTTATTATGTTTAATTTTGTAGCCGTAAGATGTGCTGTTCAGTCTGTCTGAAAGTGCATTTAGTGCAAGACAAAACCAGAGTGGGCTCAGTGAGTCACCCTGGAAGATGACCCGGTTTTCTGTATTTTGTCAGTCGTGATGGTTTCACTGTTGAGTGTGTGGTGTAATGCAGTTCTCCAATGCAGCATTGTACTTTCTAAAAATGTGACAAGTGTAAGGTTTATTTTATATAATCGTAGTGTATATAAAAGCCATGAGTGTGGGACACTATCAAAGGCCTTTTGTTATCAATGTAGGCTGCATGTTTATTGTGATTTTGCCGTAGGACCACGCTATCAAAAGTTGCTCCTTACAACCCATGTGATTTCTACGGCATCCCTTTTGTTGCTCAGTGAGAATGTTGTTTGTGTCTATGTGTGTATAAATTTTGTTGGCGATACAGGCAGTTATTATTTTGTAAAGTGTAGGCAGGCATGTGGTAGGACTATATTGTGTGGGATCTGTAGTGTTATGTGACTTTGGTACCATGTATGTTATTCCTTGTGTGAGGAAATGTGTCAATGTCTGTGATGTTTGCAAAGTGTTGGAGATCTGTTTTACAAGGGCCAGATGCAAACAGTTGAAGCGCTCATACCAGAAGTTTTGGATCCTATCTACACCTGGAGCCTTCCTATTGTGAGTATGTTTTAATGACTTGTGAGAGTTCATCTGCTATTATTTGAGTATAAGGCATGTTTGCCAGTGTGGATGCTAATTATTCCTCTTCCCTGATCCAGCTAACTTCCCTATTATGTTCAACTGAGACAGACCAAAAAGACGACCAATAATGTTGGAATAATAATAAACGACCAGCTGTTTGTGTTGGCAGACCAGTGTTTTGTGTCTGTGTATAATCTTTGTTTAACTGTTTATAGAATGTCTTCATATTGTTTGCGAATAACTTGTCCTGCTGTTTGCGCTGAGTGCATGTTTTGTGTCACTTCAGGCGTTGTGTTTTTGCAGCTAACTTTCGTTTTAATGTGTCCATATATTCTGTTACGTGTTGATTGTGCTGCTCATGTTTGTTGTGTGATTTAATCTTCTTAAATACAACCTGTGACAATAAAGTTCGGTGAATGATGGCATATTGAGAGTGGATTGCTCCTTTACATGAAACAGCAGTTACTATCCTTCAAAGTAATCCCCGTCGATAGTAATGCACTTCTGGGAACGCCTGTACAAGTCCTGGAAACTCCTCGCGTAGTCGTTTTAAGGGATTGCCTTCAGTTGGGTCGTAACATCACGTTGGATATCTGGTCACTTCAGGGGGCGTCTTCTTCGGTGTTCCGGCCTCTTCGGAACCGTTTAAACCACTCATAAACACACTTCTAAGTAATAGCACTTTTTTTGTAAAATGTTGTCATCTCTTCATGAGTCTCTATTGTTCGCTGATCCATTTTGGATTTCGACCGCGCGTACTACGCCTTCTCTCTTCAATGTCCTGTTTAAACACAATAAACACACGCGCAGCGCTGATTCTCTTAAATTTGTTTAAACATGTCTCGATCTGTATGGGGCAGTATACGACGATGGTGCACTCTTACGACCGTTAGCAATTTGACGTCATTCACCGAACTTTATTGTCACAGGTTGTAACTGTCTGAGGCGTTTGTTCTGCGTTGATGAAGGGTTGTTTTTAGTATACTGTGTAAGTCTATCTAACTGCTTGCGGATTTCGTCAATGTCAGACTCTTTTGATATCATTTCATCTGTCGATAACTTTAGCCGTGCCCTCAGGTCCCGTCTATACTTTTGCATGAATCCTTCCAATTCTACTCCCGCTACCAACTCAACCTTCCATATTCCTAGCGACTGGACACCTGCTCATGACATCAATCCTGAACTTGAAGTTTACATCAAATCCATACAAAACGACATCCTCTCCATCAATAAAAATATTAAAAAAACTTTCCTAACCTCACCAATAACGAATTCCTTTGTATCAAACGCCTTAGCAATAAACCTGATATAACAATTAAACCAGCAGATAAAGGGGGCGCTATTGTTGTCATGAACACCTCTGACTACATTAACGAAGCTAACAGACAACTCTCTGATATTACGTTCTACAAGAAACTAACCTCCGATCCTACTGACACGTTCAAAGCCATACTTCAAAATACCCTCTCTCAGCTTCAATCCTCTTCTGAAGTAGATAACAAAACCCGCCTCTTCCTCCTTCCTGAATTCAGTTCTCCTGGTCGTTTCTACCTTCTTCCCAAGATTCATAAACCTGGCAATCCCGGCCGTCCGATCATCTCTTTTATCAACACACTCTGTGAGCCACTATCTGCGTATGTCGACCACCACATATGCCACATCCCACCCAGTCTTCCTTCCTATATCAAAGACACTAACGATTTTCTCTCCCATGTCCAGCGCCTTAACGACTCTAACTACGATTTCAAGAACGTCTTTGATGTCTCTTCCCTCTACACTAACATTCTTCATGATGATGGGGTTAAAGCTGTGTGCAACAGTCTCAAGGCTAACAAACCTTTCCAAGTTCCTTCTACTGACACTATCTGCCTTCTTCTTCGTACCATCCTCACCTCCAATTTCTTCACTTTTAACAATGAGTATTACATCCAGACCAGTGGTACTGCTATGGGCACCAAAATAACTCCCACCTATGCTAACATTTTTATAGGGGAGGTGGAAACCAAGCTACTTTCCACGTCTCCCTTAAAGCCGTTGGTCTGGCTGCGATATATTGATAATATTTTCCTGATCTGGCCACACAACGAAGGCTCACTCTTATCTTTTATCACCCATTCCAACTCCATCTACCCTTCCATCAAGTTTTCTCACAATTACTCTATCAGGACAATTTCTTTTTTGGATGTCTCTATCTCTATCACTAACAATAAATTGTCTACTAATCTCTATAAGAAGCCCACTGATCAACACCAGTACTTACACTATGACAGCTGCCATCCGCGCCATTGCAAAGATAACATCCCATTAGGTCAGTTAACTCGCATCCATAGAATATGCACTAATCAGTCTGACAAGGACTTCCATGCTAATGCCCTTACCCACTCCCTAAAAGCAAGAGGCTACCCCAAATCTGTCTATCTATAAACATCGCAATTCTCGTTAGTCGACAAGTTCTAACGAAGTATTTCAGTTTCGAATAATCATCATAAAAGCTGTCTAAAAGTGCAAATGCACAGAATCACTAGGTTGGGAACATTCCAATCGTAAAGGTGACCTGTTGGCGACTGGTTCTAACAACAACCCCAAACCTTCTCTAGCCATGACAACATCTACATTAGTTCTTCCTTATCATCCAACCCTCAATAGTATTAAAAATGTCCTAAGGAAATATCAACATATTATTGACAATTCTTCTCTTCTCCACTCCATTCTACCAGAACCACCAAAAGTTTCTTTTAAACGGACATTTAATTTTAAAGATATTCTGGTCCATGCTGCTATTACCAAACCACGCACTTCCACTAAGGGATGTTCTCCTTGCAAAGCAAAGCGTTGTGGTGTTTGTCATTTTCTTAACCCTGCTACCTCCATTTCCAGCAGTGTCTCCTCCTTTACTTTCAAGATTAACCAGAAACTGACCTGCACTTCTCACAACTTAATTTACCTGTTACATTGCAATGTATGCCAGAACAGTACGTTGGAGAGACAGGCAATACCATACGCTCTAGATTTGCCAGGCATAAGTTTGATATTCTTAGCAATACTGACACCCCTGTCGCTAAACACTTTAATTCCCCTGGTCACTCTTTACAGGCCATCAGCATTTATATTATTCGTAATAACTTTCATAACAAAAAGGAAAGAAAGCAATTCGAGTCTTTTCTTATTTGGAAATTTAATTCCCTCACCCCTAATGGCATTAACCTTAGCAAAGGCACCATTCCCTCATTACCTTTCCCATATTCCTCTTCAACTTCAGCTATTTCCTAATTTGTCGCAGGCTCTCTGGGCCTTTTTTCTTCTTTCTTTCTTTATCTTTTTTTATCTTGTCTCAGTTTTAATGTTCTGTCATATCTCTCTACTCCTATGTTCATTTTGTGTCCGTCCCTGTACTCTTTTTTTCATAGGCTATCTGTACTCTTTTATTTTAGTGACTTTTTTATCATGCGATACTATTTTACAGGGTGACTAGCGACCGGGCTTTGTCTAAATAATTGTGTAACCGGGAACGGTCATGGATTTTTTCAGGGATAATTTTTTATTTTTCCCAGGGGATTTTACAAAATCGTTTTGCTAGACACCCTATCATTCTTTAACTTTTTTATAATTTTAATTTTGTATGTGTTATCCTATTGCATTATTTTTCGTCGCCCTCTGTTTACCTCCTATTTGTCCTCCTTCCTGGCCTATCCCAACACGTCTTCAAATACCGTCTTACTGTTCCCTATGCCAACTATATATAAAGGCGTTCTTTAGTACTTTTTTCATACGTACTCACGGTCAGCCAATCAAGCAAATCCTGGGCGAGATTCAAAAGCATGTGGCGATTAACCTAATTACTGTACACACAGGCAGAGCAGAGACGATCAAAATAAGGTGTCATGATGAGGAAACTCATAGTAAATTGGTGTCTGGCATTAAGGCTGATAACGTGCTAAAGATTCAGCATCATCAACTTAAATCGGAAAAAGTCCTCAAATACGTTATACGAAATGTAGACGTGACCTATGACCTTAACGATTTTAATGAAGACCTGAAAAAGGCCAACTACTTCCCTGAGAAAGTGATTAGGCTTAAAAAAGCCAAAGGATCAATTGATATGCCCATGATTCTGGTTCTGTTATTAAACACTGAACACAATAAGACACTTAAAAATGTGACCCGCATAGGGCCTTTAGCTGTCAGTGTTG
Source organism: Rhysida immarginata (assembly GCA_023313115.1). Classification (NCBI taxonomy): domain Eukaryota; kingdom Metazoa; phylum Arthropoda; class Chilopoda; order Scolopendromorpha; family Scolopendridae; genus Rhysida; species Rhysida immarginata. The sequence goes on from JAHWFO010115682.1 coordinate 9,381, forward strand.
AAATGTTTCGAGGTAATAAGAAACCTTTACAATGCTATAATTGTTTGCGTTTTGGCCATGTATCTATGGGTTGCACGGAATCCCCCCGTTGTAACAAATGCGCTAAAGATCATCAGTCAAAAGACTGCCCAAATGTAAAAGGACAAGATCCCCCAAAATGTATTCGATGTAATGGACAACACACCTCCAGTTACACAAAATGTCCTAAATATCCGCAAGTCAGGAGAGTGCAAAGTGCTAAAGTGTCCCCGGAGATTTCCTATGCCTCAATGGTCTCCAAACAAGATAAGAGCATTAACGTGAATGATTTTCAAGAAATGTATAAACAAATTGGCAGTGTATGCAATTTATTAAACGAACTGGGCAAGAAAATGCCACTGATGAGTGGAATACTTACGAATAAACACTGACAGTATGGCTGATCGATGTTATTCTATTACAAATCGAGGTAAACTTCGTTGCGTAATATGGAACGCCAGGGGGGTCCCCCGGAGGCGTATTGAGTTTTACAACTTCCTAACCCAATGGGATATAGACATAGCATTTCTATGTGAGACACACTTAAGGCCAGACCGCGACTTCAGGCTACCTGGTTACTGTGTCTATCGTAAAGACAGAATTCTTCCCACTACAGTAAAGTCCCCGTCAGGTGGGTCAGCAATTATTATTAAGAAAGGCATTCATCATCGGGAGGAACCAACCCGAGACTATATGGGAATGGAAGCTGCCTCTGCTATCATTACTGATGCCACACTGGGAGAAGTGAAACTAGTGGCTCTATATAATGCGCCCAAGCATAAATTCGATGCCAACGAGATCGACGAGCTGTTTTCCGGGAATATTCCCGTTATTATGGCGGGAGACCTGAACGCTAAGCACTCGCACTGGAATTCAAGATGCCATAACCAAAACGGTGTCCTTTTGTATGGCTACGTGCAAAAGCAATCTGATATTATTGCAGTAGGCCCTGTGGATGAAACATATTATTGTGATCTTTCTCCTTCAAGTGATGTACTTGATATTGTGTTGTTGAAGGGCTTCTACAAATCATTCAGTATCTATACTGTCAATGATCTATCCTCAGACCATAAGCCAGTTGCACTAAATTTTGATAACGTAAACATTGACCACAAAGAAGAACTGAGGCTCAAACAAGAGTGGAAATTTTTTAGAGAAATTCTCAAAAATGATGACGACCCACTAAATAACGTACATTGTACGAGCGACATAGATACCAATGTGAAAAGGCTTACTGAACGTATAAAAGCAGCTATTGACTCTAGTGCTTCGCCCTTAGAGTCGAAGCGAGCTGATCACCTTGATCTCACCCCAGAAATCAAACAATTAATTGAGCAAAGGAATAAGGTTAGAAGGCAGTGGTACCGAACTCGTGATTCATGGCTTAAGACCAAGTATAATAGGCTCACAAGAAGAATTCACGAGGAGGTAAAAGCACTTCGTAATGACAGATGGAATGATAAAGTTAAGAGTCTGTCGACCCACGATAACTCTATGTGGTGCATGGTTCGAGCCTTGCAAAACAAGAAAGCCATTAATATCCCACCTCTGTTAGCCCAAAATGGCAAATTCATCACGAATGATGATGATAAAGCGCAGCTTATTGCAAGCTCACTTTCAGAACAGTTTGTCACGCCTACTGATGGTCGGCAAATAGGACTTGATATGTCCGAGAAAGTAAAATCCTGCATAACTGGCTTCTATAGTATTCACGGCAATGAATTCCCAAAACATAGCATTGATGTAAATGAAGTCCTAAGCATCATTAAAAATTTAAAAACGAGAAAAGCTCCAGGTAAAGACTCTATTAAGAACACTGCTTTGAAAAATTTACCTCCAAATACAATTCAAGATATTGCAAAAGTGATTAACGACTGCTGGAAGAACACTTACTTCCCGGATGCTTGGAAGCAATCAGTTGTCTTAAGCATTCCTAAGCCAGGACAAAATCCTACAAATCCTGTTAGCTACAGGCCCATCAGCTTGTTACCATCAATTTCCAAAATCCTGGAAAAAACAATTCTCAAGAGATTCATTGAGCACTGTGATGCCAACGATCTCATCCGCGATGAACAATTTGGCTTTCGCTCAAACCATTCCTGCCAACTCCAAACATGGAGGCTCGCAGCGGATATCAATGAGCCCCTAAATCTCTCTATGTACTGTGGGGTCGTTTTTCTCGATGTACACAAAGCCTTCGACCAAGTCTGGCACGATGGTCTTATTTTTAAAATGATTATGGATGGATTTCCTCAAGACATAATTACTCTGATACACTCGTTTCTCTCCAACCGGTTCTTTCAGGCCAGAGTTGGAGATAGTCTATCTCCTATGTATGAAGTAAATGCTGGTGTCCCACAGGGTTCAGTCCTGGGGCCAGTATTTTTCAATTATTTTATGCGAGACTTTCCAAGTCCTTCTAAATGTAAGCTCTTTTTTTACGCAGATGACGCTGCTATACTGACCTGTGCTCGTCAACCAGCCGTAGTAGTCTCGCGGCTGCAGAAGGCTCTAAAGGAGTGTGAAAGCTGGTTTAGCAAGTGGAGGCTAAAATTGAATGTAGACAAATGCAAGGCGATGTTTGTCTCCAAGAAGAGAAAGAGATCATTAGATTCTCTAACACTATATGGCAAAAAACTGGACTGGGTTGAAACTTATAAATATCTTGGCGTTGTTATTGACTCTAAACTTACCTGGACTCCTCACGCAACTTATGCGTTGAATAAGGCCAGGAGAGCCAAGTTTAGCTTGATTGCTCTGCTGGGCCGGAATAGTGCTCTAAACATTGATAATAAACTCCTACTCTATAAGGTCATTGTTCGGACTATCTTGACCTATGGTATGCCCGTCTGGGCCACAATATGTAAAACTAGATGGAAAGAACTGCAAACGTTCCAAAACGTTACCCTTAGGACTATTGCGCAAAAAGATCGGAGAATTGTTCGCAATTCCTCCATTTATAATGACTTCAACATGACTCATATTGGCAAATACGTTCAAGGGCTCATGGAATCCATGCTGCCCAATATAGAAAATCATAGCAACGAGCTAGTCTCGGGCATTTTAAAGCATCCTATGCATAGAAAGAGATATCGTGATCCAAGGCATATACTTGATATCAATTTTGAAGACATTGATAATGTCTTATTTCCAGATTACTGGACTTCATAAGTCGTGTTTTATCTAATACTAGTGGTCTGCTTCTAGTCTAGACAATCGTCAATCAAATTTTCCTCCACCAAGAGGAGGCAATTTTCTTTCATACTTTGGATGACCCTTGTGGGTACATCAGGCTTCTTTTCTAGCTCAGTGTATTTCCCTTGGAATATGATTATGAAGGGTGAGATTATGGAAGCTATGCTTCAAGTTCCACTTGAATACCGATACACTACACTGTTCGATTGTCGAGTACTTTTTTCATAACTTCAGGATAATTCTCTAATATTCTAATTGCCTTTAGAGAATTATCCTTTTTGCTTTGATAAAGGATAGTCTCTATCCGAAACGTCAGCTTTTTATTTGATTTTATAGTTTTATTTTGATTTTACTTATTATTTATTATTATTTTGTTATTTGTTAATTATTATTTTATTTTTCATTTTTATTTATTAACTATTATAGGTGTATGTATTCTAAGGGTAGATTTTCTGTGGTAAGATATATGTGTTCATGTAAGATAAAAGTTCCCCTGTTTTGCTGTTTATGTTTATTTTAGGTATAACTGGTCTTTGTGTGGGATCTGTTCCTGTGTAAAGTGTAAGATATCCTTGTAGGGTGTCATTTAATGTTTCAATAAGTTTGGTATTCATGTTGTGTTGTGGATGAATATCATGGTGAAGTTTATTGTTGAGTGTGTGGTCTACAATTTCATTAGTGATATTAATGTTAGTGTTTGAATCTGTGTGTTGAGTGTCGGTTTGTGTAGATGGCTCGTGTTCTTGTAGCTGTTGTGCAACCTCTTGCTTTATTTTCTGTAGCGTGGGTAAGGGTATTAAATTGTTCATAACAATTGTGCGACGCTGATCTGCAATGCGTTTTTCAGTAATTTAGTGACCGCCTAATAGGTTTGCATGATAAAATAATTAATGTCGTTGGTCAATTTCATGCGATGGCGTGGCTTGCCTGCCTTAGTGGTCGAGGGCAAAGAAGCTCTTGAAACACTACGGACAGGTTGTGGCATTGCAGTAGCCGAACAGGGGTTGGTGCTGCTTTCGCCACCAGTGGCCCTGGGAGATTGTGGCATATTTTTCGAACGTGTGCCTCTGCCTAACCCAAGAGCGCGGACCTTGGTAACCCGGATGACGTCCGAGCCGGTATCAGATAACGCACTAGGACTAATCATAGTGATCACCAATAAATGGGCGGTCCTGATAGCCATCTCCATCATCAGCAGGCCCTTGGTTGATGTGATCAGCCCTACTGGGTCATTTGGACCCTCAAGATTAATCTAAGGGTGGAGTAGATCAGACCTGTTAACCAGGGCCAGCTCTTTAAGATGTTGCCCCCCCTCGCACGACGCGGACGTAGGACCACACAAGGGCAATTATTATTATCATTATTATTATTCTTTTGATTAATTTTTAGGTGGTTATTTAATAACGTGCTTCTTATAAGATATAGGCAATTTACTTCCCGGCCTATCGATCTATGGTCATTCCTGAAAAAACGGCAAGAGTAATCAATCACTTAGCAGAAAATAATCAGAAATTTTCTGTATCTCGAATCAGTCATAGCGATTCCCTCCACTGAATTCGATTTTAAGAAACTTATTGAAAATATTATGCATGATCACAATGAACTATCATAGCTCTTCAATAGATAAATTGAAAAGGGAAGGAAAAATTCCACGACCCGGATTCGAACCGGGGACCATGCCTATCGCTGGCACTGCTCTAACCAACTGAGCTACCGCGGATATGAACAGCTTTGGAGTGTGTCTTTGGATATTTATCTTTCGAAATATTGGAGTGTGTCTTCAGTTATTATCTTACATTTATAGCTCTTCAATGTTTGAATGGCATGTGATGTCAAATCGGAGCTAACCAATTAGAAAACTTTTCAGTGTGGGAGCGTGGTTTTGCATTTAAAACATTAATTTTGGTAGGTTTTTTAATCGGTTTAACATTTTTAATCGCGATTTTCATATTCAGCTTACCGCAATCTACAGGGTGATGTTAGTTAAAGTTTAAGTTTTAAAACGCTATAAAAAACCACTTTGTAGAATGATGTCCAATCGGAAAGGAATGTTATTGAAGAAGGAGGAAAGCTTATGGCATAAGGAAAAAAAAGTAGGTCCAAATTTTAGCAACAGATGGCGCTGTAAGCGTCAGAATTTCGACTACAAATGACAAATGAATCGTAAAACAAAGGCTAAGGTGTAAGTTACACGTTAAACCAACTGTACTGTTATGTGTGCAAAGCATCCTTCAAATCGAACCAACGCCTTCTTTCATACCCATCAGTATGATGAACTTCTGCAGAGCTACTGGTGCGGAATCATTGTTCTTGTAAAAAAGTTTTACAAGTAGAGCGCGGACCTTCAATGAGACACCCATGGCGAACTTTTCGGACGCAAAATGAGGAAAAGCCGTGTAACCGGCGTTTTTATAACAAATGAAATGAGTTGTGCGTATGACAGGTATTTTCATTTACATATTCTGACGCTTACAGCGCCAGCTGTTACTAAAATTTGGACCTACTTTTTTTTCTTATTCCATAAGCTTTCCCCCTTCAATAACATTCCGTTCCAATTGGACGTCATTCTACTAAGTGGTTCTTTTTTATA
>JAHWFO010115683.1:0-11243 GCA_023313115.1 Rhysida immarginata
TAGACAGTGACCTTCCTCATGCTTTGAAGGTCATGTATGCGAAATTTTATCAAGATCGGAATAAAACTGTAGATTTGTATAAAAAACATACAAACAAACAAACAGACCCACAAACATCCTTCTTTATATATATAGATAGATTTTACAAAAGCATTTGACTCTATACCAATCCACTTACTTCTCTTTAAACTACATTATTTTTTATGGTGTTCGGGGTTTTTCTTTTTTTATGGATTACTAGTTTTCTTTCTAATCGAAAATATAACTTAGCTCACTCAGGTAAATCCTCATTTACTTTTACTAGGAATCAGGGGATCCTGCAGGTATCAGTCCTCTGTCCACTTCTTTTCATCTTTTCATAAATGACGTACAGTTGGGTGTAAAAAGGTTTTTACCTGCTCCGTAGGGGCTGAACTTTCTGGATGTTGATCGGTTGCAAAATCAGGTACTTGCACTGAGAGTCAAGGCAGATTAGAATGGACCTGTTCCTTCTGAATGAAAATAGGGTAGCAGGTATACGCTTGGGATGTGCTCGTCGCGTGCTCCCTCCTGAATAAGCAATAGCAGCTGACAGCAGTATCGTTAAAGTCTCTGCCTACTGCCTCGAATGGCAGAGTTCGAATCTGATATGGATAATTTGATTCCGTTTAAGTTTTAAACAGTGTATGTAAAGAACACCATAAACAGATTAAAAATTTTTTCATCCAAGTGTGCAATTTGATCTGTTTACTTGAGGGTTTAAAAAAACTTTTCATGTTAATTGTCATATCATTTTTTATTCTATATTTTAGTTTTTAATAAAATATACACTAATTTATACCACCGTTACTTTTACAAAAATCCTCTTCTGTTCAAATCATTTAATATTCTATACTATTAAAATATAATAATCCTATACATTAAAACGCAAAGCATTTTATGTAAGAGCAAAATTAGCACTTCTGCGCATGGTCATCTGAAGCTAACAAAAAAAGTTATGACAATCCATCAGAAGCCAGGGATTGTTGTAATGAGACAATATTCAATCAGTGTTTTGAATTAAATAAACTGAAGATTTGCAGAAAGAAAATCCTGCCTTGATCATTTTATGACATTTCCTTGTGACTACTGAAAAACTCTGAAAATGTTATGTTAAATGTTATACAGTTAGAAAGAGCTTTAAAAACTGATCATTTTATCCACTGACACTTTATGTCTCAATTTAATACTTTCAGAGAAATTTAGTTTAAACTTACTTTGATTTTATATATTTAATTAACTCATTTCTTATTCTTTGTGCGTAACGAGATATTTAAGCTCTGATTATTCTATTTGTTGCTCTAACAATTTTTTATTTTATTATTTTTTAATTAAAGAGATGGGGATTAATAATAAGATGGGTTGTTCTTCGTCAAATTTTGACGGGATCCATCTAGTTATATAATAAATTTAAAAAAAAATTCGGATGGTTTTGGCATAATTGTCATTGATTATTTTATATACGCGCGAAAAATGAGACTTGTAACCTTTCGAGCAGTCAAAAGAAAATAGCTTCCACTTACACCTGTAAATCACTTTCGCATCACATAACGAGCGCTGCATCAGCTTATCTCTTGATCACGCATTTAATTATATCGATACTGTGCACCATTTATGTTACACTATTAACCAAATAGATTAGTTTATTATTAATAAAACAAAAATTCTCAACAGAACAGTCAAAATAATCTTTTTCTCAACATAGTTGAGCACGTGACGTAAAACTTGCCTACCCCCGATGCTAAGCAAAAACTTGATGGAATCATTCCATAGTAAGCATGCTCGACTAGACACCTGGAAAAAGTAATCTCATTGGATTGAAGTATTGTAAGGAAGCCGAACAATTTTGACTTAGGTAAAAACCTTTATGCACCCGACTGTACCTTTAATCTTCACTGCTATTAAAACCATTTTGTACGCCGATGATGTTTCGTTAGTGTTATCCAATACCGATATTTCGCATTTATTAATTTCGATCAACGAATCACTTGGCAAACTTAGCCATTGGAGCTCTGAGAACTCCATTACTGTCAATATTGTTAAGACCAAGCTGATGTTTTTCCATCAGCGTAACAAAAGTAATATACCTGTATCTCCCTTGGTCGATTATGACAACTGCATCATTGCTACTACAACGACTTTTACCTATCTTGGACTTATCTTATCCCCTGACTTATGTTGATGCTCTGTAGTTAAACTTAACAAAAAACAAAGTATCATCTACAGACATTACTACCTTCCTTCCAACATTCTGTTGTTGTTATATTATTTCTGGATCCATTCGTCATTATGCTATGGTGTAATTTTCTGGGGGTCTACCACTGCTACCAATCTTTCTTGACTATTACAAAAGTGGTTCCTTCGCACTCTCCTTAATCTCCTCAAATTCTCTTACTTATTACTAATAACTAATTATAGAAATATATATTTTTTTAAAATTCATTGTAATCCAATACGTCCATAGGAGAATTTTAATCTGAAGACAGAACATTTAATTAGCAAACTTGAACTGTTCAAAACATTAAAGCACAGTATTTTGTGTTCATTGAATTTTTAAAACAAATAAAATGAAAAAAACACAAAGATTTGCTGTAACAAAATATAAACTCAGGATGAGAAAAATCATTTTATAAATTGAGTAGGTCATTATGCAAATAATGGGCTATTCCACTTTATTTTGGTATAAAGGAGCAACATATTTCACACAACTCACACTGCCAAATAAATTTTTCTACAATGCCACGTAGAAAAACATTGTCTGAAGAAGAAATTCGTGAAATTTATTTTCTCCATGGGAAAGGAAAATCAAGAAAAGAAATATCTGCTGCTATTGGGCGTTCTCAAACAGCTGTACAAAATGTACTATCCAGAAACAACAATTATGCAAAATCTAAGCGACCAAAAAAGCTGACTGCCAGAGATAAGCGAATAATTGCAACATCTGCAGCAAAAAGAATGATGTCAACAAGAGAAATAGCAAGAACATTACCAAATACTGTCTCTCACCAAACAGTGTGGAGAAGTCTGAAATCAAATGCAAACCTGAAGTATAATGAAATTGAAGGCAAAACCAAAGCTGACAGAAACGCACCGAGCAGCAAGATTGAATTGGGCCAAAAAACACGTCAGTTGGCAGGAAGAATGGAAGGAAGTTGTTATTTCGGATAAAAAAAAATTAATTTGGATAGTCCTGATGGGTATTCTTCTATTGGATCGACTTGCAAAGAACCTAATTTCAGATACAGTAGGCAAAACGGCGGTGGGTCAACAATGGTGTGGTCAGCTTTCGGGTTTGATGGAAAAACGGACATTGTATTTGTGGACGGTAAAATGAATTCCACTAAATACCAACAACAGCTCTACGACTACTTAATTCCATTTGGGCCACTCATCGGAGGACCATAGCTGGAAGTTCCAGCAAGATAATGCATCAATCCATGCATCCAAATCAACAAGAACATGGTTCGACAAGGAGCAGATCGTGGTGATGGATTGGCCATCGCGTTCTCCTGATCTGAACCCGATCGAAAATGTATGGGGGATGATTGCAAGAATGGTGTATGACCGTAACAAACAATATCACCATGTCAACGAGTTGAAGGTCGCAATTTGTGATGCATGGGACAAACTTTTTACACAAGAACTTCAGAAATTGGTCAATTCGATGAACAGCAGAGTAATTGATGTTATTGAAAACAAAGGAGGATCCATTAAGTATTAACTTGTTATTATTAGACATGATGACAATTTGACACAGACTCTGAGTTTATATTTTGTTACAGCAAATCGTTGTGTTTTTTTTCCATTTTATTTCTTTTAAAAATTCAATGAACACAAAATTCTGTGCTTTAATGTTTTGAACATTTCAAGTTTACTCAATTAAATTTCTGTCTTCAGATTAAAATTCTCCTATGTTTATTATTTATATTATCTAAGAATTTATACTGAGTTTATACTTTTGTTACATACAGTAGATGCTGGGCTTCCTTACCATTTGAAATCCGTTCTTTATTTCTTTACTTATCCTTTCGTAACTCTTTAAGAAATTACTGTCTGTCCCACGTTCCTTTGGGCAGAATTTTTCCACGTTAATTTTTTTTATTTCTCTCTGTTATCTACATATATTCTGCCATAACCAGGTCTTATATGATTGTTATTTGAAATTTTAGATAATTCTCTTTTATAATTACAATTACAGTTTATTTTACTACATATATCTTATATAATTATTATTTACCTTACAATGTACCGCATAGTAGTTGTAATTTTCCTTTTTGTTAATTTTGTACAACTCATAATTTTTGCGATGGCTTGTATCTTGGATATTTTGTTGCCCCATGTTTAATATCTGTAATATCATAACATTTGTTTAGCTTTCCCATTTACTAACCCATCCAGTTATTCTGATGTTTCTGTAAGGGTGCCCTTGAGGCCTAACTCGTGAGTTTTTAACCATACAGGCCTCATTGGGCACTATTATTCTGTTTTGTCTAAACTTTAAATAATTAAATAAATAAATAAAAATAAGTTTTAATGTATAAGAGCTAAAATTTTAACTTACACACCATAAATATGCAAGAATTCAGATTTCTGGACTTCCGGTTCAAAAGTTATAGCTTGATTTGTGACTGGGGGCTCAGAGCCCCTGTCGAGACCCAAGAGCCTTATACCAGTTTTTAGTGTACATTAGCTAAATTTATAAGTAATTTTATATAAGTAAACAAAATTTCAGATTTCTAGACCTTTTCTTTTAAAAGTTGTAACTTTGCTTGTGTTTGGGGCCTGTGGGGCTCTCCTGGGGCCTAAATTACTTTTTTTGTATATTTGCAATATTTATTTAGTAACACACTATGAATATATAAAATTTCAGGTTCCTAGGCCTTTCCATTTAAATATTATAGCTTCAATTGTATTTGGTGCCTCAAGGCCCCTGGCGGGGTTCTAGAGGCTTATATCAGCCTCCTTCTATATAAGAAGAGCAAGGTCGCCATTCAAATCTACATCATTGTTCATTGTGGAAGCAAAGGATTTCGCAATCTCTTCAAGATTATCTCGGTCTATGGGATAAGAATTCTTCGTATTAGCATTCAGTAAATTCTTTGCTATGCCCCAAAAACCTTTAGGATTTACCCTTAGCTATTCGTCAAGGGCATTAAAATGAGCAGTACGATCATGTCGCCTAGCTTTAAAAGTACTTCTATCTTCGGCGAACCTATTATAATTCTCTTGTGAATTGGAAGCTTTAAATTTTTTGTGTAAACTTTTCATTTGTTTCCTAGGCAAACGAGTATTGCTGGAAGCCCAAATCGGAAAATACTGTGTTGTATGGGTTAAGTGAATAGAATCCTTGCGATAAGCTCTAGCATAAAACAAAGGAATAAAAATTGATATAGCAGTTCAACATCTGTGATAGCACTCCAGATTAAGTTGACATTAGTGCTCAATCTCGTACCAATCATGATTATGCAAAAACTGAAAAAAAAAAGTGTAGTCACACGCTATTAAGGAGAAATTGCGATTCACTATTTCTCTGATATTTGATCATTAGGGACTTAATAGAAACTAAGAGTGAAGGATGATAAACATACGGTTGTATTAGAACATTAGCAGCTCTACTTACAGCAATATCGATAGTCGTAAACACTTTGTCCAGATGGTCTCCGAAATTATTTCTAATTAGAATGCAATTCTTTAAATTTATCTCGCAAAGCCATCAAATGGTAAATGCGTTGCGTTTTTGCGTAATAATAATAATAATAATAATAATAATAATAATAATAATATTTCTATATATATAAACATCTGAGCAACGGGAGTTTCGAATAGACCAAAAGCTTCTACGTCAAGAGCAAGAAAAACTTGAATCTAAAGCATCTGCTCCCGGTATATCACCTGGACTTCCTGTATTTCGTATTTTTCGTAGAATGGATAGTCCCCTTGCTATGTATTGTATTGATTGAGTTATTATTTAACCAATTGGGAGTTATAATTTAATTTTTTGAGATTGTTCTGTTTACCTACAAGTGTAATTATCTCGAGCAACGCCGGGTACCTCTTCTAGTAATAATAATAATAATCTTCTCTCTCTATATATAAAGAAGGATGTTTGTTTGTTTGTTTGTGGGTTTGTGGGTTTGTTTGTTTTTTATGCAAATCTACAGTTTTATTCCGATCTTGATGAAATTTTGCATACTTAATCTTCAAAGCATGAGGAAGGTCACTGTTTACCTCAGACTTCTGAAAAATAATAATTATCGATAAAAAATCGATATTCATGGTTATGACAGGACATAATAATGAGAAATATCTCATGACCAATAATGCAAGGCAAAGTTTGTGCAACAATAGGTATCAACAATGGTATCAACACGCAATTCACAAACATACAGCATGGACTAACAATATATATCTCATGACCAACAATGCAAGAAAAAGTTTGTGCAACAATAGGCCCATCGTGTTCGCATCAAGAATGGTATCAACGTGCAATTCACTAATAACAATGAACATAGAATGATGATGCAATATGGATAAGTTTCAATTTGTAACAATGCATAGAACTCCTTGTATTCAGGCTTTTCTTAGAAAAGAGAGTTCTTAGTATTTAACAATGTCTTGAAAATCTTTAAAAATGATCAGTAACTGGAGATAATGGAGAGTTAGCAGACAATTGAGAAAGAGTGGAAAGACGACAGAGGAAGCACTCTTTTAGCTCCGTGCTGTATTGAGCAAATAAATAGAAGAATCGGCGACCACTAGACTACATAAAGTGATGAATGGCCAGGTTTTTCTTCAAGACATCGCGAGAAGAAAAGGAATTGCAACAACATCAAGTGTACATCTGAAGTAAGATTATGTGAGTAAGAAATTATTTAGACTAGCAGTGGCATCCTTGGAGAGGTCCAGCTATTGTGAGCCTTTAAAAACTTTGTTACGAATTTTAATTAAGAATTTTTACTGTATTTATTCTAAGCGTTTTCATGTGTTTATTTTTAACACATTGCAAAATTTAATTTAATTTTTCTGTTTACCTACAAGTTGAATTATCCCGGACAACGTCGGGTACCTTTGCTAGTAATAAATACTAGCAGAGGTACCCAGTGTTGCCCGAGATAAATACACTTGTAGGTAAACAAAACAATCTCAAAAAATTAAATTTTAACTCCCAATTTGTGAAATAATAATCAATAACAGAGAGCAAAGGGACTGTACTTTCTACGAAAAATACGAAAAACAGAAATTATAGGTGATATACCGGGAATTTATCTAAACTCTTTCTGGCTTGCCTCACCACTGTGGAGCATTACCAGATAATTTAGACCCAAGTTTTTCTTGCTCTTTACATAGAAGCTCTCATTCGAAACTCCCGTTGTTCAGATGTTTCAAATGCCCGTATAGCCTTTTCTGTTTTAGTTGCAGAATTTCTCTGACAAATACTCGTTCTTTCTCTGTCTTATCCAGGCACTTTAGTTTTTGCCAGTCGTCTGGACGTTTGATAAGGAGGTCAAGGGAGACATGCGTGAGTCCTTTGCCTCATCAATAGACGCTGTCTTATAAATGTTCTGTCATTGCATCATCATTTTATGCATATAATTAATAATTCTTGGTAACGAACTTTCAATCACGCATTATCAGCATCTCAGTTTCCAAAATATACACATTCCCACAGAATAGTCAAAATGTATTTTTATGAAATGTTTGGATCTGATATGCCACCAAATAAGCTATGCGATAACCCTGGCGTGGCTTGGACTTTTTTTTCTTGGAAAAATTTTTGCAATATCTTAAAAATAAACACAGATAAATGCTTAGAATTAATACAGTAAAAATCCCAATGAAATTCGAAAAAAAAATTTATAAAAGTTCAAAATGGACAGACCTCTCTAAGGACGCCACTAGAGTCTAAATAATTTTATAGCCACGTTATCTTATTTTAGATGTACACTTAATGTTGTTGCTATTCCGATTCTTCTCTCGCTGTCTTGAAGCAAAACTTGGCCATTCATCACTTCATGTGATCTAGCGGTCGCCTGTTTTTCTATTTACTTGCTTCCGTTTGCTTAATACAGCACGGACCTAAAGGAATGCTTCCTCTGTCGTCTTTCCACTCCTTCTCAATAGTCTGCTCACTCTCCATTATCTCCAGTTACTGATCATTCGTAAACCTTTTCAAGAAACTGATAAGTACTAAGAACTTCATTTTCTAAGAAATGCCTGAATAACAGTTACTCTATGCATTGTTACAAATTGAAACTTATCTCTTTTGCACAAACTTTTGCACAAACAATATATATCTTCATTGTTGGTCATAAGATATATATTGTTGATCCCTGCCTACTGTTGATGCATTGCATGTTAACACTATTGTTGATATCTACTGATGCAAAAACTTTTCCTTGCATTGTTGGGCATGAGAAATATATTGTTGGTCCTTTCAGAGTGTTTGTGAATGGCGTGTTGATACCATTGTTGATACCTGTTGTTGCATAAACTTTGCCTTGCATTGTTGGTCATGAGATATTTCTCATTAATATGCCTTATCATAACCATAAATATCGATTTTTTATCAATAATTATTAATTTTTCGAAACTTGAGGTAGACAGTGACCTTTCTCAGGTTGGAAGATCAAGTATGCAAAACTTCAACAAGATCGGAATAAAACTGTAGATTAGTATAAGAAAGAAACCCACAAACAAACAAACATCCTTCTATATATATTGTGACGACACAGGTGTGATATCTTAATTGATATTACACATGTCTCGTCACTACAAACATAAAAGCTGAAGCTTACATGTTTGTGTTTAAGTAAACGAACAGTAATAAACGTGCAACAATTATGTATGGAAATTAAGCAAAAGAATAAAGTATGGGTAATTAAGGAATTATAATTAAGAAACGTCGTTGAATGAAAAGAGAACGAAATTGTTGCTGGCGAAGCAAAAGGAAAGACAATGAGTCATTGAAATTGAGAGTAAAAACGAATAAAGAAAAGTGTAATTGAGATATAAGAAAGGATAGAACACTCTCAGAGAGAAAGTTAAAGCTCTGAAAAAACATAACATAACGAAAGGAGTATAAGCAATAAGTTGGAAATAGTTCTCATGTAACGTTTTAGTAATATGTAACTGAATTTTAAAAAATGTTGTTTTTTTTTATTAAACAATATAAAAAAATTGAATACTTTATGACAAAATGGTATAGAAAATTCGAGAAGGTTAGGGTTAACAAAAAGGATTAAGGAGAGTTTAAAAGTAGACAGGTGGAGACAATGAGGAGAAAGAAGGGGGAGAGGTAACCATGGCAACAGAGAAACTTTGAACTGTGATTCCAAGAAGTAACCCGTAGGAACAATATACGGTCAAGGTCAAGAGATAGAAGAAGGAAAATCCTCCTTTTTTTTGAGAAAAAGGAAAAAGAAAAAAGAGAGTGAGAGAAAACCTCGTAGAGCACGGATGCAAAATTTTTTATGTGTAAAAAATGAACAAAAAAAAAGAAAAACGTCCCGATGCATATGCTGAGCAGGGCGGATCATGAGAGAGATTGACCCAAGGGGAAGCGAGCTGAGTCCCGACCATAACGGACGTTCTCTGAGGGAGCGACCAGCCAAGCAGTGACGGGTGCAGACAGCGCAGAGCAGTACGGCACGGAGACAACTTCGGCGGAGCCGAACCGAGCAAGGCTCACAGCGGATCAACTTCGGCTGAGTGCATCGAAGACGTAAATTGATCACCGAGGTGTTGACAAAGATAAGTGAAATTAGAACATCGAATTGGGCCCTCGCGATAAACTTTCTGTGATAATTCTTTTGAAAATGTAACTGTTAATGTTGCCAGCAATTAATTAATATAAAGCGAATAGAACAAGGAGCAAATGCTCCCACTTGTTGAACAGCTAATCTCTTTTCTAAATCATAGAGAACAGTAATAAGCATATGTTAAGACTGTTACGAAAAGAGAAGGAACTCTAATTGGAACGCTTAAATTTTTTTTTGTGCTTATTGAATGATTATTATTTTTTTTCTTTATCAATCGGTTATGTTATGGTAATTTATGTTTGTGATAAGTACTTTAATAGTAGGAATGGAAGGGAAATCAAGTCCTAGGCAGTAGAATTTTAAGTACCCCCCTTTTTTTTTTACTGAGTTTACATTTCGATATTATAACCAAATTAATATTTTTTTGTTTTGTTTATTTTATGATCCTATTTACTAAATAAATATTTTGGGAGATGGGGGTAGATAACGTAATTTGAGGTGCAAGGTCTTGGAACGTTTATGGTTAATTGTTCAGAGGGAAGAAAAAATGAATTGGGGCTGACATTCTGTGATATAGCGCTGAAAGTAATAACTAGACAAGTATATTTCAGGTAAGGTAGCTAGGTACTTAAGTGTTAATATTGTGGTATTTATTGAAGGGGTATAGATCAGAGGGAAGGTGAGCGAATAGCGATAATAGCGCATACAACTGGTAGGCAAAGCATATCAAGCAATAGCGTGAAATTGCGGTCACAAATAAAACTATACGATCAAGGTCGAGAGAGTAACTGACATAGAGTCATTAGTTTCTTTTGTTTATATAAGGTACGCATCACGTGCAGGGCTCAGGTGATCATACAGGTAAGGAACGCATGACGCAATGCCTGCACATAGATCGTTACAATGGTGCCGCTGACCAGTCGCTAGCCGCATAACGGGGCAGATTGCTGCGTAGGCCGAGCGCGCTAGCCGACCTAGGGATGAGGGCGGAAGCAAATCGATTAAGTGGTAGCGAAGAGTCAGTCTTGCGAGCGGGTCTGAAATGGTGGATAACGCTATAGATAATAGGGGCGAGGGAATTACAGGAATCAGGGAACGCAGGAACAGCGCTTAGGCAGCGTAGAAATAGCAACAATGGCACCGGTGCCGGCGAGATATGTAGAGACAATCCCCCACTTTTCAGGAGAGGACGGCCTTCTAGTAGACGTCTTCCTGCATGCCACTGAACGGATCGGGACCGTAGCAAGATGGTCAGAGCAAACCAAAGCCACAGTGGCCAAGAGGAAGCTAATTGGGACAGCAAGCCGTCGAATCAGGGCTATACGGGGTTGAGACGTTTGCAGAATTTTCCGAGAAACTAGCTGACATTTTCGAGATTGAACCCGATGTGGAGAGGAACTTTATGGCAGCGCGGCAATCACGCATAGAATCGGTGAGCAGTTTCGCTAGACGACTCGAGGGTCTGCT
>JAHWFO010115683.1:16243-41084 GCA_023313115.1 Rhysida immarginata
GAACAGGGTAGCGGTTGTCCCTGGTGATTTGATTCAGTTTGCGAAAGTCTATACACATTCGTAAGCCTCCGTCTTTTTTTTGCGACATACAGGATTGGGGAAGCAAAACTAGAAGTAGAGATACGAATTAATTTTTTATTAAGCAACTTACGCAGGGTCTTCTCGACTTCTACCTCTTTGTCCTGTGAAAGCTTGAACAACGGCGCGTTGATGGGGCTGACCCTTGATGTAACTTCTAAGGAGTGTTGCGCTTGACATTTGGGCGGCAAACCTGCAGGAAGTTCATCGGGAAATAATTGCTTAAATTCTGTCAACAATTTTTTTAAATTGAGGGTGAATGCCCTGAAGGGTATTATTAAAATTATTATATGTTGTAGCGTCTTGACTTTTTAAAAATACAGCATAAGCAGGTATGTCGGGTTGCTTGGTTATGATATGCAAGAATTCTACTGCCGACATTTCTTCCACTTCATCTTCTTTGTTGATCCATTTTACCAGATGTAGCATTTTGTTTTTTCTTCGTACTGAGCACGTACAAGCAGTCCAGTGGATGATGGGTTGCTCCGCTTGCATCCATGGCATTCCTAGCACTGCATCATAATTGCGGATTGGCAGTACGTTGAAACCTGCAGTGGCCAAATAGCGCCCGCTCGCTATCTTTAAAGGCTCTGTGTCTCCTAAGATGCCATATTTTTGGCCGTCAATAAGGGATGCCTTTCTTGTATTGGTTACCTTGATGAAAGGAGTTTGATTTTTCTTTAAGAACTTCTCATCGATGAAGTTCTCTTCGGCTCCACAATCTACTAATATCTTGGCGTCAGCTCCCGCTACCTTGCCTTTCACAATTATTAATCTTCGGGGTTTGCCTGGGTCCATGAAATTTGCTTGCGGTGCTTGTTTGTTCCTTAGTTTTTTTTTCTTACAGTCTTTTTGCATATGACCTTCCAAGCCGCAGCGAAAGCAAATTATTTTCCTTCTTCGTGGCGCGGCTCTCCTGGTAGCAATAGCATCCAGCTCCATGGGTATCTCATCTGTGAGATATTGTATTTCCGGATCTTGGGCCTGATTCCATTGTTCGAGGTAATTAATGGCCTCAAACACGGTTGAAAATTTCTTCATTCTCAATGCTACTTTCAACTGCGACGGTAGTCCTTCAGTAAGCCAAAGTATTTTATCAAATTCCGACACTTGTTGAATCCCTCTTAGGAGTTTCCGGAATTGCAATAAATATTCGGGCAAATCTCCTTTCTTCATTCTGAGATTCAGAATATCTCTTCTAAGGGTGATCTGGGTTTGCCCCTTAGCGTATGTTAGGAGGAATTGTTCCTCAAATTGTTTCCAGGATATTTCGGGCAGCTGCGTTAGTAGCTCGGCTAACCATTGTAAGGCGTCTCCCTTCATAGCCCCAGGTAGCAACCTTACGCAATTGTCCAAAGCCAAGTTCTTGCATTTCACAACCATCTTTAAAGTTTTTAAAAAGCTTTCTGGGTCTTCAGCTGAGCTCTGACTCGTACAACTTGAATTCAAAAGAAAAATTGTCACGATTAGAATTCACATTAAGGCAAAGAAAATAAACTGAATATCAATGGAGAGTAAGAGTGATGAGTGAGAAACCACGTAACGTAAAATTCTTAAATAAGAAAGCAGTAATCAAACCGACTTATTTTAGCTACGAGGAATTTCGCTTAAACTCTATTCAAGAATTGTAACTGTACCCTGGGAAGCGCTGAGGGCAGCCAAGCGTGGCTCACGTTGAGAGCTCTCTTCGCAGCGCGTGCTTGCTGTGCCTATATCGTCTGCTTCCCCGGCGACTGGCTCGCTGGCTGGCTCGCTCCGAGTTACATCAACTCCTTGACCATTGATACGATGGCGTGTGATGTCCTCTTTGGATTCCTGGGCTGCTGAAGAGTCCTGTCGGATCCTCGCGTCGTGCTCAGCTGTTAGAGTATGACTGGTGACAGACGATGTTTGATCGACGTCGACCTCTTCACCTCCTGGGCCTCTTAAGTACTGCTCGGTGTCGGACACCTCGTACAAACGATGTATGCCAAAATTCTGTCCGTCCTGGTTCCCCACCGGTCGGCCGTCTCGTATATTGACGAATTTAGCTCGATTCTCGCCTTCCTGGGTTGTGAAATTAGAGTTCGCAAAAATTTGAGTAAAAGATAAATCGAAATGTCCACTTATCTTTCCCTTGGTTCGTGGGTGACAACGCCAATCGGTTCCGCAATGAAAAGAACTTTTATCTTTCTTATTCGCCGCTTCTATAGTTGCACTGGCGCACTCACAGCTCCTTGTCACTTTGACTTGCCGGGGTCGGTATCGTGATGGCCTTCTCCGTGCTTGAAGTCCTCCTAAGTGCGAATCATGAGACAACACGGATAATGAAGGCTGGCTGCTATACCGAGCTCGCTCGCTCTCCTTTCTTCCTTGTCCATTTGGCGTTCTCTGGTCAGGCACCATCGACTCAGTAGATCCACTCTGCCTACCTTTTCGCCGTTCCCGATTTTTATTCACCCTACTCATTTGCATCCTTCGTTTATTTGCCAATTGGCTGTCTTCCTCACCTTTAGCGCTTCCTCCGTCGTCAGGTCTATTTTCTTTTGCGAGTGAAGGGCTACCTCTTTCTACCTTCTTTTTCCGCTGTCTACCTTCTCCTCCTCTAATGCTCTCAAAATTTGCTTCGCCCATTTTTTTCTCTCTCTTCTCTGTCGGCGTTCGGTGACCTGACATTTTGCTTTGTAATTCCCCTCAACAGATGGCGTGGACGGGCGAAGCCGCGGGTAACAACTAGTTTAAGTTCTAGAAGAAGTATTTTCTGGTAAGTATTATAAGATCTGTTCAAGTATTTTCGTTAATATCTCACATGGCCCACCACTACAGATATGCTATTTGTTAGGCATATCTGTGTTGTTCAGTTATTAATAATAAAAAGGATAAAAAGTAGAAATTAGAGAAGTTATTTAGTAGTTAGGAAAGGGAGATTAATATAACACGAGAGGGTAGGAGGTTAAGAAATAAGAAAACGGAACGGAATAAGATTGTTAATCGAGTAGGTACAGAAGTATTGGTAGTTTTATTATAAATTTCTTGACCCAACATAACATAGAATAAGGTAATAAAATATTAAGAATTTAGTAATAAAAAGAAAATGGCTCTCTCAAAGAAAACTACAGGTTGGAACACTAAGTGCAGAAAAGTAGGCTCAAAGACGCCTATTGTGAAAGTGAAAAACTAAACAATGAACGAAGAGGAAGGGAACATAGTTGCCTAGGCAACGACCTAAAAAAGTGGATTCCAAGAAATGAAAGTGGTGAACCAATAGAATTTAGAGAAAGTTTGGGAAGGGAAAAAGAGAGAGAGACACAGTAGTAGAGAGTGTGTGTTCGATATGTAGAGAACAAGAAGCAAGAGTAAGAGAAGGATCAGCGACCGAGTGTAGAGACGGGAACGAGAGAGAAGTTTTTATGGAAACATCGGAGAATTGGGAAAGATGTCCCAACGTTAAAGAGCTGTTTTAGCAAAAGAAAGGAGAGACAGTTGTAATACAGTAGTGTAAGAAAGGTTATTTGGTGACATTAGTCGTAGCAGCAGATGGACAAGGTTTTGTTGGCGATAGTTGAAAAGGCCATAGCAGATCAACGGGCGATGAGAAATGAGAAGCAGAATAGAAGAAAGAGTGGATAGCATCATGAGGAGGAACGGAGTGGCAGCTATAATACCTATGCCTCGTCGCAGGAAGCAACCCGGATGGTCACCGTAACACGGATCCCTTTGCAGCGGAGCTGGAGGCATGATCGCGGGAAGACACCAGGTTAATGGGTATCAAGTCGCAGAGTTCTCTGATCAGCGTACACACGGAGAAGGCAGCGGAGACTCCACGAAGCGACGGCTGTAATCTACGAGCTCTTGTCCACTAGCATCATCGGCTGTTTTAACTCCAGATAAGTGATAAGTTTAGAATAAAGGCATGTGCATATAGTGAACGATTATCAAGTATATAGTATTTATGATGTGTTTAATGTGTGGAAGGAACAGCAAACTAATAACAGAGCTAAGAATGAGTTAAGAGACTCTAACGTTAGCGTTAAATTGTGTTCCATCGAAGTGTGTGATTCTATTGTTACTTTGATCATTATACCTTAATTAGTTTAATTCATTTTTATTTGATTTTGTTTATTTAGTGCTTTTATTATGGCCATATTTTTATTTTTCTTTTCATTGAATAAACCTCTTAAGTAAATTACGTTTTTGAGTTATTAGCAAACCAAGGTTCACCGGAATAACAAAGGAGGGAAGGGGGTAGAGCACATAGTATTCCAGTGGGGGTTAGGAAGGTGAGTTATTGATTTTGGTAACAATTAGTTTAAAGAAGAATGTTTGAATAAGCAACCACTATACGATCATTGAAAGTAATTATTTAGTTAGTTAATTTTCTTTCTTGAATTATATAAGTACACAGCGAGGATTGTGGCCTGCAACATTAAGAGAGCAGCGCTGCCTTCACCGTTGCGTCAAAATTGGTGCCGTGATTCAGAGTAGAGTAAGTAATTAGGAGGGAGGAATCTTTTTGTTGTATTATGAGAAAGCCACTATACGACCTGACAATTAGTATTAGAGAAATTCGTAGTTTATTAATATAGAAAGTGCGCACTGAGGAGTGTGAACAGCTACTTGTTATAAAGAGCAACGACTCAGACTTCTCTGTTGTGTCACAGATGCAAAATGACAATTCTTTTTATTTAAAGCTTTTTTTTATTTTTTAGTACTTTTTAAAGGTATTTAGTACTTTTTAGCATTTGATTAGTACTTTTTTATCACTTAGGTGTGGGACCCCTGCTTATGTCATGGAGGCAATTTTCGGCATAAATTCGACATTTCCTTCATGAAATGACGTTGCAGATGGTTTAGTAAAGTTTTGTGATTGTGCCCTTGTTTGTCTTTCGTGACAGTAGGACTATTAATAAAGAGAATGGACGTCCTGGAGCTAAGCCAATCGATTTGTCTGTCACATTTTCACATAGAAAATGGGAAGAAAATTTCAATTCTTTTCATGATGTGGCCAACCAAACAAACGGATATGATTGCAGACTCTATGCTACTGCATTTTGCAAACTCTTATGCAGTAGTCATGATCCAAGTCTCTACAAAGGTTGAGACAAAAGTAGTTGCCGATCACTGCGCAAACTTTTAAATGAGCACCAGACAGGAACCACTCATTGCTAATCTTCAAAGTAGAGTCCATCATGCTCGATGGTCTTCATCCAACAATCAGCCAGTTGGCAGATCCCCTCCTCCGGTTTCGGGGTGAAAAAGTCACGCACGGCGTCTTCAACCTCACTGACATTGGCGAAGCGCCGTCCATGCAGGAAGTGCGCCATGGACCGGAAGAGATGGTAGTTGAAAGGTGCCAGGTCGGGGCTGTTTGCAGAACTTTGATTTTTTCCAGGTTCCCACGTTGTTGTGCTTGCGCGGGGGTCAGCTCGTGGGGCACAACTCAGCAGCTCCTGTTGACCTTTCCTATGGCGTGCAAATGTCGAACCACACTCGATTGTGATGTCCCGATATCCGCTGCTAGTCCACGGGTGGTGCTGCCTGGGTTGGTTTCCATTTGTTGCCGCAGGGCTGAGTCATCCACTTCTTTGAGTCTTCCGCTCCTTGGCGCATCTTCCAGGCTCATGTCTCCAGACATAAAGCGGGAGAACCACCGTCGTGCTGTACGTTCATAGGTCACACCCTGACCGTCCACCCTGCATATGACCTTTGCTCGCGCACTGGTCCCCTTTTTCCAATAGTGACGAAGGAGCCCATGTGTCACCAATTTTTCTGCAATATTTTTACACTGGCTGACGCAGGTGGCACAATGTCTATGGCATTCAAATTCTTACTCACGTTTCTTCCCACTCTTTTCTCTTAATAAACTGCGATATACCCTTTCTCACAGCAATTTCCAGATCGTAGGACTCATTTTATTAGATTATAGCTCTCTGACTCGATTATAAGAATACAGTACCATCCATCTTTAAGTGTTTACGAACCCCCGACTCATCTAACAGCGCCATACGCAGCTTTACGAGCCAAGTCATAGGAAATGGGAATCATTTCCGGTAGAGATACGAAATCAAGTTACAAAAACATGGCGGATAGCGATACCGGACGATTTTGCCGTTCGTGTTAGTAAGAAGATTAATACAAAATTATTAGAACTAATACTACTCTTTAATATGAATACGGATGGGACAAGTTATCTAGAGACTATCAGCAGGGAACAGGCTCCCTCAAAAACCCAACGTTGTTTGTCTTGCTCATTCAAATTTTACTAGTTCAAGAAAAATTAGACGAAAACAGTAATCTAAGTTATGCTTTTTTTCTAACGTAAATATACTTATTTAATAGTTCCAAATTTATTTGCTAACCCGTTTTCTTATTCATTATTGTTACGATTATTTTTTATTTACTCGTTGTGATCTGAAATGCACTTTAACTGAACAGCATTCATTATTATCAACTGCTAACAATATGGCTAGTTTCTCGCAGCAAGAATGGATCTAAACACCGGAAGCTGTGTATCGGAGCCTTATAGAAAGTAAGAAGGGTGGCTGACTTAATTTCAGCACGGAGGTCGAATATGATATTAATAGACGATGTGACGGTCAACATCATGCATGATATCATAGTGACATCAGCAGCCTGCGCGCGCATCACTGTAGTCAAAACCAAGTCAAGATATACAGGGTCTCTTCGGTTCGCTGTATCATCTTGCGTTCATTATGGCTTATTTTAATAGTTTAACTTTCGAAGACAAGGAGCATTATTTGAAAAAGTTAAGTTTAATTTCCGAAGAACGCTTACCTAATCCATATGATTTATCTGAATGGAAAAATGATCGTGTCGACTGGCCCGATATTTATAATTATCTGATCAATTCGCCCAGCGTATTTACAAATGAAAATTTAAAAGCTTAAAAATCATTGGAAGCATACAATTATTTTTACTGTGGCCATAATCCAGTCAGAGACAATCGGGAAAAATCAAACTGTATGAGGCTTGGGTGTGCGTGCAATCACAAAATCAGTCAGATGAAACGAATCTCCGCCACCAAAAAGCCAGGAAAGACTACAGAAACTAGCGTTGAGCGATGCTCAATTGAAGTACTCGATACCATCGATACACATGTGGGTATCGTCAAAACCAATTACCGATACTCGATACCAATAAAAAAAGACATACTTTTACATTTTTATGTATCCTTATTCATTTTATGCATTGAATTTATGAATAGAGATTTATCTACATTTTTTGGGTTTAATCTTGACCTCTTTTTTAAGATGAACTCTCCAGCTTTACTAAATGCGCGTTCAGAAGGCACAGACATTGCACTAACACAAATATTTTAGTGCTAGCTGTGATATAATAGCCTATTTTCTTCATGAACCTGCCAATTTTTTAAAAGATTTCCAGATCTTTTAACATATGCATCTGCAATGTAATTCTGAATAACATTTTCTATATTCAAAATTTTAATTTTGTTATCAGTTGCCATTTCAAATCTATCTAATTCAACCCAAATATTCAAAATCATTTTCATTAAGACATCGTTGATGTTGGTGACAAAATTACTATTAGGAAATAAATTTGATAACTCATGTTTAACATATTTCTAGCTCTATCACTGCTTTGTTTTGTTTTAAATCCAGAAATTTTAAATCTTGGATCAACGATAGTTGAAATTGCCAAAATACTTCTGTTGGCATAATTTATGGAACGGTCGAATTTATGCTACGAGATGTTACGATCGCTGGTTGAACGCTTTTGTTTCTTACATGCCTCCACTGTTCGAATGACTACATATATGCGCGCGCACACAGGAAGTGATGACGTCAGCTTCAGCTTGCTTACAAACAGCACATTGTCTGGAATGTAAATACAAAATAAAATATCACAGTTTCCCTTTCCATTATTGTAGGGAGTGTAAATCATTGATCTGAAACTCATCATTTTTCTGTATTTCAGATTGCCAAGGATACTAATATGAGCCTTCCTCTATAGCAGTACGTGATAGTTTCCATTTAGCCTATCCAAAGGAATGTAAAAGGAATCCTGTAGATTTATGAGAACGATGTAATGGTTACAATAAAAATAATCCCTTGATTTTTGTGCAAATCAATTCTGTTAGGTGATGAACTTATTGCATTGTACATTATAATTGAATGTATTGTTAAATCAATAAATGACTTTAGAAAAAAAAATTGATGTTTAAAAATTTTAAAAAGATGTCGTTTCTTATCCTATTGTTGTCTACCGTTCAAGAGCTGTCAACTCTATGAACACGGTGATCGTTATTTTAGAATTTAGCAACAGATTTATCATTAAAATCCTTTTTTCTGCCTACAAGCTTGGACTTCTATCTTCTGCTGGCGAATTTTGACTATAAAGATGATAAAATAAAAATACAGGTCGGTATACAAATGTAAACTTGTGTAAATATCAGTATACACGTGTGTAAATTTGTGTAATGTACACTCACAGCAATTTCCAGATCGTAGGACTCATTTTATTAGGTTATAGCTCTCTGACTCGATTATAAGAATACAGTACTTCGTAGATGAGTTGTATCATCCATCTTCAAGTGTTTACGAACCCCCGCCTCATCTAACAGCGCCATACTCATCTTTACGAGCCAAGTCATAGGAAATGGGAATCATTTCCGGTAGAGATACGAAATCAAGTTACGAAAACATGGCGGATAGCGATACTGGACGATTTCGCCGTTCGTGTTAGTAAGAAGATTAATACAAAATTATTAGAACTAATACTACTCTTAATATGACTATGGATGGGACAAGTTATCAAGAAACTATCTATCAGTAGAGATAGTCTCTTCAACTCTGAGTGCGAGAACAGTCTCCCTCAAAAACTCGACGTTGAATAAGCCATTTTCCAACGTTGTTCGTCTTTCTCCTTCAAATTTTACCAGTTCAGGAAAAATTGAACGAAAACAGGAATCTAAGTAAGTTACACTATTTTCTAACGTAAATTATACTTATTTAATAGTTCCAAATTTATTTGCTGACACGTTTTCTTATTCATTATTGTTACGATTATTTTTTATTTACTCGTGATCTGAAATGCATTTCCTATGAACAGCATTCATTATTACCGACTGCTAACAACGTGGCTAGTTTCTCGCAGCAAGAATGGATCTAAACACCGGAAGCTGTGTATCGGAGCCTTATTGAAAGTAAGAAGGGTGGCTGACTTAATTTCAGTACGGAGGTCGAATAAGATATTAACTAAAATAAAATGTCGCTATTTCCCTTTCCATTATTGTAAGGAGTCTAAATCATTGATCTAAAACTCATCCTTTTTTCTTTATTTCAGATGGCAAAGGATACTATGATCCATCTTAAAATATGAGCCTTCCTCTTCTGCAATACGTGATAGTTTCCATTTAGCCCATCCAAAGGAATGTAAAAGGAATCTTGCAGATTTATAATGAGAACGATGTAATGGTTACAACAAAAATAATCCCTTGATTTTTGTGCAAATCATTTCTGTTAGGTGATGGTGAATTTATTGCATTATACATTATAAGTTGAATGTATTCTTAAATCAATAAATAATTAAAAAAAATTGATGTTTAAAAATTTTTAAAAGATGTCGTTTCTCTTCGTATTGTTGCCTACCGTTCAAGAGCTGTCAACTCTATGAACACGGCGATCGTTATTTTAGAATTCAGCAACAGATTTATCATTAAAATCCTTTTTTCTGACTACAAGCTTGGAGTTCTATCGTCTAAATGAAAAAAATAGAGGCTTTACAATACTGCATTATAAAAACGACGACTAGTTTCGGCTTTATTACCTGCCTTTCTCAAGTCTGCATAAGAGAGGGGTTACAATGCTTTATATACACAATCTCTGGTACACGATTGGCTCGTAAAATACAACATGAAAAAGGGGGGGGGGACAAATTATGTGATTGGTTGAACAATACAAGGAAACAAACTAAAGGGCTAAATATTTGTGATTGGTCGAACTTTACAAGATATTTAAAGAACCATAACATATTGAAGGGCGAATTTTCGTGATTGGTGGAACATTACAAAAAGTCTTTCAGCTGGCGTAAGAGATGGTAGCTGTCGAAATATTGTTGGGAATTTAAAAGTGCCTTATTATTTTCTGGTTTGTTTAATGATTTATAAATTTCTACTTCTTCTAGTATGGGGGTATTTTTTGGGTTATTGGAATATTTCAGGATCTCAGTGACTTCATCGATTGTCCTGGTCGGGTGTTTCTCTTTCGTCAGGTGTTCAGCATAATTCGATTTCTTGTCATCTTTTACGTATGATTGGATGTGTTCTTCAAACCTTGTTCTAAAGGAGCGGTTCGTCATTCCAATCACAAATATTTAGCCCTTTAGTTTGTTTCCTTGTATTGTTCAACCAATCACATAATTTGTCCCCCCCCCCTTTTTCATGTTGTATTTTACGAGCCAATCGTGTACCAGAGATTGTGTATATAAAGCATTGTAACCCCTCTCTTATGCAGACTTGAGAAAGGCAGGTAATAAAGCCGAAACTAGTCGTCGTTTTTATAATGCAGTATTGTAAAGCCTCTATTTTTTTCATTAAGAAGTACAATACTATGACCATTCCACTACAAGATAGTTCTATCGTCTGCTGGCGAATTTTGACTGCAAAGACGATGAAATACAAATACAGGTCGGTATACAAATGTAAACTTGTGTAAATATCAGTATACACTGTGTAGATAGGTGTGTAAGCCTGTGTAAATTGGTGTATACATGTGTGTAAATTTGTGTATCTGTGGTATAAATGTGTAAATATGCTATACAGATGTGTACAAAAGTGTAAGCTTGTGTAAATAGGTGTAAATCTGTGTGAGTAGGTGTATACACCTGTGTAAACTTGTATATTGTATATACACGTGTATAAATTTATGTACATATTTGGTTAAGCTTATGTAAATAAGCTGTACAGATGCGTAAATTGTCTATACACGTGTGTAAATTTGTGCAGATATATGTATAAATGTGTGTAAAATTGTGTAAATAAGCTGTACAAAGGTGTACATAAGTGTAAACATGTGTAACTATGTGTAAACCTGTGAAAATTTGTGTACGAGTGTGTTTAAATGTGTGTAAAATTCTGTAAATATTCTATGCGGATGTGTACTAAAGTGTAAACTTGTGTAAATAGGTATATATCCGTGTGTAAATTTGTGTATATTATGTAAATAGGTATATACACGTATGTAAATTTGTGTAAATATGACTATATAAATGTGTTATTAGCTGTGAAAATATATAAATATGTATGTAAAAATGTTTAAATAAGTAATAGTAACGCGTATAGTATTAACGCGTATAATAAACATTCCGTTAATGAGTCTTAAGTTTTGTACAGTCGAGTCAATTGACCCAAGAATGGCGACTCGGAAATTCGTGTCAAACAACTCTTACTGACATCTGTGTCCAATGACTCTCTTAAATGGGTCGTATTGGAAGAATCATAGGACTCTCACAAGCAGGTCATATTAACCGCATATTGCTGTGAGTGTAGCGATACTGTTTTATCGCTAGCGCTCTACGTGGGGTATTGACAGGAAAGTAAGTTTACCTTTTATTAACTCCCCAAGATTAAAATACGAAGTTCTACCAAAAGAAAGTACTCTCTAAGCGTGCTATGAAATTTCCAATAAGTAAAGGTGCTTTGGGAACCCCAAGTTAAAGAAAAACCGGAAGTTAATCAAGAAAATTCTTAAAAGAAATGTTTTCCCACCTTTTGGCTAGATAACTATTAATTAAACTACCCCTTGCTTCCTTTAATATAGAAATCAATCAGATAATAGAACCCTTCACACGCCTTCCTCACGTCGGGTAGGTAAGACGTATGAAGTTCCAAGTATAATGAGACCTAGGAAAGACAGGAGGGTGAAGTCACAGATTCCGAACAAACAAGGTAGATAAATTTATTTCATCAGAATATACAAATTTATGTAAATTGTTTCTCGATGCAATAAAATGAACTGCCGATTTAGCGCAGTTGCTCGGTAGGAAGCTAGATGGGCTTGTTCTTAGGAAAACGAAAGGGACACCTCCAGTGTTGTCTTTGCCGAGGGGGGGGGGGAGAGGCGACCTACAATAGATGAAAAGAAGAAATTAATTCCTAGGTAAACAGAATTAAGATCAACACGAATATGCATTAGCCAGCAATTGAGAATTCATGAACGTAATGGTGATCTAAAGAAATCTTTATAACCTTAATCCAATGAAAGCGAATTGTAACTCATACGGTTCTTTTCACAAATGGCGAAAAATTATTCGACAAGGTGTATCCTCTAACCATGTTGATGTCAAAAGCTCGTCAAAAAAAACAAAAAACACAGCTTCGAAGGAACGTCAGCGACATGGATAGTTAGCGGATCTGGCAATGGGATAGCGATCGTTAATCTGATGCGCAACACACTACCGGAGAAGACAGAGGCTAAAAAGAAGAAAGAAAAAGAAACACACAATAAGGGGAAGACTACATTACTAACTTTTACATACAAGGCACGTACCAAGACTACATTAAAGACAAGACAACAGACAAAAGGCACCACAAGTAGTGAACGCTCTGTTGAGAAATCATGGGACTACTGTCCAGATTTGAAGAGTGAAAGCCATAACACTGCATCGAGGACTAAAAAACATATGCGGATTCTGGTGAAGCTTGCGGAGCGCACGAACGAAGTGCATGTTTAATTACCTCTTGGTTCACCGACGGTACCATGTCCAAACGTACATGCAGGAATTGTCTGTAAAAGAATGTCAAAGAAATTGCACACAAAAAAATGTAGTAAATCGGTAAGAAAGCTTAACTGAACTACACTGTCCGCAATCAAATTTGTTTAGTCCACTTTCTCAATTGTGAAAACCGATGTCTTATCTGCTTCCAAAGGCGAAATAGGCTCCAGGCTGCTAGTGTTCGAATTTTTCATCCACCATGATTATAAGCAAATCTTGGGGAAATGCAACGTTAACAATGCTATCATTCAAAACGGGAGTCTTCCAGAATAAAGATATTGATATGGTCAGTCTACACCAAAGTCTCCACGGCTATTGAAGGCTAGGCGCTTTCCTCGAATCCACTCTCCCAGAAATTCACTGGATAGCTGCCTGGTAAAATCATCACTCG
This sequence comes from Rhysida immarginata, assembly GCA_023313115.1. Taxonomy (NCBI): domain Eukaryota; kingdom Metazoa; phylum Arthropoda; class Chilopoda; order Scolopendromorpha; family Scolopendridae; genus Rhysida; species Rhysida immarginata. The sequence continues at coordinate 29,445 of JAHWFO010115683.1, forward strand.
CCGCGATTTCCATCTATCACAGACACAACTGTCTTCCCCGCCGACCAAACATCTTCTCTCGAGAACAAAACCGAAGCGCAACGACGCGAAACTACAACAATAACAGAAAACGTTCCCCCTCGGCAAAGACAACAAACAAGACGTTTACCGAGGGTCGCCGTTCGTTTTAGACAATTCCCGATTATTAAAATTAATAAGAAATTAAGAAATCCATAAATAAAATCCAAAAACTATTAAGAATTAAATTAAATAAAAGGCCTCCACCTTGAGAGGAAAACCAAAGGAGTTAAAAGTAAAGCCCTATCTTTAATAGACTGTGGACTAGACTCTACTGTCTTTCCCAAGCCGCTCCACAGATAAAAGGAAAACACTAACTGTTTTTTCTATTAATAACTCCAAAACGAGAGAAAAAAAATATTAATAGCATAGAAAGTGTCCAAAAGGAATCAACAACTCAATAGTATATTAAACTTAGTGTCTCCGTGGAAAAGCTTAACCTTCAAACGGAGTGTTGTCTCAAGGGATGCATACAACAAACTATTACAAATTTAACGCCATAACGCGTCGCGTGCTCCTTTTAATATACCAGTTACCTAATGTACCAGGGAGGGCACATTAACCCCTTTCTTGCTATCCAAGGACAACAGAACCAGAAAACCGGCCAAAAAAGAAGATTGTTCCAACGGAGAACGCTAGAGTAAATAGGTGTGTAAGCCCGTGTGAATTGGTGTACACACGTGTGTAAATGTGTGTACTTGTGTGTATAAATTTGTAAATATGCTATACAGAGGTGTACAAAAGTGTAAACTTGTGTAAGTAGGTGTATAGACGTATGTAAACCTGTGTGAATAGGTGTATATCCGTTGTACACTTGTGTATATTGTGTAAATTTGTGCACATATATGTATAAATGTGTGTAAACTTGTGTAAATAGGTGTATGCACGTGTGTAAATTTGTGTACGTGCATGTTTAAATGTGTGTAAAGTTGTGTAAATATTCTATACAGATGTGTACAAAAGTGTAAACTTGTGTAAATGAGTGTATACCCGTGTGTAAACTTGGGTATATTGTGTATATATGTATGTAAATTTGTGTAAATATCACTATATAAATGTACAAGTAGCTGTGAAAATATATAAATATGTATGCAAAAATGTGTAAATAGGTATATACGCGTATAGTAAACATTCCGTTAATGAGCCTTAAAACTTGTACAGTCGAGTCAATTGACCCGAGAATGGCGACTCGGAAATTCGGGTCAAACAACTCTTGCTGACATCTGTGTCCAATCAATGACCCTTTTAAATGGGTCGTATTGGAAGAATCATAGGACTCTCACAAGCGGGTCATATTAACTGCATATTGCTGTTAGTGTGGTAAACGGTCTTCGCCCAGAATTCGTCAAACTCTAACCCCCTCCTGCCGGGTCGGCCACTACTTTTGACTCATCCTCTGTATAATCTGAGACGAAGCAAAACATAGTCAACATTTGCAAAAATGTTTGCAGAGTGCTCAAAACAATTTTAAAGACTTTCCAGTTTCAAGTGACGGAATTCCCAAGTCTCCCATTGGCAGTATTCATTGTTCAGACTATTGTTTTTGTCGGAAACCGGATGATGGAAAATATATGGCCCAATGTTCTGAGTGCCAAGAATGGTTTCATGGCAGTTGCTTATGCAAAAAAAAAAAGGGGGGGGGGGAAATCAGAGACATTAAAAAAGCTGAAAATTATATCTGTCAAAGATGCCTATGTTATGCTTGAATAAAATTTTTACTACATAAGACTACTTGACTGGATTATTTAGAAAATCAAGATAAATTTTTTTTTATCAAATTAATTCTTAAATTAATTACATTAATTTCACAAATTTAAGATCACAGCAGACTAAGAATTAAAGTATGTAGAAATATCCTCAGCCTAAAAATAAACAGTAAAACAGAGGGTACAAGGGGGTTTGAAAAGCAAAGTTGAGCAAAGTTCCCCAATGTCCCCCACAGAAAACTAATTAATAAAAAATAGCTTTAAAGGGTAACAAAGATTGTTAAATTAATTTAAAAAATCTATCTATATATATAAAGAAGGATGTTTGTGGGTCTGTCTGTATGTTTTTTATACAAATCTACAGTTTTATTCCGATCTTGATAAAATTTCGCATACATGACCTTCAAAGCATGAGGAAGGTCACTGTCTACCTCAGATTTCGGAAAAATAATAAATATCGATAAAAAATCGATATTCATGGTTATGGCAAGGCATATTAATGAGAAATATCTCATGACCAACAATGCAAGGCAAAGTTTGTACAACAATAGGTATCAACAATGATATCAACACGCAATTCACAAACGCTCTGCATGAACCAACAATCAATATCTCATGACTAACAATGAAAGGAAAAGTTTGTGCAAGTGTAATTTTACCCGGGCAACCTCTTATTTTTATAACAGAGATCATTATTAAGAATCAGTTTCTTCAGTGAATTTTTAAAAGTATAATAGCTAATAGTTTTTGTTAGTGAAGGGCGTAAAAGGGTCCAATCTTTTGAGAATAAAATAATGGAGAGTGGCGGCGATAGTTATTATTCGCAAATGGAAGACGAATCTCTTTTGATTTCCTAGTTGGATAATTATGGTAATCAAAATTGAAACAATAAGGCAATTTAGAGGGCTAGCTAATTTTATTTTATTACGAATTAATTTATGTAAAAAACAAACCGATTGTATGAAGTAGGTATCGTAAATATTCCAAAAATTGGTGTCGATGAAATAGATGTGTAATTGGTGTTTTGTGCGGTACAAGTAGAATCATATGTAGAAACCATTTCTGTAGTTTGGGCAGTCTTCTTAAATTTTGATCTGAGGAAGTGCCCCAAAAAATAATTCCAAAACAAAGAATAAATCAATGCGTTATATTAAAGGATTAAGGTGGAACGCGGAAGATAAAGTAAATGCGAAATAGTTCCCAAACTCTTGCTTAATTTAGAAGTTAAAGATAAGTCCCAGGATAGATTATATGAAATGATAATGCCTAAGTAACGATATTCGGTAACTATAGTGATTTGATTCTCATCCAGAAGTTTTTTTTATAGACTCCGTGTTAAATTGTTTATTTCGTTGTCTGAATATCATAAAAACACTTTTAGAGTGGTTAATACCGAGTTCATTCTTGCTAACCCAAGCTGTAATGTCTGGTAACATTATATTTATAATTGAGTTTACAGAATTTTAATCTCTAGCAGAGAACAATAAGACTGTATGCCCTTCCTGACGCCAACCTCACGAGAGGCGATGTTAGAAAAGGGACAAACACAAATATCCATGTTCTCGGCGGGATTCGAACCCGCGACTCGCTGGGTCCGACAGCGATAACACCTGCGCCTTAATCCTCTCGACCACCGAGCCGGCCATCCACATAAATGATTTTAGGAATTTCAGAACAATAGTGAATGCCATTAATCAACAAATTAAATAAGAGCAGAAAAATAACTGATGCTTGGGGAATACCCATCGTGATTTTAATGGACTTCGAGATACATTATGAGAATGGATTTTAAGAGCCACCATTCTATTAATGATAAAAGATGTAATCCAGCTCAGAGGGAGTCCGCGAATTCCATAATTTTTTTTTAAGTTTATGTAATAAAAATCTGTGGGACACACGATCAAAAGCTTTTATTAGATCTAAAAAAAAAATCGCCAATGGCTGTTTACTTCCTTAACCGCTGTTAGGGTCGTCCATCTACTTTTTGTCGTGGTGGTTATTGTCCGTGCCCTAACCCTAATCCAAGGTCAGTAAAGTAACTGACTGACCTTGACCCTAATCGCCCTAGTTTAGCGTCCTCTCTCCTTTATTTTCTTTATCCATAGTTGTCTTCGGATTTTACTGCTGGAATCCTTTGCTACATTAGTTGATGTTGGGGAAATGTCCACACTCAGAATCCGTACAATTTTTACACAAATGGACACACGCACGACTTGATGTGATTAGTATCGTTACTAGCTACATTGATATGCATTCTCCCAAAGATAGTGAAATACTGCAAAACGTCACACAATGCAAAACGGACGATGGTTAAACAAAAATTACGGTTAAACGTGCTGTATGATTCGACGCTTTCCATTCTTTGTGTGTCGTGTAATCCTTTTACAGGGGGCATTACGGTAACTCTTAGTAATAAAATAGGCACAAAATGACTTCGTCGCAGTTCAAAGAGGAAAAATTCATTAAAATGTTACCAAATTCACTAACGAAAAATAAACACGCCCGTTCTTTTCCATTCTGTTTTATGTACTGTGCTATATCCTTTTTGTTTCATTCATAAATATGTTAATGGAATGAAGTGGTCATTTCTGTAACAAGCAGGACTGATTTACTGAAATCAGTATTTAATGCAGGCAATCTGTTTTAAAAAAAAACTCTTCGTGGATTTCATATTCATAAAAGTAAAAACATTTTTAAATATTTAGGGTTTTGAAGGCATATCCTCTAATATCGTGAGTATAAACTGGGGTTCATGCTGTAATAAGTAAGTTGCCCATATTTTTATCAGCGATCTCCTATGATTTACAAGAGATGAATTGTTTATATTTTTGGGTGGATTTTGACCAAGTGTGTTATACAGTAATAAGTTTTGGTAAGGCCCTATTTTTAAGGGTTGCACCTTTATTATGGGTACTCAATATGGCGCCATCTCTAAGGAAATGACGTAACTGGCGTCTTTAAACAACTAGCAAACATCCTGTCACAATGCAGTGTAGTGAATAGTGAAGCCCTGCATCGGTACAGATTGACGAAGAAGATATAGGTGTCTTCGATAATTGCTATCCTTAGCTTTGCTGTTTTCCTGATCCTAGGTGAGATGTACTTTATGTTATTAACGACTAAATAAACTACTGTGTGTTCTTTAACAAAGAATAAAACTAACGGAGCATGTTTTAAAACATGAAATTTTTAATAACGTTTATCTTAAATGATCCCATTTTAATTCTTGATTTTATATTTGGTTTAGGTTAGGTTAGAGAGTCGCAATTAGCGTTCAGAAATTTTGTTAGGTTTCTCCTCACTCGCTCTAACCTTTTCCTGTCCCTAACCTATCTCTCTTCGAAGCCGTGATTCCTTTTATTTTGTTTATTATGTATTTACTGTGATTTGTTTTTGAATGATTATAATTTTGAATAAATTGATTTAATTTTATTAACACCTAAAACGAATCCTAATTTGATAGCTGTACTTTGAGTTAATCGATGTACGAGCGCGCTACTTGAAATTTTGAACACGTCTATACGTATTTAAATAACGTTTGATGTATTAATGTTAGCAGCGGTCGAAGAAACGTACCAAGACAAAATAATGGTACCAATAAAGCATCCCCTGGGTTCGTAATCAGAACGGAGATAACGATTAATTTCGTTTTGTTCAAGGATTTCTGCTACTCAGGAGTGTAACAAGGGGGATTTGGACCCCCTCCCTTTTATTTCCCTGACCAGCTAAGGCTCCCTTGAAATATAAATTTTTACTAAAAAAAAAAACATTGTGTCCGTTAAACTACAAACTATTCTACATTTTATCCCCCCCCCCCTCCTTGTAAAATCCTGGTTATGCCCCTGCTATAACAAAGCAAAACAAAAAAAATTAATTATTGTGATTTATAGACTAAAAATTATTAACCTCTTCATGACCAGCATAAATTTTGAAGGAACCTCCCAGGGCCAGATTTTATGTACTCTCTGACAAACCAGTGATGAACGTGCATTCGTCATTACAATTTTGTACGAAAATTGATGAAAAATTTTCTTAATTACTTTCATATACAATTTCATGTACAATTTTCATGTACAAATTCATGTACAATTTTGTAAGTAAATTGATGTTCCCTCTGTTGGAAATTACAGGTCTCTTATCTTATTATACAACTGTGACATTAAAGTTCGGTGAATGATGGCATATTGAGAGTGGATTGCTCGCTATCCTTCAAAGTAATCCCCGTCGATGGTAATGCACTTCTGGGAACGCCTGTACATGTCCTGGAAACTCCTGGGTAGTCGTTTTTAGGGATAGCCTTCAGTTGGGTCGTAACATTACGTTGGATGTCTGGCCACTTCGGGGGGCGTCTTCTACGGTGTTCTGGCCTCATCGGAACCGTTTAAACCACTCATAAACACACTTCAAAGTAACAGCACTTTCTTTGTAAACTGTTGTCATCATTTCATGAATCTCTTTCGTTCGCTGATCCATTTTGGGTTTCGACCGCGCGTACTACGCCTTCTCTCTTCAATGTCCTGTTTAAACACAAACACACTCGCAGCGCTGATTCTCTCAAATTTTTTTAAACATGTCTCGACCTGTCTGGGGCAGGATACGACGATGGTGCACTCTTACGACCATTAGCAATTTGACGTCATTTACCGAACTTTATTGTCACAGGTTGTATATTTATGGAAAAGTGAGCATGCAATTTGGAACCGAAGTAATAATAAATTCATTACACATATTCATTCAAAACCAATCATTTTAATCATTTGTTCATAAGGTTATACTTTTAAATAAACAAATCTGTTTCTGAGATTCATGAAATTTTTGGAAGTGTTCAATCCCATATAAACCAGGCATACCTGCACAGCCCATGCACTGTTCTTGTGTCCTTTCTTTTTTTATTCTCAATCGTCCAAATCAGATATTTCTGTTTTAGAATCAGTATTTATTTCAAAATCAGGATCTTCGGCATCACTACTTGCATCGACATAATCATAATCATCCATTTTTTACAAAAAAAGGAGCAAAAAAAACATAAAAACTGTGCAAATATGATGTACAACAGTGTTGAAATAAGCAATTAAAAAATAAACGCAATGGTTCCATCTATCGACAGGAAAGTGGACCCATATATAATTAAATTGTTCCAAATCATTTTATTGTTTCGTTCCTTAAAAACCACGTTTACATTTGGTTTATAGAATTAATAACATGCATTCGTCATGGTATTGAACGGAGGGTCTAGCTTGACAAACGCATGTTCATCACTGGTTGCGAAGAGGTTAATGACCCTTTTATTTATTTATTTATTTATTTATTTATTTATTTATTTATTTATTTATACTACATGACTACCTTACTTGACAATGACAGCTAAAATATTCACAAAAGTTGATTTGTGAGACCATTCTGAGGGAGTGTACACAGACCATTCTTAATTTTTTTCCCAATCTGAATGAAAGTGTTAACCCCCCCCCCCCCCAACAAAATATAAGCTGAATATTCAAGGGGAAAGTCATACATCTAGCAGCAGCTTAATTTTTATTTTTCCTCTGATATTATACTTTTATTTCGTTTATTATTATTATTTTTTTTTAATTTTATGTAAACATTGGGTTACTATTTTTTAAGGTGACTGTGTGACACTTGGCCTACTTATTTTTGTTTAATTAAAGTTAAGCAGATTATTGCACCCATCTTACAGTAACATTTTGTGGTTCTGAGTGTCCACTTTATTAGGTTATACAGAAACTCGATTATGATAATATGAAGTTTTTATCAAACTAGAGATATATGAAAATAGAGAGTACCTGATATGATGACTGATAAGTTTTGCCCATTGATAAGTGTATTTTAGCGAAAAAGATGTAAAACAGATGACTGCTTCCTGCCGAAAAGTTAGCAGGATTTGCGAGAACTACATTGTAGCCCTTTCCATGGAAAGGATTTACTTATTTTGAAGTTGCTAAGTTATGTGCAACATGGAATTTTTAGCATTTTGAGAAATGGTAATCACTCTATATACTTAAACTATCTAGGATACAGAACATATTTAATAGAACCAGATCCATCCAGAAACAGACCTGCCCCAAGTCATATTCAGAGACCATCTGAAAGATTTGGCACTTTATCACTGGAGAGAATTCCAGAACCCCAATGTCAATGGCAAACACTATAAAATGTCCCGAGCCTCGATTAATAAGGTCTTTCAAGAAGATCTCAACCATAGAAAGTATCACGATTCCTATGTCCACCATCTCCTCTTAGGGGACGTTCAAGAAATACGTCACGCTCTTAATGGGGAGGGGGGGGGGTATGAAATGTGTGACATAGCGTGACATGGGGGTAGCGGGGACTTTACAAAAGTGTGACGTCACAACAAACACCTTCAAAAATTCAGTTTCTTTCATATTGAAATCATTTTTTTATTATTTCACATTATTTTATTTTATTATTTTCCTTTCAAATGGAAAATGAGATGTTTTTCTGACACTATTGTGAAGCTATCGTTGGAAAGCTCATTGTTGTTTTCCACAACAGAAGTTTGTTCCTTTAAGAAAGCTACCTAAGATTTATATTGTCCCAGCCTTAAATTAATTAAGCAAAAACTGTGGAATGGAACACCCAAAAAGGGGGGAATCTGTAATCCACAAAGAGAATTTAAATACCAAATACATATTTTGGCTACTAAGTAGCCATCTTCAGCAACTCATCTTTCAAAGTAAAAGTTGAACTCGAGTTGAAAGTAAAAACTGATTTTGGTCTCTCATCGCTGAAGATGGCTATTCGGTAGCCGAAATGCGTATCCGGTATTTCAATTCTCTCTGTGGATTAGAGGTTCCCCCTTTTTTGGCCAGCCTAACAGAAAGATGCTGCATATATGTGGACTCTATCATGCTTCCGTCCAAGCTAAATAACAACATCAAGCAAAATGCAGGGAGAAAAGAGATGCTGCTGTTTTTAATTTTCACAGTGGCATTGTCCAAACAGTTGTTAAGTCTAAGTACTAGCTTGTGTATCCCACAGTCATGAATATATCAAATTTGAAAGTCTATAATATCGGCAACGAAACAACTTATATTGCCACTCTAGTTATCATCGTAAAGGGGACATTCTGAAGTTTTGTTTCATTGCCAAGAGATGCTAAATGCTTGAATTCGATAAAATTAATTTGGTGACATATATGGAACCAATCTTCCAAAAAGATGGAATATCCTACATTGGTTTCGTCAGTTCACTATGAAAGGGTGCCATTCAAAGGCAAAGAACCTGGAAGGCCACGAGTGTTGGAAAAGAATGTCCAATAGATTCAGCAAACTTTCTCATTCAACAGAATTAAGTCGACTCGCCGAGCCATCCGGGAACTCGCGAATGCCCCTTATGACGTTGTGGAAAGTGTTGAGAGAGCGGTTGGTTATGAAACCTTACAGATTACAGCTAGTGCAAGCTCTGAATTGTTCATTGTTCGGACTTTTTGTGGCATCACATTGAATAATTGTGATCATTTGGATAACCAAAATAAATTTCAGTGGCGGCTCGTAAGAATTTGTAATAGGGAAGGGGGGGCTGCATTATTCTGTATAAACATGCCTAACCTTCCTCTCCTTCTTCTTCTTCTTCTTCTTCTTCTTCTTCTTCTTATTATTATTATTATTATTATGATTATTATTATTAGTAACTATTGTATAAATTTTACAAAATACATGTAGTTTATGCTATAGTTAATAATAATAATATTAATAATAATAATGTTAGGCTAGTTTTTGTAAAATAAAGAGTGACCTTTTCAGATTGGGTGACCTACTGGTGAGCTCATCTAGGGATTGGTTTTCATTAAACATAAGAAACTTCCATTATGAATGTGATTATTATTATGAGGTTTTTAAAAAAAATCTAGCTCATTCAGGCTGAACGTGGAAAGAGTATTGTGAGCAAGCCCAGAGCATAAAAGATGGTGTGGGGCGGGGAGGGGAAACATCCATCACAAAAAATTATCTACTTATATTTAAAGTCCATTCTTCGTTCTTTTTCATTTGCAAATATATCTATTACTTTATCATTAAATTTTGTAATATTCGTAATCATGGATTTCTCTATACTTAACATGGCCAAAGCAGTAAGTCTATTTTGTGAAATTGAATTTCTTAAAAAACGTTTAATCCTTTTGAGAGAGGAGAAACACCTCTCAGGTTCAGCTGTTGTCATAGGTGTAGTAATTATTATTTGTAGAAGTTTGAATACTTCAATGAAAGTTTTACAAATTCATGTCTTATGCATTATTTCATAAATTTGTGTAATTCCTGACAAGTTTTTAAATTCTGGCCGTTCATATAAAACACGCAGCTCTGTATTTAATTGCTCTTTATCTAAAGCTGGATATGCATCCACAGTTTCTTGCAATTCAGCAACTGGAAATTAATTTACATTGCTTTGAAAAAGACAAGCAGAGAACAATTTTGCTGCGGACAAGTGTTTAGTGAAGGAAAATCGTTCTTTTGCTTGGCATACAATATTATCGCACACTTCTTTCGCTGCTATAATATTAACCTGTTTAGAAAACCTTGCCCTTTTTGCCGAAGGAACATGCTCGTGTTGATTGATTGAAGGAAGGTTGTTTCTTTTTTCTTCAATAATCCTAATAAACTTGTCCACTGCTTTAGAAATACTGAATGAAGTGGCATTACAGTTCTGTAATTTACAATATAAAATGTCAACATGAGGCATGACCTCATGGAAAAATTTGAGCCAAAAATTGAAAGCTTCACCATTCAAAGTGCAAAGTAGTCCTGCAGCTCCTTGTATAGTTGCTAAATTCTTATTACTGCTTTGAAGAGTTTCAAAACATTCTTTCAAAATTTCCTTATTTTCAAAAACTGTATTTACAAGTTTACTATTAAAATTCCATCGTGTATTCGACCCTCGAGGAATTCGTTTAGAAATATCATCAAGTGCAGCTAAACGTGCGGGTGATTTTGAAAAACCTGCAGGTATTGCAGCAAAACTACTAAAAAAAATTCGAGCTTGCGATTTTTGTGATGCAGCTTTTTCCATTATTATGTTAAGTTGATGAGCATAACAATGAACAAAATGTGCATTTCTGTATGATTGTTTGATAATTGTCTGTACACCTCCTCTCTGCCCACTCATTACGGCAGCACCATCGTATGTTTGTGCGATTAATTTATCATGTTCATCATTTAATACAATTTTTAATTGTTCTGAAATGCATTCGGATAAACCTTCAGCATTTTGTGATTTGGGATTAAAAAATTCCCAGAACCTTTCGTATACTATGCCAGCTAGTTCATATCAAAAAACTACATCCGAAACATGTAGTTTCGGAAAACTACATGTGTTCCGAAACATTGGTTGTCATCTGCCATGACAACAAGATAGTTTAATTTCACTACATGTTTCTTCTTTACACATACATAAAATACAGTCTAAAAGTTCATTTTGAATAGTTTTTGATGATCCTTTGAAAACAGAAGAATTTAAAAATGCATTCTTAAATTATCATCTAATTTTTCAGCAAATTCTAATAAACCTTTTAAATACTCCTGGATTAGCTGAATGTTCAGTTTTGTCATGCCCCTGCAAAGGTAATTCAAATTTCCCGCAAAACACAACACAATCTATAATTTTTGACAAAATATCACTGTTCTTTTTCACGTTTTCATTGTTTAATTATTTCTTGCCTATAAGCTTCACTTAATTGTGTTTTAATATTAACTGCCCCTAACATTCCGAGATTACACACACTTTTTAAATGATCAGTTCATTTTTCATGATTTTTAATTTTTTGGCCTAAATGTTTTAAATCTGTAATACCTGTTTTTATCCATAATGAATCGTCTCCGAATAAAAGGCATGGAAAGCAAAATAA
>JAHWFO010115684.1:0-43368 GCA_023313115.1 Rhysida immarginata
TGATAAATGTCTTCTTAGGAAGGGTAAACGGTATGGAATAATCAAGTTAACTTCATGACTGATGAACTTCATCCAAAATTATCTGTATCTCAAAGATGAGAAGTATTTCAACGGGAAAATGTTCAGAGCCATATTTAAATGGTTCGAGGAGCATGGCAAAAATTCATCCACGATTTCTTAGTCACTCAGCTTCTACGTCCCGCTCTCATTGGTCATATGAGAAAATATCGAGTCTCCTCATGAAAAATGTGGCTTCTTCAGCATCAAATTTTCCTGAACTGGTAGAGGCCATTTATCAAGTGTCGATATTGCTATGCAAAACGGTAGCAGGTAGAAGATGGTCTTTCATTCTTCAATTGTTGCTTATTTTCTGTTACGCGTTCATATAATTTAGATACCATTACACACTATAGCTTTATCATTCTAATTCTAAAATTGCCCATTATAGAATGAGTTTCCCAATACCCAATAAGAAAATATGAAAATTTTTGTAGATATTATGAAAATATCAAAATGCCATTACCGTTGACTAAAAGACTAGATGAATGAGCAGCTGAACCAGCTTCGTTGGTGACCATACAAGTGTAATTTCCAGAATGGTTTCGTGTAACGGGATCAATCGAAAAAACGCTGGAATATTCGTCGAAGTCTCGAACATTTACAGATAAATGTGGAGGAACTTTTTTGCCATCTTTGAGCCATGTTATAGTAAGAGGCAAGTCTCCTCGACTCACAACACATGTTACGCGAACTAACATTCCTTCTAATATCGACTCTTCTTGGAACGAGAAAGGAACTATTTTCGGGGGAACTGGAAAAACAAAACAAAAACAAAAACAGATAAAAGAAAAGTATTTACCGTGGACAATTAGCGAAGCAGTATGTTTTACAGTGGCTGCAGCGTTGCTTGCAATGCAAGTGTAATTTCCTGACTGCCTCTGATTCACATTACTGATAGTCAACATGGACGAATAATCGTCGATTCTTCTGGTAGAGATATTTTCTTCATCGTCAGAAATTTTATAATTATCTTTTATCCATTGAAATCGTATTGGTAAATCTCCTTGGTCGACAATGCAGGTGATTCTGGCAGTTTTTCCTTCAAACATATCATCACGAAAGGCGAAAGGAATAATTCTGGGAACAACTAGAAATTTAGTAAATGGAATGGCATTGAACCGCTCTGAGATTTTTACACTAGACAACATATTAAAAATTAATACTTTTTTAATTGACTACTATTATACTCCAGTTCCCTAATGATCCCTGAAAATAAATTTTATATTTTTACTCAATTTTAATTCTTAAATTGAAAATGGAAAATAGAATTATTCAATAGTGATGATAATTTTCACATAAATTAGTAATGTACAGATGGAATGTATTTTTAATTAAATGAAAGTGTATTGACCACACAAGATGGAAAACTCATGATGACTTTATAGATGAATAACGCACCAGATTGTAACAAACTCCTAGTTCGAATATGATGATAAGACGACTACAGAGGATTGTCAGGGATCTATGATAACATTTTACAGAGGGCCAGGAAAGGTGGAAAAACTTTATCGCCACCATCGAATAGCCATGCATCGCTGCATCTCAGGAGGCTGGAACGCAGAACACCAAGATCAATTTATAACCACTCCTGTTGACACGATTTCAACAGACCCTCCACTGTTCGCGGTCGTCTCTTTCCGAGGGCTCTTTTCAGTATTGGCCCTCAAAAATCCGTGGACGATGCGTCCGACTGCCTGAATATGTCGCTGAATGGAATGGATCGGATTCTGCATGCATACCAGGAACAAGCGAGTTCATGCCGCGGTATGACTCGGCGCCTTGTCTTGGTGAAGCCATACTTTGTTTTTCTCTGTACCGTAAAAACCGGGGATGTTACTGGTAAATATGGGGGTTAGAATGTTAGTCTGAGAGTATATGGCATTGACTTTGGCCTTTGACTCAACTACGTGTAAAGTTAACTCCGTTGTAGCTATATCCCGCCACGGTCTTTTTGAAAATGTTTCTTTGCATTCACGGTACCATTTTCTGAAGTCCTAAGAACCCCTTGGGCGGAAAAAATGGCACGGCTCTTGTTGTAGTCGCTTAAATAAACGTACGCGTCATCTAGTATGATCATAGCGCGGCAACAACTTTGAGCGCGGCTCTTGTGTCGCTTGTCCAGTTGTAAATCACAGTTGATAATTGTGCATACCGTGTACATAGATGCCCCTACCTTCTGTGCAATGTCACGTTGTGTTGTGGGTTACACCCAGTTACGAGAGTCGGAACTTTCTCGGATTAACCTACTTTTTACTTTCAGGAATGTCGCCGCTTCTGGTTTTGCCAATGTTAATTAATACACTTGATATCCTTTTCTTGGAAATTACAAAGCCTCCCTTCTTGCATGCTTTCATAATTTCGGAAAAGATGAATTTGACGTCGAAAAGGGCTTTTATGTTGCCCTCCCAATACCTGTCGACCTGGCACAATTCAATGCTTTTAGCTCGCTGATCGAATACTAACTATCTTTTTACTGCCTTAAGAATACTCCACATGATAGCTCACGTGAATTGAAAGCGCGCATCACAGTTAAATATGATAATTTTTACATAGATCCCTAACAATCCTCTGTATTATGTACATACCAATTGCTGAATAGATGAATTCTGTATAGATGTTATCTTTCGACAGTTTTATGTCCAGTGGTAATTCCATATAAAAAAAAATCCATTAAATGGAACAATAACAGTTCATATTCTGTAAAAATACATTGTTTAATTAATATTTAATTTTATTCATTTTGTTACCATCATACTCACTGTATTTATACTGTCTTTGGACTCAAGAGTACATTCCATCTGTACTTTACTAATTTATATGGAAATTATCATATCATCACTTTATAATTTTAATTCTCATATCGCATTTTAAAAATGCTCCTTGCCACAAATTTAGCCAAATTTTAAAGTTTTGCTTTCTCTCCAGATTTAGGAGAAACAAAATTCAGAATTTCAATTTTTGATTTTTTAGATATTTAAGATTTAAATTTAAGCCACATTATTTCTAAATATAACTGGAAAATTATATTTGATAAATTATCTTGATTGCGACAACTTTCATGTCCATGGTAGCTTAGTGGTTATAGCAATGGGACTATAACCAACACCTTCTAGAAAGAAAGCCTGTGTACTGAAAATTCATACATTGTTACATGATCATAAGAAGTCATCATTTAGAATTTAATGTATGAATTTTCAGTGCACAGGCTTTCATTCTAGGAGGTGTTGCTATAACCCGAAAGTCCCTGGTTTGAGTCTAGCCTGTGGAATTTTCTTTATTATTTTTCTGTTTATAAATTATTTGTATTAATTCAATACAAGTATTAAATTGTTCCAATAGGCTGAACTTAACATATCATCATAATAAATGACTCAATGATTGGTTATTTTTCCAAGTTTTATATTGACTTACACACCTGTTCGGTATATTGTTTTACGGTATATGTCAAGGCGATAATCTAGCTCGTGTCATACCCGTTACAGTATTTTTCACATAATCGACGTTCTGATATATTATGCTGTTTTAAGTCTATGAAATCATGTAGCAAAGCGGACATAAAGACCAAGTCTTTCATATGCCCTAGCAAAAATTTTTCACATGTAAAATCCAGGGGCACGGCCTACCAACACTTGGTCATTGAGATAGCTGCGGACGTGCTTGTGGACGCTTCTTAACATGATGATGTTTTAAGGTTGGTCATCATTCTGTGAAAAAAAGTGATGCGAAAACTGACACCAAAACGTGTTTCGGAAACAGTTTGGCATTGTTGTTGCACGATTAAGCATTGTTGGCACCGGCTTGAAGCACACGCCGGAACTGAAACGTCACCTGACCACTGTTGTCTCAGCAACAATTTTAATTTAAATCTTTACTACAGAGATATTAAAATAGCAACAGATAGCCCCACTATAACTACTTCGTGTCTTACCTAGCTAATTCGTGTAATGGCCTAACGTTTGCTTTCAGTGTTTTGAATAATCTTAGGGAAAACACTAAGATTGGAATAAACACTAATAATCTTATACAAAAACACTAATAATCTTTTTTTGTATTGGAATAAACTCTTTTCCATTACAGTATATTGTATTACTCACAATTTAATTCATAATATATTATTTTGAAACATTTAATTCTTTCGAAATATATCAAATCTTAAAGACTTAAATTGAAATTCCTCCCTAGTCTTAATTAGTACGCACGAAAGGCATCTTTATTTAACTCGTCAATCGGGAAACATTTATGTACCTTAATCCGATAGAAACTACCGTAATAAAATAGTATTTCTTATCGCGGTATTTCCATTTGGGCTACTTTTCCACAAGAACTTCGGGGAACTGCAGAATTTCGAAGTTTCTTAGAAATCTAAAGTCTTATACAGGGTGAATACAAAAGTCTGAACCCCCCTTTTATTTTTTGAACCGAAGCAGGTATGTCAATTTTGATGAATCCAATGAATAGGAAGTTGTGGGTGGCCTATCCCATGGTGCATATTATGCGCCATCCCAAATATTTGCATATTATGCGGACACTTAGGACACTTTCAAAATTTATCTCAAAAACCGTAAGGGATAGAGAAAAAAAAACCCAATTGCAAACTTGTTCAGCAAAAAAAACAAACAAAAAAAAAAATCTTCCGAATCGGACCAACCAATCACCCACAATCACGTGATGAACTGTTTGTAGCTTACAAACAGTCACACTGCACAAGGAAAACTGAATGTTGATATTTCCACCACGTAAAGCATGCAAATCAAAAAATTAACATAAATTACCATACTCACATTCACTTTCATGCGGAAAAGCAAATAAAAGGCATGTTTCAGCGCACAGAAGACAGAACAATTCCAGGATGGCAAGCCTACACTGTTCCAGAAATGGTCAACATGATCTTCTGATTGTGGGTGATTGGTTGGTCCGATTTGGATAATATTTTTTTGTGTTTTGTTTGTTTTTTAATGCTGAACAAGTTTGCAATTGGGTTTTTTTCTCTATCCCTTACGGTTTTTGAGATAAATTTTGAATGTGTCCTAATTTGCATATTTGGGATGATAAAAAGTGCACCATGGGATAGGCCACCCACAACTTCCTATTCATTGGATTCATCAAAATTGACATACCTGCCAAAGTAATATCAACAATGTCTAACAACTGAAATAGGAAGTTTAACTGGACACGCCCACTCCAACTTTCGTTGGACAGAGTATAGTTGTTGGTTGATTATTATTTTAATTGCGTTTTTTTATTACTTTGTTTATTACTGTCATTTGAATTATAGAAGGACGTCGCCAGGGAACTTTACTTGTCGGTCTCTGACCGTACTAGGTCCCGGGCGACACTGTAAATTTTGTTACCTAAATAATAAATAAATAAATAAATAAATAAATAAATAAATAAATAAAAACTATACAGGGTGTTTTTGAATTGAGTACAGATTTTTTGGGAAATGATAGAAGAGGTCCTTAGAAGTATTTATTGTCATATGAACATGGGGTCCCCGCAGCTCCGTTTACTTACAATACTGCATTGAGCAATCAAATGACACCAGGACGCAGTGTGCGTTGATAGGCCTAGATTATTTTATTTTTAACAATTAACACAAGCAATCTACTGTAATAACACAAGAGCAGTTAGAGATTACCTAAATGAGACATATCCTGGTCGTTGGATTGGTCGTGGCGGACCAGTTGCTTGGCCACCGAGATCGCCAGATCTCACACCGATGGATTTTTTTTATGGGGAAGCATAAAATCAATGGTGTACTCCGAACCCGTAGATACCGAAGAAGAATTGGCGGCTCGTGTTGTCGCGGCAGCAGGTGACATCAGCGACCGTGCAAATCAACTGTTTCCACGCGTACATCAATCCATCATAAGGCGCTGCGAATTGTGCTATGAAGCAAATGGCGGTCATTTCGAACAATTACTGTAAAAGTCATAAAGTAGATTGCTTGTGTTATTTGTTAAAAATAAAATAATCTAGGCCTACCAACGCACACTGCGTCCCGGTGTCATTTGATTGTTCAATGCAGTATTGGAAGTAAACGGAGCTGCGGGGACCCTATGTTCATATGACAAAAAATACTTCTAAGGACCTCTTCTATCATCTCCCAAAAATCTGTACTCAAATCAAAAATGATACATGTATAAAAGGATCCTGTATAAATAAAATATTGTTTTTCTCCTAATACATGTGTCCGGATACTTTTGTATAAGTAGAGAATTTCGGTCATGTGACTTTTCAACACAGGAGCTAGTCCTTTTCGTTAGCTTCCCACAAAACCAGAGTAGTAAAATCTCCGTTATTTTGAGTATTGAACTGGAAATCGAAGTATAAAAAATATAAATCTGAGATTGGTAACATTCGATGAGAAATTTAGTTCTCTTTCCGAAACACTAATAATATTTTAGAAAATTCGAAAAAAATTTCTTGAATTTTGGCCAGCTTTTCGAGATTTTTGGACCACTGTGCGCCGTTCTGCTGGCTCTGGTAGAACAATTTTATCAGTAGAGCTTTTTCAGGCAAAGTAGGCATGATGTGCAGTGCAGTGACTAATGCTCGTGCAGAATCCTCCGTCTTTTTATCCGAAGAATAATGCTAAGAGGCGTGCGCTGTAACGCACATGATGTACAACATTTTCCATATATGCAAAGAAATACCATTTGTGTTAGAGCGCCATCTGTTGATGAATATTTGGATTTATTTAATAACTTTCAAGCTCATCATTTGAATTATCTTTAGCTTATATTTTATTTCATTTGGACCTATAGAACGCATTCTGCAGTCCTCTGAAGTGGAAAACTTATTATTTGCTAACTCTGTACAGTCATGGACAAAAACAAACGCTCCTTCACTTTGTGCTACTATATTTTTAAATGAGCGTTCACTACTTTGCCACTAAGTGTCTGATATCGTTTAGTTCAGTCGGAAAATTATCTAAATTTTTAACCTATAAAATCATACCATCCTATTTTAAACGCTCATTTAAAAATATAGCAGCATAGAGTGAGGGAGCGTTTTTTTTTTTGTCCATGACTGTACATGATACTGCAAACTCTAGACTCGTCATTGATAAATATTTAAAAAATTTATATACTGTATAAAATATTTATTTGTTTGGTGCACCTAAAAACATTATCATGATTCAATGCTTCTGATTGCAGATTCGAAACTAAGTCACCTTTTTATATAGCGGTGCCGTGTACCTTAGCACCGGCGCTGAGTACATAAGTAAGGAATCGGACTCAACAATACAAGAAAACAAAAGCAGTACAAAAATTGTGAGGTTTTCATATACAGGTATAGCACCCTAAAGAAGCAACTTCAAACGCCAGAGCTAGATGTTAACGCAGTCTAAAATAATGTTCCTCTTCAGTAACTTATGTAGAACTTTTTCCAGTATTTTGAAAATAGCTTAGTTCAATCTACTTATAAAATGATGCAAATATGTAACTGAGTACCATAAAGGTAAACCTTCCACTAACTCCTAGAAGATCTCTCTCAAATAAAATAAAGAACTTCGGTAAAAAAGCAAACGATTAAAAGGGAAACACTTCTGTAACCATTATTTCCTGTTTTGGCAAACTGTTTCATAGATACTTTATCGAAATACAAAGGGTTGCTAGGATCTATGGTAACAATTAGCATAATTAAATATGGCGCGTACGTTCATTTCACGTGAGCAATCACGTGCAATATTGTTAGGGCAGGTATTAAAATAGTTAGTATTCGAACAGCGAGCTAAAAACATTGAGTTAGGCCACCGAAAATTGACAGGTATTGGAAGGGATACATACTAGCCATTTCCGTCGTCAAATTCAGCTACTTCGTAGTTACGAAAGCATGCAAGAAAGGAATATAAAGTGTATTAAACAATATAGGCAAAACCAGAAGTAGCGCCATTCCTGAGGGTAAAATGCAGGCCAATCCGAGACCATCCAATAGCGATATAGAAGTTGATTCATAGTTATTTCACAGATTTTCAGGGGCTATCCTAATTCAGGAGACCTTTTATTCATGATCGACGATGCTCGATTTGAAAGCCCTGTCTTTGCACTACAGCTCGGGACCGGAGTTTCCACTGTAGTAGACTTGATTGCAGAGTACTATCGGGTATTCCTGACCATACCTCCTTTACTGCTTTTCATAAGCCATCCATGGTCCCAGGTGTTGAAGAAGGTGAAGAGGTGGTGAAGGATCACGTGCTAAAGAAAAACCCTGCAACACAGAGGGCAATAGCACGACATGAAGAGTCTCCCAGGCAACAGTAAGTCGCATAATCTCCCAGGATTTGCAGCTTGTAAAGCGTCTGAAGCCAAAAGTTCACAAGTTGCGTCTGTGTCGTGTGGCCGAGAGAAAGACCAACTGCAGGAAGCTCTAGGAACGTTATTTAGCAGGTGATAAATGGCGGTTTGTTGTTACTTTGGATGAAGCATGGGTTTACCTGTGCGATACAAAAAAACCTCGAGCAATATTTTATCGTCCTAAGGATGGAAAATGACGTTATGATTGGGTCCGTCAACGTCGTGAAAGTTTTCCACGAGGTTTTATGACATTCGCCGGATACTGTCGCAAAGGCAAGATAACAGATTCGAAGGGTTGAAAAGAATGTGAAAATTAATGCGGCATGCTATCAGGCTAAAATCTTAGAATCCATTTACCGCCAGGAAGTCCCAACTCTCTATGCGCCTTGACGTGTGTGGAACCAGCCATGCGGCTAAGTGAATGGTTGCCTAAATGACCAGGATGAAGCAAGAAACTGGAATTTGCGCTATACCACTTTGCGCTATACCATTTACGGACATACCCGTCAAGACACCTGATGTGTCGCCAATGAATATCTGCGGTTTTGGATTTGAAACGGGGACTTTGTGACAGTCGACCTCGAACCATGGATGGCTTTTGGAAAACAGTAAAGGAGCTATGGTCAGGAATACCCGACAGTACTCTGCAATCAAGCCTGCTATAGTGGAAACTCCGGTGCCGAGCTGTAGTGCACAGACAGGGCTTCAAATCGAGCATTGTCGATCATGGAAAAAAGGTCTCCTGAATTAGGATAGCCCCTGAAAGTCTGTGAAATAACTATGAATCAACCTCTGTACTCCTGAAGTCGTCCGAAAAGTTTGGGCTTTTGTAATCGGATGCAACCCACCAACACAATGGGCCATTGCATCTGTGTACACGGTAAACACAATTATCATCCGTGATTTACAACTGAAAAAGAGACATAAAAGCACATTCATAAGTTGTTGCCGCGCCAGTTCAAGAGTAAGGGACCAACTGCCGTAAACTGCATGAAAGACACCTGGCGGGTAAAAAGTGGAGATATGTAGTCACACTAGATGAGGCGCAATAAGAGTCGAGCCATTTTTTACCGCCCAAGGAGTGCTAAGGATTTCAGAACATGCTACCGTGAATGCAAGGAAGCATTTTCCAAAGGTTTCATGATGGTGGCGGGATAAAGCTACAACGGCAAGGTAAGGTAACTTTGCACAGAGTTGACTCAAACGCCAAAATCAACACCAGATATTATCAGACTAACATTTAACCCCCAAATTTATCCGTGACATCCCCTTTTTGTATGTTACAGAGGTAAACAAGTATGACTGCACGAAGTCAAGGCGTCGAGTCACACGCATGCAAGAAGATACCGGAACCGCGTATCCTATGGATTTTTGTGACTTTGGCCTATTTAAATGGGCCGTCGGTAAGAGATAACCGCGAAGAGTGAAGGGTCTTTGGAAACCGTGTCAATAGGAATGGTTATAAATTGATCTTGGTGTTCTGTGTCCCAGCCTCCTGCAGTTGAAAATACGATAGCAGGACAATAGCAGCGATGCATCGCTACCAGAGTGAAGACACTCGATGGTGGCGAAAGGGGTTTTCCATCTTTTCTGGCCTTCTGTAACTTGTTATCATAGATCCCTATAACACCCTCTGTATACGAGGTCTGTTTCAAAATAACCGAACTGTTTTAATTATACGGCAACGCATCGTCGTAGCGACGAGCGGTTGGCAGCACTGCAATTGTCATATCCTTCCGCCTAATTGACTATTCACATGTTTATTTTCCAAGTTTTTGCCATTTGAGTGCAACGTGTTTCAATGTTCGTGGCGATTTTTGGAACGTCCGATTTACGAGAGCAATGATGCAATGTAAAATTTTGCGTGATAATGGGGAAAACATTCACGGAATCGCAAAAAGAGACCACTGTTATGGCAAGACAACTCATGTTTCCTTCATGATGACACAGCGCCTGTCCACTCAGCCTTGTTAATTGGCAAATTTTGTGCCAAAAATCAGATGACCCCCCCCAGCCAAGGAAACCTAGCTCCCTGCGACATTTTTTTGCTTCCAAAATTAAAATCAGTGCTGAAAGGACGCCGTTTCGACTCCAGTAATGACATTCATTTGTCCAAAAATTCGTCACTGGCATTGAAGGATATTCTAAAAGAAGCTTTCCAGGACTGCATGGGAAGACTGCTGGAAAAAAAAGGGGGGAGTACTTTGAAGGAGACAAAGACCAATAAGCTGTATATTAAATAAAAAAAATAAAAAAAAAGTTCGGTTATGTTTTGAACAGAACTACCTCGGAGCGTATATCGGCAGTGTCTCATCAAACATTTTATTTTGCTGAGGGCAAAAAAAAAAAAACAAAAAAAAACCTCGTACTTTGTTTAAAGCATAGGAAACTACCGATTGCCATTCCAGAAAAACTCAATATGAAAGTATTCTAACCTTTTGCAACAGCTCGAATATAGATTTTTAAGGAAAAATTCAATTACCGTGGACTAAAAGCTCCGCGGTGTAGGAAGCCTTGCCAGCATTATTTACGGCGGTGCAAGTGTAATTGCCTGTGTGTTGGGAGGACACGCTCTCTATGCTCAAAGAACTTGCATGGTTATCGATGTCTCGTGTAATAACTCCAAGATGAAGAGGAACTGGCTGCCTGTCCTTCGACCATGTAAAATCAATAGGAAAATCGCCTTGACTCAAAGCACAAACTATGTACGCCCTCATCCCCTTGAAGAACTGGTCATCTTGGAAAGCAAAAGGTAATATCTTCGGAGACACTGAAAAGTATAAAGAGGCATAAAGAAAAAGTAAATAACATTTACCATTGACAAATAGTCGTGCAGTGTGGCGAACTTGGCCGGCTGCATTGGTAGCCACACATGTGTAGTCGCCATTGTGTCGAGAAGTTATGTCAGGGATCATTAGGGTACTGGAGAATTCATCTAAGTCACGAATGGTGACGCCCAATTCCAAGGAAATGTTAACTCCATCTTTGAGCCATTTCAGCGTCAAAGGAGCTTCGCCTTCGCTCACGACACATTGAATTCTTGCCCGAGTTCCTTCCCTGATTTGTTCATCTTGGAAGGAAAACGGCGCTATCTTAGGTGGAACTGAAAATAAGCTATCTTTTAGCTTATCTACAAACTTTGTTCATATGGCACAAAATCACGAAAGCGGTAAATTTTTATAAAAAAAAAACAATTACTGCAAACTTTATTTAGTTTTAATTACTATATAATTTAATACATTAAAAAAAGTTTAGTAGGAAAAGTCATTTCGGGAACGCATCCTAAGTACTAATCTGTAAGCAAAACCAACCGAAACATACGGAACTGTATCATTGCACGCTCTTAACGTTTCTAGAAGGCCTTTTGTTTATTTTACAAAATCATATTTTAAGTATCTTAAATTTTTATTATTATTAAGTAGCGGAAGAAAGGAGCTACTTATTGTTTTCACAATCTCCGTCCGGTGGTCCGTCCGTCCCCTTCATAATTTCTACATTTTTTGAGGTAGAAGGTTGAAATTCGGAATGTAGCTTAAGATAGAGAATAATAATAGAAACAGCACAAAAATAACACAAAAAATAATATACGAGACCTTTCGGTATTTTTTATCAATGACCTTCATCAGGTAGAGAATTTTTAGAAAGTTTTTACTGATTTCAAAAAATTCTCTACCTGATGAAGGTCATTGATAAAAAAGACCGAAAGGCCTCGTATATTATTTTTTTGTGTTATTTTTGTGATTTTTCTATTATTATTCTCTATCTTAACTGTTATACATCACTTATATTTTTCGGAATGTAGCTTACTATGGTTATGTGCATCTTCACTGTTTAGTTTGGTTTTGATTGGCCCAATGGAATCGGAGTTTCGGGGGCGGAAATTAGAGAGTACCAAAAGGTCTACGCGAATTTATGCGTATAATGGACTGAAAATCGGTATGCAGATTCCTGTAAGCAAGATCAACATTACTGTAAAGTTTGGGCCAAATTGTCCTAATGGGGTCGGAATTGTGGGAGTGGCAGTTTCTTGGTCTTTAGAACTATGGCAACATATGGCATGTCATATACCATTCGTTCAGAAATGATGAGAAACGAAAGAAGAAGAAACTAAATACTACGTACGAGAAAATCAATTTAAGAAATTGAGGAGGGGGTGTTAAAGTGAGATAAAAGGGTAAAAAATCACTTCTGGTTTTAAATTTATAGCTTGATTTGAGAGTGAGGTCGCAAGGCCTCACCTAAATTTTTAAATATCACACAATGATTAAACAAAATTTCAGGACCGTAGTCCTTTCCGTTCAAATTTTATAGTTTCAATTGTATTTGAGGCCGCCAGGGGCCGCGAGGCCTATACCAGTCTCCTTGTATATTGTCTATAATTTTTAAGTAAGGCACTGTAAAAATATAAAACTATTTATATTACTTTTTTGTATATTTGCAATATTTTTTTAGTGCCACACTATGAATATTCAGGTTCCTAGGCCTTCCACTTGTTTTTTTTAGCTTCAATTATATTTGGTGCCTCGAGGCCCCTGGCGGGGTTCTAGAGGCTTATATCAGTTTCCTTTCTATATTGGCTTTATTTTTTAGTACCAAACTAAAAATATACAAAATTTCATGTTCCTAGGTCGCCCCGTTCAAATGTTATTGCTTCAATTGTATTTGGGGCCTCGAGACCTCTGGCGAGGCCCTAGAAGCTTATATCACTTTTCTTGTATATTGGTTTTATTTTTTTAGAACCGCACTACAAATTTACGAAATTTCAGGATTTTTGCCTTCTTTGTTCAAAAAATAAAAAAACAACCATGAAATTCATATAAGTGGCCCCTGAGGGGCCCTGGGCTACCCAAGAGGATTCGCTATATTTTTCGCACCGTCCTCTGTATAGGGCCTACTTGCATAGAAAATTTAAAGCCTCTAGGTCAATCCTTTCAAAAGTTATAGCATCAAAATGTTACGAGCAGTAGCGGGAGGTTTCGCTATACTTCAAATAAAGTTCTTTAAATTCTGACGTCAAACAGTCAAAACCTGACGTCACAAATTACTCTAACGCAATCAACACTCCATAGACTTGAAAGAAAGTCAGTTGGGGAAACCACAAAAACACATGGTTTGGTCTACCCTAGAGGATTCTCTATATTTTTCGCTCCGTCCTCTGCGTGTGTAGAAAATTTCAAGCCTGTTTGTCAACCCTTTCAAAAGTTATGGTGTGTAACATACATGTTACATATATCTGTACCGTCGTTAATAGGGTTTTAGATGATGCTAAAACTCTAAAAAGTAAAAAAAGATCTAAGAAACGAGTGAAGAAAGAAAGTGAAGCTTATTTATTTGAAAAGAGTCATTGCTAGTAAATGACATTATTTAGATAAGATGACCCCAGAACAAAGGGAAATAAAACAAGATAAGCAGAAAAGTAAATATAGAGTATACGGGGTTGTGCATAACCTTTTGCTAGGGGGCTGCGACTTAAACCGCAGCGTTGTAGCACACTCTTATGACGCTTCGGCAGAGAGTAGTTCATTGTGCGTCTATTGGTATCAAACAAATATGGCTGGTTTAATAAATGACAGTGAAGAGCAGCGTTTTATGGATATAGTTCGTGCAAATGCATATCGAGAGGCAATGGAAGCAGGTGCGTCTTTTATTAATCGCAAATGGGTTGCGAACAAGTTAAACCGATCGGATAGATGGGTGACGGACAATTGGAAGAAAGGTTATGATACTGCCATGCCGAATTTGCTGAGGGTAGGCCCGAGAAATTATCACAGGAAAGCAAAAACAATGGGACACCTGACATCTGTGCTGAAGGACATGGAGTACGATACTGCTCTGTTTGAGACACTCCTCCGCTCCTACCCGAAACGGATGTGTGCTGTTCGAGAAGCAGGTGGTGGCCACACTAAATATTGATATGATAAAAGCAGAAATAAACGTACTTTTTGATTATCAACCGCAGAACATTCCACTTAGTTTTGTTTATTTTCCAGACCCCTAGCAAAAGGTTATGCACAACCCTGTACATGACATGTCGGGGCGAGAAAAGCAAAAGCAAAGAAAAAATTGGAAAAAAGCCTCGGAAAATATAGAGAGAAGAAGAAAAGATTAGCATATGTGCTTAGAGAGCTTTCATAAAACAACTGGTTCCATTTTACACTCTCTTGATCCCCCTTCCCCTCATGCAGCCTAACGTGGCTTTTGTCCCCATCCCTCCCACCCAAGTAGAATTTAGTTTTTTCCTATTGATTTCAGAAGACATTCCTGCTGTTTTCTGTTGCCAGAACTACCATTAAAATTATGGGTATACATGTATAATTATCAGGGCCGATATTTGCTTTATGTACTTTTTTAAGTAAAAATATTCTGAATCAACAAGTGATAACACAAGCCACTCGTGTAAATTACTAATCACTGGGGAAATATCTTCCTCAGGTTAGAGCCAATAGGTCCTTTCTTCCTCAGATTCGTTTTCAGGTGTAACGACGTCATCTGCATCGGCTATTTCACCTTGTAAACGAGGCCGCCTCGTGCAATTCGCCGCCCAAGCGCTATGACTTCAAGTCACACGCACGGTGCCTTAGGTATATAGCGTATCTAATTACGGACGAATTTACGAAAAAAATATCATTACTGCAATTGTGTATTTTGTTCCTGTTTAGCTATGCCAAATAAAACAAGAAATTAAGCCTCCCGAGGAAGGTAGAGGAAAGTAGCGGAAGTTCTGAGTTCATCAAGTTTTACCTCTTCATCTGCACTTTTTAACCCATAATTTTTTTTTTCAAAAAATTTATTTTCTAGAACTTAGTATTTAGAAAATATAAAATAAACCTATATTCTTTCCTTTCTCATCATTTTCCATCGAATGATACATCACACTCCATTTGTTCCCATAGTTCTAAAGACCTAGTGACTGCCTCCCCACAAAACTAAACTAAAAATATACAAAGTTTCAGGTTTCTAGTACCAAACTAAAAATATACAAAATTTCAGGTTTCTAGATCTTTCCGTTCAAGAGTTATAATTTGACTGTATTTGAGGCCTCGGGGTCTTCTGGCGGGCCCCATAGGCCTACATCACATTTCTTGTATATTTGCTATATTATTTTAGTAACACACTATAAATATACAAAATTTCAGGTTACTAGGTCGTTCTGTTCAAATGTTATAGCTTCAATTGCATTTGGAGACTCGGGACCTCCGGCGGGACCCTAGAGGCTTATATCACTTTTCTTGTGTACTTACTTACTCACTTACTTTTCAAACCCGCTTATCCGTCAGGGTCGCGGGGGCAGCAGCCCTATAGAGGATCTCCAGCGATCGCGATCTTCCGCCATCAGGCGCATGTCCTCCCTGGTAATATCCAAGCGACTCGAACCCAGATTCTCCATGTAGTCTAGCCACCTGGTTCTAGGCCGACCCCTTGGTCTCTTACCCACCGGCTTGGAAAATAACAACTGCCTAGGAAGACTAGTTTGCGGCATCCGTATCACGTGGCCATACCAGCGCAACTGAGATCTCTCAATGCGGAGAAGTAGCGGCTCAACACCTAAAGATTCCCTTATTGTGCTGCTGTACACTCTATCTAGTAGGGTAACACCTGCCGTACACACTTTTCTTGTGTATTGGTTTTATTTTTTTAGAACCGCACTACAAATTTACCAAATTTCAGGATTTTTGCCCTCTTTGTTCAAAAGATAAAAAAGGAATCATGAAATTCATACAACTGGCCCCTGAAGGGCCCCAGGCCACCCAAGAGGATTCGCTTTATTTTTCCCACCGTCCTCTGTATAGGGCCTACGTATGTAGAAAATTTCAAGCCTCTAGGTCAATCCTTTCAAAAGTTATGGCATCAAAATGTTACGAGCAGTAGCGGGAGGATTCACTATACTTCAAATAGAGTTCTTTAAATTCTGACGTCAAACCTCTTTTCAGACGGGTGATGCTAGCAATTATATTGGATATTCTCCATTCCGGCTTCGAACCCACAGACTTTGAGAACATTTCAATAACACAGGCTGCGAAATTGAAGTTTTTGGAAAATACAAGAGAAGTTTTCGCTGATATGGATGTAGTCAAACTCTGACGTCACAAATAGCTCAAACGCAATCAAAACTCCATAGACATGAAAGGAGGTCAGTTGGGGAAACCACAAAAACACATGGTTTGGTCCATACTAAAAAATTCGCTATATTTTTCGCTCCGTCCTCTGTATGGGGTCTACGCGTGTAGAAAATTTCAAGCCTCTAGCTCAATCCTTTCAAAATTTATTGCATGTTAGATACATCTGTACCGTCGTTAATAGGATTTTAGATGAAGCTAAAACCCTAAAAACGTTCCCTAAATGACGATATCTAACGACATGTTCTATAATTATCGCTTTCATTACAGCAATTTAAAATTCCAGGCTTGCTCCATTTGAATAACATCTAATGACGAGATTAGCAGTGATCTAGACCGATTTTTGAGATCATAATATAGAAATACTTTCGTGGAAAATACAAACTCGCCACTCTCTTGTTTTTGTGCCATATCTATCCAGAAAATACAGTACAGAAAGGAACGTCAATAATTTTAACAAAAAAAAAAAAAAAGGCTTACCCATGATTAAAATTTCAACTTCAGTTTGGTAAGTTTTTCCATGAATATTTTTCACGATGCAAGTATATTTACCGGAATCTTTTCTTTTATGAACATTTTCGATTTGTAAAGTCCCATTAGAGAATACATTTTGTTTCATATTTTTTGGAAGTTGAATACCATCTGAAAGAATAATTTTTTATTGTGATTAGAACCCCAATTATAAAACTGAACTATTCATTTAAAATAAAAAAAGTTATTATTTTCAGAATAAAAACTCTATATATCTATTTTCTAATTCTAATTACAAACTCACTTTTTTCCCAAAGAATTGAAGTAAAAGGGTAGCCATGAAACGGGCATTCAATGTGAACAGTCTCTTCTGCAGTAACAGGAATTTTAACATTATTTTCAGTAGAAATCTCTCCTGTATAATAATAAGAAACTTTTAATCTCGGCTCATATAATAAGAAAATATATACTGGGGACAGATTCCTTACACTAAAATAAGAAAAAGTTCATACACTGGTGGCCAAAAGTTTGTACCAACCAGCAAATCAGTAAAAAATGAATTTATACTAAAAATATTTTACACCTACAACTCTAAGTAAATATGCAACAATATTCAGGGAAGAAAGAAATTTATTTCTTCGTCGTTGCTTTTTTATTACCTTAAATCAAAATAAGACTGGCCAAAAGTTTGGACCAACATCACAAACATGCAAATAATTTGCATATTACAAGTCATCGTGTTGCGTGATGAGCACTAAAACCATATTATATATTATATAATGTTAACTGAAGGCCAACGAGAGCGAATTAGAAATTTTAACTAGCAATTTACTGAAATCTCCCATGTGAGCTACAAATCTTTATCAGGAATTGTTAAAAATGTTAATTGGAAATAGGACGGAAATACGACGCCAAGAGACAAATCAAGAATTAAGAGACATGTTAAACATGATATTACATCTGGGCATGTAGTCAACACCACACAAGTCAAACTTAATCTGCAACTTGCTGCCTCAAGAAGAACACTTCGCAGCGAACTACGTGCTCAGATCTTTGCCTATGAAATTATACCCAAAAAGTTGCCACTAACACAGAAACAAACGCAGGATAGACTGGATTTTGCTAAGACACATCTGCGTGAAATCACAGACTTCCAATTGGTTGTTTTTTTCTGATGAAAAAACGAATCAGTTTGGATGGTCCTGAAAATATAGCTTCTTATGAAGAGCATCGTGATAAAGAAACCTTGTTCCACTGCGAATTAAGCGCCAAATGGGTTGTAGTGGAGTGATGATTCTGGGTGCCATTGGAAGCAACGGAAAGTTGAAGATTCACAAAATAGATGGACATTGCACAACAGCTCAATATAAAGATGATCTTCACCATGTGTTCATCCCTTTCTGCAAAGCCTAGTTTAAGCTAAAACCATGGATTTAGCAGCAGGACAGTCCTGCAATCTTTACTGCTTGAGTTATGAAAGCCTATTTTGAGAGCAACAACATTTCCACTTTTGATTGGACTGCTCGAAATCGAGATCTCAATATTTTTGAGAATGTGTGGCATCTCACGGAACAAAACATTTACCAAAACACTCAGTACAAATCTCGAGAACAACTAATAGCAGCCATTCAGAAAGCTGTTAAGCCAAATGTTATTAAAAACTTATTTAATTCTATTTCAGGTCGCTTGTCAAATATTGTAGAGTCGAAATGATCTCAAATATCAAAATAATTCATTAGTTAATGATGTAATACTTTTTTCCCTTTATGTGATACAAATGTGGTCCAAACTTTTGGCCAGTCTTATTTTGATTTTAGATAATAAGAAACCAATAACGCAGAAATAAATTTGTTTCTTCCCTGAATATTGTTTCATATTTACTTAGAGTTGTAGGTGTAAAACAGTTTTCGTATAAATTCAGTTTTTCTTGACATTACTGGTTGGTCCAAACTTTTGGCCACCAGTGTATAAACATAAGTCCGAAAATCCTTCGTTTACGAGTTAGTAATGATTTATGTAGTCATTTGTTTTTATTTTTGAAGTCTTCAACTAAAATATCAGATCTTTAATTCTATTTTTTAAAAATTTATAAATAAAACTGATGAGAGGCAAAACTTTTTAATCTTTTATCTCAGAGGTTTCTGCGAATGCATAGGCTTGCTTGTCGACGCCATGTCTAGGCAGAAAGCTATGCAGGGAATTTGAACATTCGATAACATTTACCAATGCTATTTGTGCAATTAGGAGCGCTACAGCCAACCATATATGTACCACACGCATAAGTTCACATGAACAAACGCAAAAATGAATTTAGACAAGACATGTAAAATGAATTTAGTGAAGACAAGACATGTGAACAATCTCAATGCGTCGAAAATTCCCTGCTAGGCCCAAAGATGGGGAATTGGCACACCCCCTTTCAATTTACTATCCGTAATGCCAACTTCCCAGCAAAAACCGTATGAAACTGCTCCTCAGGCATGAATATTTCGCGCAGTCTGTCATTAAAACCGTATGAAACTGCTCCTCCAACTATGACACGGCCTCAGCCAATATGAATGCTTCCTTATTTCAAATCGCGTTCATTATTTTCGATTTTTAACACATTTAGAGTTCGAATTTAATTTTTTTAAATTTGCCAGGATGTTATTGATAGGCTAGGCTTTCGATTTAAATAAA
The DNA here is from genome assembly GCA_023313115.1 of Rhysida immarginata. Classification (NCBI taxonomy): domain Eukaryota; kingdom Metazoa; phylum Arthropoda; class Chilopoda; order Scolopendromorpha; family Scolopendridae; genus Rhysida; species Rhysida immarginata. The sequence goes on from JAHWFO010115684.1 coordinate 19,628, forward strand.
GGTTTATATGACCGTAGGTTGTCCTTTAAGTGAATGTTTCCCATTCAATTTATTACTGCTACAGGAATTTTAAGTGAATTAAATTACGTATGAGTTATATAAAGCAAGATTTAAATTTTCTAAATTTATTTTCCTTATTAAGTAACGAAAGGTGTTTTATGCTATCAGTGTGGGGAAACGTGTCTGTCTGTCTGTCTGTCCGTCCGTCTGTCTGTCCGTCTGTCTGTCTGTCTGTAACTCTAACTCCTCCGTGGCTATGAAAGATTTTCAAAATCTGTTTTCGTCAGTCGATGAATATGGTTCATGGCACGAACCAATCGCAATTGTTATCTAAATCGGTTCATTGGTACGTGCACAAATGGTACCTCAATTTTCCCGCCAAGCAACTTTCAATGGGAAGATATATTAATTAATAAATCAAACAAATCGTAATGACGAGATAGAAGTGGTTATTCATTATTATTTTCGCCAGTCGATGAATATGGTACATGACATATATTCACATATATTATCTAAATCGGTTGAATAGCACGTGCACAAATGGTACCTTCACGACCCCACTAGCAATTTTCAATGGAGAGATATATTAAGTAACATATCAAACAAATCGTAATAGCGAGATAGAAGCGGAAATAAATTACTATATTTGCCAACTGATAAATATGGTTCGGGAAATGAACCATTTTGAAAAATGTTGTAATCGAAACAATGGCACGTGCTCTAATGGTACCCTTATGACACCCTCAAAAATTTTTAATGATAAAATATGGCATGTAATATATCAAACAAATTGGGATGAGATGTAATGAATGAATATAACGTAAAATTAATGATAGTCCAAATTGGTTTCAAGGTTTAAAGTAAGTAATTTTAAAGTCTTATTCATATGCAATAAATATTTCAATATTTTTTGTCTAAAAACAGTTTGAACGCTACTGTAACTCAGATTCACACCAAAATGAAATATGTTACTCATCTAAAGCTAATATTAGTTTGCAAAATAGTATCTTAAGTACCAGTAGTATCCAGCTACTATTAATGCTTGCAAAATAAGAAAATGCCAAATTTTGCTTCTTTCAATATAAACCGAGAAAGCGGAAAAATTTGAGCACATATAGCCATACAAAGACTCCATTGCTAAAGCGGTGTGTATGTGCATTATTGCGCTGTCAACTTCTTTTTCCACTACTCAAAAATATGAATCCACTCCATATGCAAGCAAAGCTATCGCTTCCAAGGTATGCTTGCGCGCAAAAAAAAAAATGAGTCGTAGAACTATGTGTACGTCCCTTGTAAATAGTGAAGTACTGCCCTGAGTTGTTGAAAGTGCTCACTGCGCGCGCTGCAGTCATGGAAGGGAACACGTGCGTAACTGTCAAATGCATGTAGGATGGGCACGCTTTCTCTTGGAATTAAATGATTCCGTCAATGTAGAGTACTAATATAATGATTAGTAGTTGTACTGAATTGATTACTAGCAGTAGTACAATTAAAATTTTCAATGCGGTTGAAGAGGGAAAGCTCGGGAAAGTAGCAGCTGGTGCCTATAGGACCAAATATTGGTATATGTTTACTTTAGTATACCAAAGCTCATACTAATTCAGGATTCGTTAAAACTTGCGGAAAATAAACATAAAACTTAACGAAATGTTCACGACACAGCAGCAGATACTTTCAATGTAATTTCTTATGCAAATTCCGAGTTATCCGTTGCTAAAATTTAGAAGCCCACACTGTAAGCTGAAATCTTAAGCTTACGTAAAAATCCGAGAGAGAGCGCCACTTTTACGAGAGCAGAAAAGAGCACACGATGACGCACGCAATTTGCGTTGATTGGAAAACGAGAAACGAAATTTCAAGTTGGCAGAAAGGCAGCATTAAAAGAGAATGAACAACTCCAATTTTTTTTTTTTTTAATTTCGACACCATTAATTTGGTTTTTTTTGTTTCCATAATAATCACCAATTATTAATAATAAATTTATTATATTTATTTGGAACGCATAAAAAATAATTAAATTTAATTTTAAAATTTAAAAAAATTTTAAATTAATAATTCAATTCATTTATTGTGTTCACACAGCTAATTCAACCCACCACGGAACTACAGTATCGAGCAAATAGAGAGTTACAAGATAAAAAAAAAGAAATAATCAATAAATAAAAATAATATTACGGAGTAAATGTAAATAAATAATAATAATAATAATACTAATAATAATAATAATAATAAAATAATTTCATTTCTCGAAAATAAATTAATTAATAATAGCTAATGATAATTATGGAAACAAAACCAAAAAAAAAACATATTAATGGTGTCGAAATTAAAAAAAAAAATTCGAGTTCATTTTCTTTTACTGCTGCCTTTCTGCCAACCTGAAATTTCGTTTCTCGTTTTCCAATCAACCCTCGTTTTCGTGCGTCATCGTGTGCTCTTTCCTGCTCCCGTGAAAGTAGCGCCCTCTCTCGGATTTTTGCGTGAGTTCTACTTGGGCTTAAGATGTCAGTTTACGATGTGGCGGTCACGATAACTAAACTTTTAGCGACGGATAACTCGGAATTTGCATAAGAAATTACATTGAAAGTATCTGCTGCTGTGTCGTGAACATTTCGTTAAGTTTTATGTTTATTTTCCGCAAGTTTTAACGAATCCTGAATTAGTATGAGCTTTGGTATACTAAAGTAAACATATACCCAAATATTTTCTATAGGACTATTCGCTGGCCTGGTCATTGTCCGAATATTGTGGATTTGTAAGAATTGTTTGACAAGTCCTGCACGATGGCATGAGACATTGTCATTCTGAAAGATCACAGCATCGGCATGATCATCATCAAAGAAATCTTTTAGAGTTGGAATCAAAGCGATCTAGAATTTCAACGTACACATCTTTTGTCACTGTTGTCTTAAGGATACACAAACAACCAGGGCCTTTAGCCGTTATAAATTCCTTGCTTAAATTTTTGTGTACATCATGAAGCTCTTCGCCTACTCGTCGCCACACATAAACTTCACCGCTGTCTCCAAGTCCAAGACACACACGGGACTCATGCGAAAAGATAACGTTTTTCCAATCATCTTCTGTCCTGTTTTTTTTTTTTTTTTTTTTTGGCTTTTGCCTGCTTCTTACGACTTGAAAGGTGAGGTTTTCTTTTGGCTACCACTCTCTTAAAATCCATTTCGGATAAACGTCTGAGAGTACGGCTTGATGAATGGGCCTGGTATTTTCTCCACTCGTTATTTATCTGTTTATATGATGCTTTGCGCATTTGTAGGCAGATTTTCTTCAAAGCCTTGTCTTGTCTGTTTGTAGTTATTCTTGGACGACCGCTGTGTGTCTTATTTGTCAGTATTTTTTCATTTCGAAAACGCTTTATAATATTAGAATCTGTTCCCTGGCTGCAGCCTACAATGTTTGCAATTTCCTTTTGGGTTTTGTTTTCATTACATAATGTAATTATATTTTTTTGGTATCAATGAAAAGTTCACGTGTTTTAACCATGATTTTGTTGTATAGAATGCAACTAGTTGGAACCCGCGGCTTCGCCAGGACGCGCCATCTGTTGAGGGGAATGACAAAGCAAAAGCAGATAATTTTAAATGAAAACCCCAGAAAGTGGGGAAGGGGGGGGGGGGGGTCGTAGGAGGCTGATTTTTGGCGATAGAGCAGGTCCTTTATTGATAAGCCTGTCCTGAAAATTTCAAGTCGCTAGCTCAAACCATCTAGGAGGAGATAGAATTAAACCATAAATAAATAAATACACGCAAGAGTTTTAGTATATAGAAGATATTACATGAAAAAAAATTTTTTAATGTTTTTTTTCCAATAATATAATCAAATCCATTTGATTGTAGAGTTAATTCGAGTTGCAATAAGGAAGTATTAAATATTTTTGTTCAAGCATCATCAGTATTAAATAGTTTTGTCCAGTAAAAATTGAACTTAATATATTTTTATTATTAAGTAGCGGAAGTATGGAGCATAATTTCCGCATTTTTTGAGTTAGAAAGTTGAAATTCGGAATGTAGCTTACTATGGGCATGTGCACCTTTACTATTTAGTTTAGTTTTGATTGGCCCACTGGGGTCGGAGTTTCGGGGGCGGAAATTAGAGGGGACCAAAAGCTGTACGCATATTTATGCATATAAAAGAATGAAATTCGGTATGCAGGTTTCTCTAAGCAAGATCAACATTACTGTGAAGTTTGGGCCAAATTGTCCCAATAGGGTCGGAGTTATGGGGGTGGCAATCACTTGGTCTTTAGAATATGGCAACATATGGAGTATCATATATCATTCGATCGAAAATGATGAGAAAGGAAAGAAGATAGGGTTCTTTTATATTTTCTAAATACAAGGTTCCAGAAAATAAATTTTTGATTAAAAAAAAGTGGGGGGTTAAAAAGTGCAGATGAAGGAATAAAAAAATAGATGAACTGAGGGCTTCCGCTACTTTACTATACCTTCCTCGGGAGGCTTAACTTCTTGTTTAACTTGTTACTACTTGATAACACTCTTAATGAACTTTTGTAAAGAATCATGCCTTTTATCAATGCGTAAATTCTTGTTCAATTTTTTATTTTTTTTATTGATAGTTTACTTGATTTTACTTTTTGTTGAAACGCAGAACCTACTAATATTAAATACTTATATCAAGAAGTTGTAGTTAGCCATTTTTAATAGTACGAACACATACTTTAAATGACTATCAACTTGTCGACGGTGTTAAAATATTAATAAATAAATGAAAAATAAATTAAAAGACAATAACCTAGAAAAAACAACGAAAATACATAATTTATATTTACCATAAACGTCAATTCTCCTGTGAAAGTATACATTTCCAATTGAATTTTTGGCTGTGCAGCGATAAACTCCACTGTCTTCCTTTCTGACTTCTTCAATAGACAATCGGCTTGCAGTTTGTTCGTGATCAATGCCGTAATTTTCAATCTGTACATGGCTGTTGTCATTCAATTCAAGGTTATTCAAGTACCAAGAGATTTCAGGTTTGGGGTTACCTTTAAAGATGCATTCCAAAGAGAGAGGTTGGCCGGGCTGAAGGATTTTATTTTCAAACGACCATAGCAAGTGCGGTGCTAAATCTAACGAAACAACAATATAAAAGTGATGAGATATAATTTTATATACTATTTTTAAAAGCTACTAACATCAAATGTGAAATAAGGTAATTTTATGATTACAGAAAAAAAAGATAGGCTTAACGATGCATACATCAAAGTAGACCTATACTTATATGTTTTCAGGTTTTTAGGACTTTAATTCTTTGGAATAATTTATCAAAACTATGCAACATCATGCGAAATAATCAATGTACTTTTCAACAGATTGAAAATTTTTTCAGTAAATCAGAAATAATCTAACATCGTTTGAAAAGATTCATATTTTAATGCACAGGGGAATACGAAGTCGTGCATGCATGTAGCAATAACTTTTTGAACACCTTAGATTTTGAACACATTTAGATGATTCAACCGCTGAACACGAATTAACTTTCGAAGGGGCGAGCATTCGAAATTGAATTGACTTACAATCACAAGGAAGGAATACAGCCAAGTGTATGTAATTCGACACACTTTTCTAACTGTTAAGGCTTCACGTATTGCAGTATTTGGCAGGCAGGTCCAGAAAGAATGGATGAATATGATGGATGCCTTATTATGGCCAGGAAAGTATACAACAGCGCAAAGTATACAACAGGGTTCACCTTTTTGGCGGAGATGATGGTGAGGCATATTTAGAGAAGGACTAATCCTAGCACCAACAAATATGCCTATGACTCTTTGGTATGTTTATCACAACTTTATCAAATTTACTCGTATATTTTATCAAATACAGGGTGATCCAAAAGTCAGGAAAAAATTTAAAACTCAATTTCCACACGACTGGAGATAAAAAGATTTTGTTTGTACAGAAACCATAGAAATGAAGCCGAACTTTTTTCCCAAGAAAAAAAAATAATGCTAGAATTGTTCGTTTTTAACCAACAGATGGCGCTGTCGGGTTACAGATATCAGTTTATGCACATTTTCAGACAGTAAGATGCCGGATTAACACTCGGTTGACAAATGCTCAATGTGCCGTCCGTCATTCGCAAAGTTATATTCCATTTGGATTATTGCGGGCAAATCACAACGCTAGATATTCTTTGGTCATTAATATACTGTACTACCACTTGAGATCAATTTAAATATTCTTTAACCACGACAGTTGCAATTCTGGAATGATGCTGGTCCGTAACAGTGGTCATAGCGCACACCAATGACGGTAACTGTGTTTAGAACAGCCTCTCTGACTTCCTCGACGGAAAAATGGACCGATTATGAAATCAGCGTTATTTTTGTTATAGACAAAAAACGTTATATTATAAACGACTGGCTTCATAACGAGCTTGATGTCAAAAACAACAAGAATATCATTATCATTCAAAATGTTCTCAAGATGGAAAAATCGTTACTTTAAGGAAATATTTGAAAAAAAGGCTCTGTATATCAAAGGAGAATAAAACAGCATCCTTTGATATATGGTAATTACGAAGATACTGTTAAAAATAGCACTGAACTTTGTTAGGAAGTTCAGAACCAGATCATTTTAACGGTGCGAAAAAAAGTACCAATTGTTTGCCTGTAACTTATGAGTAGGGAAACCAATACAGTTTGCTAATGGTCTCAGTTTATTATATGTTTTGTAGATTTTAGGGAGACAATAGTGACGAGGTAAAATTGGGTTGATTGGCATCAGTTGGTAATTTGGAGTACTAGTTGAAGATACACTTGCAATTTTTGGCTACTTTTTCGTACCAGACATCTTCGTGAAGGGATATAACAGTTTGGACATAATCAAACTTATTACCTATGACTAGATGGTTAGCTTTATCGTCTTTACTAATGAAATTTAATGTGGCCAAATAATACATGATGACGGAATTAATCTTTCCGACCGGCTTCTTCAGGGCAAATGAAGAGGATTACATGCTTCTTGTTATACAGAACAAATGAGAATATGTATAGGTTTGTGATTGGTTACAGAATTTACAATAGCCAATGGGGTCCCTTAGATCGGTCGACTTACAGAGTTTGGTTTTTTTAATACAAGTAAATAAATTAATATGAAATTTAATAAGACTGTTGTAAAGGAAATTAATGTTAAATATAGTATAAATAATACAAATTATATGAATATGATAATATAGTTTTTTTTTGTTTTTTTTTTAATCAAAGGCGATCAACATTGTATATACAGTATATATCAAAATTTGTTTGTGTATTAAGAAGTTGATTGGGATATTGTATAGCGGCTTTATAGATTCGAGAACAGCTGTTTTGAAGAGGTTATTTGTGGTATGTAGTATTTTCATGGCTTCTTCGATATATATTTGAACTAAGAACTATAAATTGCGTTACCAATAATGTGATAAAGTCAACATACATTTTGAGGCTGATGCATCATGGGGAAACGAATATGCTCATTTTCAGGAAGTGTAGTATTTATTTGTTATAACCTTGTACCAGGCCATGTAAGTAAAAAAAAATTGTATGGATGACGATAAACAACAATGCAGGAAAATTAAATTTTAACTAGAGATGGAAATGAGTAGTTTACCGTCAAATTCTGACGGGATCCATCTAGTTATTAATAAAGCTTTGTTCCACTCCGGTATATTTATTTCATACATCTATACAGGGTGATTCTGAAAAAGTGTGTGTAACTGTGAGCAATGACAGAGGTGACCAGAATGAACAATGTGGGATCAGAATGACTTTTAATACAATGTGGGTCCGAATTTGAACGCTAATTGAGATATGAACAGAAATAAAAATGCCGCCACAAAGATCAACAAGTTAATAACTCAGATTCTGCAACGCCTAGAATAATGAATTTTGGAGGAATAATAGGGTACATAAAAATGTGTATACCATTGGAATTCGATCAAACTTTAACGATATACAGAGTTTTATGCACCCTATTATTCCTCCAAAATTCATTATTCTAGGATTTGCAGAACCTGAGTTATTAAGTTGTTGATCTTGGTGGCGGCATTTTTATTTAATAAAAGAAAATGTTCATTCTGGTCACCTCTGTCATTGCTTACAGTTATACACACTTTTTCAGAATCACCCTGTATAATAAATTATAAAATAATTCGTATATTTGATATTTTTGAATTAATATTTAAACAATTAATGATATTCTAGAAAAATTTAAAACTGAATATACTGATTGATTCGTAATTTTTATTAAGTGGAAGCTTAGAAAAACAATAAATTAATTATGAGAAATTAATTAAAATAAATTATTCCGTCATTAGATTTGCAATTTTATTAGGATATAACACTTCTGTATATAAAATATCTAATAAAGTAGACGGTTAAATGTATTTCATACATAATTAAATTGACAATTTTATTATAGATTTTTACACGAAGTAAAATTGCGAGAAAGTAAATAAATAAAATAGTTATACACAAACGAACCGAAGTACCCTCCCGTATATAGTGAGAAAGTTTCCCAACATGCAGTTCGCTCACGCGTCATAATTTAAATGCTGGAGTCCCAGGGAGCTGATCAAACTGACGAAAATACATTGGTGACGATTACGAATATAAAGAGCACGCACACTAGGATAAACCAAATCAGCATAGAATAATACGAGCTTGAATTTAATATTTACGTACTAGTGTACTTCCTACAAACCACCCATGATAGCTGAAAAATAGATTATATGGATGAATAAAAGTCGATTTTCTGCTTACCTTCATGCGACTCCGCATTGACAACGAGGGCCGTGAAGTGGAGGAGAAGCACGAGAAGCGCTTGACACGCCTCGCCGTTTGCCGCCGTCGACATTCAGTCAGATGATCCTTCAAACAATTGCCCAGTATCTTTCGTTATTTATTTATGTATATAAGTTGGTTATTAATTTGGTATGATTTTGAAATTTAATGGTGGCAGTCTATCGAGAAGACAAAAGACACCCGGCGTCCGTTGCTCGCGCAATGGTTTATGGGAGCTGGGTGGCTCATTCACTCATTTTTTTTAGTGAGCGACCCTTCTTTCAAGGTCCTTCGTTCATTGACGAAGGGGAGCGGTTATTTCAAATGGGTCAAAACACTTGTGTAAGAACTGTTAACATTCACTTGGGCAAAATAATATTTTTCATGTAAATTTTATAATAAATGTTGAATAGGATTATAAAATATTAATTTAATATCTTGTCAGTATCTATCAATTATAATAAAATTATTTAATTTTCTTGCAAAAAAATAAATTTGTAATGAAAAAAAATAAATAAATAAATAAATAAATTGTATAGGGTAGATGTACCAGTAATTGACAGTTTAAGACATTGCTGTGAAACGAAATTGTGTACTTAAATCAAATTGCATTTTGAAATTTTTCTAGTTATACCATTAAATTGCAAATATAGTGCAGGATGTGCCAATTTCTAAACAATTATTATATCTTTAAAAGCTATTAAGTAATTAAATTTTTTCCTAACTAATGCAGGAATCACCAGTAGTTGACAGTTAATGCACCAGAAATTGACAGGCAGTTTCACCAGTAATTGACAATAATTTAATTACCTATTTTTGTTAACTATTTTTACAAAAAAATTGATAACATTCAAAAGTAGCTGAAGAAATCAAACATTTTTAAGAATGTCTAAAGTATTTAACATTAACTAAAATTATGCTTTTTAAAACTTAAGTTGTTCATAAAGACCACTTATATTTTTTCCTTTTGAAATAATAAATAAAATCAATTCACTCCCATGTAGAGTGCAAGAACCATAGAAAATGAACGTGTTTTCCAGCAGTTCAATATCAGTTCTACAAATTGTTGGTAGAAAAAAATTGATTTTTGACGATTGTTCTCCTACTTGCAAATGCTAGTTCTTATCATAGTAAACAGAATAGTAGTTTTCTTCTTGGAAGATAACTTGTCCTGGGCTATCTGTTGATCGTCTCTGTGACAAGATTCAGGACCAACAAAAAGAATCGGCGAATAGGGCTTAGAAGATTTATGTCAAATTAGCTGATCTAGAAATTGACAATCAAGTTCCTATAATTGACGCATCTAGATCAATTACTGGAAATTAGGAAGTTACACATAAAAACATCATGTTTTCTTTATTATTACCCTATATTCTATGTCGCATTAGTATATTTTTGTTCGTTTTTTTTCAAACACAGAAATTATCAATAATTGAAAGGTTATGTCAATTACCAGTGAAACTACATATCTGGGTTCTAGTAGTTGACGGTGGGTTAAAACAGTTAACAAATTGGTCATCAGAAATTCTGTTAATACTAGAAGTAATGTCCACTGTTCACACAAAAAGGTTCAGGTAAAATTAGTAACAAATATTGCATAACATTCATGAAATAAATTCAAGAAATCAACCCCTCACGTAGTGGTTCATTGCAAGGTTTTTTCGACTCGGTAAGGCATTGAACAATCAACATGTGTTTGCGGCCACAATAGGGAGCAAAGTTCCTAGTGTTTTGCTTTCCTGGGAAGCCTGATACATTGTTTAATACGAGGTGGCAACACCAGTCCCTTTTCTTGCCTTATTTCTTTATTAAAAGCTTTTAAATCGTGAATTGTCAATTACTGGTGCACTGTCAACTACTGGTACATCTACCCTACTTCTGTAAAAAATTATTTTTTCATTCATGTTTTCATTTAAAGATAATGTTTTATTAAAAGAATTATTAATATATCTAATTAAAAAATATAATGAAGGGCAGAAAATACGCCTATATAGTTAAAAGGTTCCGGACAGTTTCTAAAACATTGTGAGGTGTCCAAATCTATATCTATGATATCTAAGGTAATATAATGCCAGTCCCAAAATGATAGAACCATCCTCTTCATATGTCATAACGTATTTAATACTTTTTTTAATAACATGATGAAAACCCATAATGAATTCTGATTCAACTTGAACCATTTTGCACATGTGAACATTATACGAGGGTTGGGGCATAAGTCATGGCAACTATTTTTTTTTGTGAGAATTCGACCGTCAATGGAAAATGCGAAATATATAAATGAAAGGGCAAGGAATGGAGGAAATGTACGGACATTTAGCAACACGGAAATATTTTGCTCTTCATGTTTATTAAGGTAGTTGATATAACATTACAACTTTCATGTTCCATAATCATTACAGCACATATACCCGTTCTAAAGGGCCTTAAAGTAGTCCCCTGAACGTTCACAGTACGCTGCCAACGATGTGACAGGCGCCCATATCGTCTGCTTCACCATTTCTCTCACCAAGTGGAAATCTGGTCATCTCCTGTTGCACAATTTGCAATGTCCATTCGTGTCCGAAGCTGTCTACCACGTAATGGTTCCTTACCGTCCGTATAAGATCAAAATTACATGGAGAAAAGTCCGGAGAGTATAGTGGGCGCTCCAATTCTTACCAAAGCCAGCGGAGACCGGCTATATTGATATACGAGCGTTGTTCAACTCGGGTTACATCCATCCTGCACGGCGGTTGACTAAGAACTGATTTAACATTGTTCTCTATGCAACAAAAGGAAATCACAGGGCCATCTGATGTTATGGAAATATACTATGAATGAACGGTTTCCTCGAGACATACGACATTTTGTGATACCATCCCTTAGCTATGAGAAAAAAATAATTGCCATGACTTACGCCCCAACCCTCGTATTATTGTTTAAAATTCTTGTTATTCAAAATTCAGAGTATTATATTGAAAGTGAGAGTTTGCTTGTACCAGAATCACAGAACCACTAGGAATTTTATACAAAATAAACAAATTTAGTAAACAATAAAGATACCATTGCTTTTCAGATCTTATGGCATAGATTTTGTCTGGCATAGAGTCTGTTATTGATTCTGTCTGGCATAGATATAGTCAATCTTTGTAAGCGGGCCATTTAAATTTTGCCCCATGCTATCTTTAATGCTTGTTTTATGTCGCTCACAGAATCAATTGTGGTCCATCTTGGTAAACATTTATGAAAAGAATGCCCCCCCCCCCCAATTCTCCATAGGGTTGAGATCCGGAAGGCACGGTGGCCATTCCATTATCCAAAGTCGATTTATAAGTGGATTTTGCTGTGTGGATAGCAGGGGCATAACCAGGATTTTGCATGGGGGGGGGGGGTGGGTGGGGGGGGGGGGATAATAACTTTTTAGTAAAAAGAAAGAAAAACAAATGAACTTAAATAGGTCAGGAAAATAAAAGGGGGGTTCGTCCGACCCCCCCCCCTAGTTACGTCCCTGGATAGGCCAATTTTAGGGAACAATTTTTTTGAAATGAATGTAACTGAGGTCTTTCCTCCCCCTCCAAAACCTGCCCACACAAACCCACCTCATTGTTGCCGTTTAGGGAACGTCCGTTTATCTTTCCTTAAATCGTGTCGATAATGGCTTCATCCATCTAGGTTAAACTTCTTTTCTTCAGTCTATATTACCCTGTTGAATTAATCCTTCCATGAGATATGATCTTGGTCCAATCCACTCTCGTTTCATTTTTATTAATTTTTAAAATATCGTTTCCCTTGCTGGAGTGGTAGTGAGAAATTTGTCGGTTAACTCCGAAGTGCTATCCTCAAAAATATTTTTTAATTTCTTAGATTTTGAAGGTTATATATTTAACCCGGACCATATGATCTTGAGAGTGAAAGACTTGAAGAAATACATTTGTGATTAAATAAACAATTAAAATAATATGGATAGTGATAATGAACAACTTACGACTAAAAAGAAACTCTTTAACCACAGCAATATAAGGATGGAAAAAATACTATCTGATTCTGCTGGAAGCACTTTTCGAAAGCCTTGCTTTCACTATTCAACAGCCAAGGAGAACCTCGAGTAAAACAACCAAGGCGAACAGTTCTCTCTGTTTTACTCGAGGTTCTCCTTGGCTGTTGAATAAGGAAAGTAAGGATTTCGCAAAGTGCTTCCAGCAGAATTAGGTAGTATTTTCTCAATCCTTATATCGTTGTGCTTTTGAACATCTTCAGGTCAATTTTAGACGTAAGTTGTTCAAATTTGTGATTCTGAACTTACCTGAAAGTTCTAGAATAACCCTACTACTTTGACGACAAGTTTCGTTTTTATGTCCGCCCCCCCCCCCCCCCGTTTAGTTTTTAAGTTTCAAAAAAATTTGAAAGGGAGGTATTTGTAATGCTCCAAATTCCATCGCGTTCAGATGCTCTTCCTCGAATTCAGTTTTAAAAGATTTTCAACAAGAATTTATTCAAATAAGTATTTGAGGGAAAATTGTTTTATTTCCGCTGCAAATTGAATTCGTCAGTGAAACAGAAAACTGTATTTGACTTAGCTTTAGAACTATGACAAAAAAGTTTGATTTAGTATTAGAACTTAGCTTTAGACTGGCAGGTTTAGAACTTTAACTAAAAACATTCGCTAAAGGAATCAATTCTGTAGGCAATAAAATCAGTTGCCTTCGAAAGAACAGTCTTTAACTGTGGCAGTTGCTGCCTCACGAATTCTATTCTCTCCAGCGTCTCCTCAATTAGAAAGTAATCAGGTCTGCTGGATTCTTATCTTTGCAAAGTGTTGGTGCATTGCGTGTTGACACCATTGTTAAAACCTATTGTTGCACAAACCTTTATTTGCATTGTTGGTCATGAGATATATATTGTTGGTCCGTGCAGAGTGTTTGTGAATTGCGTGTTGATACCGATGTTGATACTTATTGTTGCAAAAACTGTCTTGCATTGTTGGTCATGAGATATTTTTCATTAATATGCCCTGCCATAACCATGAATATCGATTTTTTTTTATCAATAATTAGTATTTTTTCGAAATCTGAGGTAGACAGTGACCTTCCTCATGCTTTGAAGGTCATGTATGCGAAACTAGCAGAGGAACCGGCGTTGCCCGGGATAATTACGCTTGTAGGTAAACCCACACACATACACAAAGAAACACACACACTTTTCCCAATCGTCTGAAGGCTTGTTAGGGAGCTGAAGGAAGACACGTGTTCCTCCTTTGCCTCATCGAGAGAGACTGCCCTATCTATATCGTCTATTATATCCATTTCCTGTTCTTTATTAATAATTCTTGGAAACGAATGTTCTGTCATTGCATCATCATTTTATGTTCATTGTTATAATTCTTTGAATAATTTTGTGCTCATTGTTATTGGTGAATTGCGCATTGAGACCATTGTTGATGCGTACACGACGGGCCTATTGTTGCACAAACTTTGCCTTGCATTGTTGGTCATGAGATATCTGTTGCTGGTCCGAGCATAGTGTCAATTGCGTGTTGACACCATTGTTGATACCTATTGTTGCACAAACTTTGCCTTGCATTGTTGGTCATGAGATATTCTTGCCCTTCCATAACCATGAATATCGATTTTTTATCGATAATTATTATTTTTCCGAAATCTGAGGTAGACAGTGACCTTCCTCATGGTTTGAAAGTCAAGTATGCAAAATTTCATCAAGATCGGAATAAAACTGTAGATTTGCATAAGAAACAAACAAACAAACAAACACCCTTCTTTATATATATAGAAAGAAAAGACATATTCGGATCCCCTTTCTTTCCTTCTTTTTCCTTTTACCATTTAATTGTAATTATTTGAGTAATATTATAATCATTTGATATTTATTTGGTATTTTGCAGACAATTCTGTATTCCTTTAATATTATCTACAATGTTCTTTTAATTCTTTATTGTTGTTGAAAAGCTTAACAGTTGTTCTTTCATTTGCATACTCATGCTGTTGTGAGTGATTTCTTATTGTCACTACGTGCTAGCCGTGTGTCTTCAGTTTTGTTGCTCCAAGAGTATAAATTCAACTGCATCAGAAAATTTAGACTACTCATCTACTCTGCCATTCTGCAACCATCAGACAGTTCTTGCCCGTGTAGTGTGTAGTAAGGTCCCCTCACCCTGGTATCTCTTAGGGGATGTCTTCTTCCTTTTTTCAAGAAACATTGACTTTCTTCCATCATCACCATGGAACGCATCGGTGATGATGATCGCCGATGGTCCGTTTACCGCCGGTGCATTCATGAAGGGGTTGTATGCCCGTACAAGCATACCCCCTGTTCCTCCGTCGGGTTTTCCCGCTGTTTCGGTCCTGCAAAAGCTTTCCTCCACCGAGTCGAGGATGCTTTGTAGGAACCGAAATGTTGCTGAGCAGATTGTAGAATCTGACCACGTCAAAGTTGGCCAGACTACTATCCACTTGTTTCATGCCGATCCCGGTCATCACACCGTCCATGTCCGGGGTACATCACCGCTGATGACGGAATCATACCTGAAGGACTACATGTCCGACTACGGGGAGGTGGTATGAGTGTTCTACCCAGAGCACTCCGACTCCCCCTGCAGAAAAATGGTGACATTTTTTTGGACATGCGCCTTCAGAAAGACATTCCTGATTCTTTTGTATTGCACGGAGAACGCGTCTTCGTGTTCTACAAGGACCAGAGGCAGTGCTGCTTTACTGCAAGAAGTCCTCCCACGTCCGGAAGGACTCTCTTGAAGAAGTGCGACTTCTGTAAAAAAGTCTTGGGCAAATACCATCAGTGCCCGGAGAGGTCAAGTGCTCCACCAGCAGCCCCAATACCACCGCTTCGAGGGATGTCGTCCCAGCAGTCAGCAAAGATGACTTCACCAGCCAAGTCACCTGAGCAGAGCAGAGCAGCCACGCCTTGTCCTTCACCGAGGAAGTTGAAGGCGACTTCACCATCGTCGCCTCTTCCTAAAACGCCAGGAAAGGAAATGCCACTTCTCGCTCCTCGGCCTCGTGTGATTCGTAAGACCGCCTCTCCTGCTCCTTCGCCATGTGTCTCCCCGACGTTGGAAGACGGTCCCTCTGCTGAAGTCATAGCAGACGATTCGTTATTCTCCGGGTCGGTGTTTGCTGTGGAGGAATTCCCATCCCTTCCTCCACCTGCGCTTTCATCGGCGTCGCAGCCTCTGCGAACCGCCTGTGCGCCTGCGCCTGTGAAAATTTCTTCATCTGCTGGGACCTCCAAGCCGTCAGCATCAGCTCAGCGGGAACTTCTTGGACGCCTAAGAGCCCTCGCAAGAAAAAGGCCCTACGTCATCGTAGCAAGAGGGACGGGATTCTTGTATTCTCTTCTTCTGAAAGAGACAGCTGCGCAGACCATCATCATCGCAGCCCCTCTTCCTCTTCGGGACGTGCTCGTTCCCCTAGACGGAAGACTTCTGAGCCTCCTCCCTTGTCGGTGAGGCTCAAGTCTCCTTCAGATACAGTTCAGTCTCTTTCAGCTTAATTTCGTAGTGAAGGTGTTTTCCCTAAACCTTCGTTCTCTTGGCTCGTTCTTCAGGCAATCGGTTTTGTCATCATTTATTGCCCTGTACAGGCCAGATGTCCTTATTCTTCAGGAGGTGAAGCTTGCTGATTCTCAACAGCTTGCTAACCTCCCTGGCCTTCGCAGTCAATATCCATCTGCACAGTTCTTCATCAACTTATCTTCACCACACGGGCAGGGGGTTGCCTCCATCATCTTCAATCCTTCCATCGTGGCGTCGAACTGTGTCTTTGACTGCGAGTAAAAGGTAATTTCTTTGGACCTCCTGCTATCTGGTCTCAAATTCCGATTGCTTAATGTGTACGCCCCGTGTTTATCAACAGAGACGGACATTCTTGAAGACCTAGATTTTTACCTGTGCTCGTCGTTGCCTGTAGTGGTTGCTGGGGACTTCAATTGCCATCCGGATGAGAACGACATCTTTTCGTCCGGGTGTGTCTACCAGTTGTGCCAGCGGAATGCACTTTTCGATCTTTGGGCGTCTTCTTCCCATTCTAGCCAGTGTGGGTCCACCTTTCATCAAGGGCCATCAGTGTGCTTCTTCGAGGCTGGACCTTATTCTCGTAGACGCCACTTTTGCTGGTGCTCCGGGTTCCATGGAGGTCACTCCATGCTCGTTTTCTGACCACAGTGCCATCAAGTGGTCTTGAAACCCTCCAATCCCAGCCTACTCTGCAGGCTCTACTTCGAACAATTGGTATCTGAACGTTTCTCTGCTTGACATCGATAAATACAAGGGAATGTTCGTTCGGTTTGTGGAAAGATATCTTCACAACCTGCTTCCGTCGCTAGCTTCGTGGGTTTCGACGCAGAACAACAATTCTTCAAAGTTGTTCTGCGTACAACTGTACAAACATACACGAAAAAGGATCAGGAATCATTTTCCACAAGCATAAATCTAAAATACGTAACTAAAATGAAAATACATAACTGAAAGACGATCGAAATGAAAATGAAATTGAAATTGAAACCATTGATCAAATACAAAGTAAGCGCAAAGAAAAACTTATCACTACTCAGCTACTCTCATGTTTAGCCATGTGTTTTGCATCATCTTCACTCACTTTCGGCCATGACAGTTCTAGGCTTGGAGCTTCCCAATTTGCTTCAAGTAACAACAATTGCTTCGGAGTCTATCTTTAATATACGTCATTGCTATTAACGAATTAAATGTTCTTGACCATTGTTGACTTAGATTTCTTCAGCAATCGTCGTAGCTTGGCATGGGCATGCAGCTCGCAGTATCACCCTTTATTACAAGTGCCTACAATACAAACAAACCCACAAACATCCTTGCAAACATTTCAAGAAAGAGCTTTAGCTGCGACCACGGTCTATAGATATTCATGGTCATCGAGCTTCGGCCATTTTCCATTGTTTCGAGAAGCTAAGGAAAACAGATCGCGCCAGGTGCCGCATAGATCGCACCAGGGCCGACCGTGACCTGCGATAGAGGTTTATCCTTGAAACAGAAAATGAAAGTAATGTTTCTGTCTGTCGATAGGGCGGCGCTGCAGGCGTTTTGGGGCTGATTGTACATGCAGCGCCACATTTCAATGGAGTTGCCGCCCTATTGGGAGCTAGAAACTTTAGCTTCATTTTAACAATGGAGCTCGATGACCATGAATATGTATAGACCGTGGCTGCGACGTAGCGATCGTCACGTGCGCGTGCCTAAGTCAACAGTGCTTAAAAGCAGAAGGTTACCAGTGTATTCATTCTTGACGAATCGATTGTTATACAAGATGAGACTGTGATGTTCAAGTATTTTTTTCACATCACATTATGCCTTTTTCTTAAAATGACTTTTTGCCGTTACTTTATTTTGGGTCAATTATTAGTCTGACATGTCAATATATTAAATTATTAATTACTTTTTATTGTTTTTGCTTTATAATAGTCTTAATATTATTATTATTATCATTGTTTGGGGAAACCAAACTCGGATCAAGTTATTATTATTATTATTATTATTATTATTATTATTATTATTATTATATTTTACCCGGGTACGTTTATGTAAAATATATGTAGTTTTATTGTAATAATAAAAATTTTAGTCTTCATAGTTTAATTTCAATTATTTTTCATTGAATTAATTTTCAATATTTTGATCCATGTTCTATTCTTGGCAAAGTGTCATTTATAGTAATTTATTTTAAATGAGTAAAACTCATTTTCATTTAGTAGTATTTTTTATATTTCAATTGAGAAATTGAATTCTTGACATTATTTGGAATTTTTTGCTTAATTATGCAGAATTTGGATAATTAAATATAATTTAGTGTATACACTTCAATAATTATTTATATACTAGCAGAGGTACACGGCGTTGCCCGGGATAATTACACTTGCAGGTAAACAGAACAATCTCAAAAAATTAAATTATAACTCCCAATTGCTTAAATAATAAAACAGAGAGCAAAGGGACTATCCATTCTACGAAAAACAGGAATTATAGATGATATACCGGGACTTTATCTAAACTCTTCCTGACTTGCCTCACCACTGCGGAGCACTACCAGATACTTTAGACTCAAGTTTTTCTTGCTCTTGACGTAGAAGCTCTTGCTCTATTCGAAACTCCCGTTGTTCAGATGTTTTAAATGCCCGTATAGCTTTTTCTGTTTTAGTTGCAGAATTTCTCTGACCAATACCCGTTCTTTCTCTTTCTTTTCCAGGCACATAAATTTTTGCCAGTCGTTTGGACGTTTGATATGGAGCTCAAGGGAGACACGCGTGACTCCTTTGCCTCATCAATAGACGCTGCCTTATTAATGTTCTGTCATTGCATCATCATTTTATGCATATTATTATTAATTCTTATAAATGAACGTTCAATCACCGCATTATCAACATCTCAGTTTCCAAAATATATACATTCCCACAGAATATAGTCAATATGTATTTTTATGAAATGTTTGGATCTAATGTGCTACCAAACAATTCAGGCAACCGAAATGCCCAGGACGGATAGGATTTTAAAGAAATCGAGAACGAAAAGGAAAGCATGTATCATTGAAGGGATGAGTAGCTACTAGCTGTTGTTAAAATTTTCCTAACACAAACTAACTATTGATAATATAAGGCGTAAGTAGTTACATGCTATATGTTAGCAGTGAAAGTTTCCAATAGTTTCATAATGGTATCATTAAAACACGAATCATGGAAACAATTTCAATTATCATTAATTTTTCGTTATATTCATTCATGACACGTCATTGCAAGTTGTTTGATATATATTACATGCCATTTTTTATCATTGAAAGTTCTAATGAACCATAATGGTTCCACCGAACCAGGTTACTTGGAACCAATTTCGACTATCATTAATTTTACGTTATATTCATTCATGACACATCATTCCAAGTCGTTTGATTATTAAATGCTATATTTTAGCTTTGAACCATATTTTAGCATTGAAAGTTCCAATGAACCATAATGGGTCCACGAAAAGCAGGTTCCTTTGAAGCGATTTCGACTATTTATAATTTTACCTTATATTCATTCATGGCACATCATTCCAAGTCGTTTGATATATGCCATAATTTAGCAATGAAAGTTCCAATGAACCATAATGGGTCCATGAAAAGTAGGTGCCTTTGAACCAATTTCGACTCTCAATAATTTTACATTATATTCATTCATGGCACACCATTCCAAATTTTGATTAAAATGTAATTCTAAATTTCCTTTTATCTTTTTTAAGGAGCGTTTCATTTTAGTTTTTGACCCTTTCTATGTCTTTGCAACTTAACTACGGTAGAGGAGAGTAGTCAAATTCTTTTAATATTTTTAGCAGGAGGTTTATTTTTTCCCTTCATGCTTTATGCTTGATCTACAATTTTCTTTTTGTCAAGCTTAATGTTTGGTGCTTTCTCTTACTTTTGTATGTGAATGCTTGTAAGCTTTTCATATTGCTTTCTGTCATGAGCATTATTTCATGTTTCTGCAAAGCTAATCATTTTGCATATATACCTCAGGCATCTTTTCCTTTCTTATTTGTGTTGGCCACACAATTATCCTGTTTTTACAGATTTTACTTGTTGTGTTTTGGTAATTTCCTGGACAGTAACTTCTTTACTCTTTAGCACTGTATTTCACTAATGTGAAAGATTTTTATATTGCTTCCCTTATTTACATACTTTTGTTTCTGCAATGTCTTTTCTATTAAAAAGAACTGACCAATTAATTTATTCTAAAATTCCAATTGGGAATTTATTTTGTTTTGAACATAATGTTGTTCAGGGATATAATTCATATAAATTGTTATTTCTAATATTTCTTGCAAATTTAAAAAAAACTTGTTGGTCTTATTTTCTTATCTGCAGAATTACTTAGGCATACAACTTTTTTTAAACACAACGCAATGTCTCCTTTAAACGATTTTAAAGCTTAAAATCCGCTACACTTGATAAATGTCAATCTTTTAACTTTTAAATTTAACTTCACTAATGTTGTGAAGGCAATTTTGTTGAATTAGTAACTTTAACTTTAGTTATGGAAATTTAAAACACTATTTTTGATACTACTATTAAAGTAACGTTTAACATTTACGTTACAAGACAATAAAAAAACGAGACGGGAGCAACTGAACAAATACAAGACATTATTCTGACAAAACATTTTAATATTTTTTAAAATAGTTATTTTCTAAAGCT
Organism: Rhysida immarginata; assembly: GCA_023313115.1. Lineage (NCBI taxonomy): Eukaryota > Metazoa > Arthropoda > Chilopoda > Scolopendromorpha > Scolopendridae > Rhysida > Rhysida immarginata. The sequence continues at coordinate 40,631 of JAHWFO010115684.1, forward strand.
ACACACTTATTGCAGTGTTCATAGAAGTTTTGGAAACATGCTTTAAAGTCCATTCTTTCTTAACTCTTACTTACTGTAATCTTTTTGATGTTCTCTATATTCTCAAATCTGTGTCCTTTCAGACTTGTTTTCACCATTGGGAAGAGGAAAATGTCTGGTGGAGAAAAATCTAAAAAAATAGGAAGGGTGATATTCCGCCCAACAAAAAAACAATACGAGGTTCCGGCGCTAGATGCCTCTTCGTTTCTAGGTTTCGTAATCGTAAGGCATTTCTTTGTGTATTGCTGGTTGTGTAGCAACGTGTTCTTATGCTTCTGCGAATTTCCAAATATTTCGACCTGGCCAGCCTGTTAACAAGAAGTTTTAGTGCGAGGTTTGAAGAGACTGAGGGGTATTGTGGGACATTTATTTTATTTTATTTTTTATTTATTTTATTTGGTAAGGAAATACAATAGCATCTGCCCGAGGCCAGTATGGCCAAACGACCGACGAGTTTGGTCCCCGGAAGATGCAGACAAATTGTAACAGTACAAAATAATATATTATACATCGTAATTGATAAAACATATAATTAGTAACAAAGGATAAAATTTTGGAGTTATCATTAAACGAATACAAGTAAAATTTAAATTTATCAGAATGGAGAATAGAGGCAGAATGAAATAAAGAAAGAATATTATATAATTGGTAATGAAGTATGACAGTGAGGGTGGGGGAGAATAGGGTAACAGCTGGTTGGGGATGTGTAGTATCTCTTAATGAGGCTTTTAAAGGTGGAGATGTTGGGTGCAAGGCGAAGGTCGCGGGGTAATGTGGACCAAAGTTTGTTGCCAGAATTTGATATACTTTTTAGTTGGTAGTTCCGCTTAATGCGTGGGAATCGTAGAAAGTTAGAATGACGTGTGTTGTAAGGTGGGGAAGTAGGTGATGTGAACAAATGTTGGGGGAGGGATATTATAATGTGGTTATTGAGTGCTTTGTATATAAAGATTGCTAAGTTTGTGGGATAAAGTTGGTGAATTGGGGTTATACCTATTGTGTGAAAAAGATGTAACACAGGGGCGGGTTTGGGCAGCTTAACAACGATGCGAGCAAACCATTTTTGTATCCTGAGTAAGCGGAGTAAGTTAAGTTTTGTAGTTGAGCCCCAGAATTGAAGGCCATAGGAAAGGGAGGGGTGAATCAGAGTGTTGTATAATAGAAGGAGGATTTTTGCGGAAAGATAGTGGAGGCGGGAGAAAAGACCTAGGCGTTGGTTTAGAAGACCATTGTAGCTTGGCATGGCCGTCCAGGAAGAACAAAGACAGGTTCCGTGGGATGATACAATCTGGATGGAAACGTTCTCCAGGTAATCACAACACCCACACATATCCACTCAAAGTGTAAGTCGCAATTTGTCGCTCTACTGAATATCCTTCCACTGTTCTAAAGTCCAGAAACGGTGAGCTAAATACCAGTTCCTGCCACATGACAACCCGCCCGCACACACCTCGCTCGTTGTGCAGGAATTCCTCGCAAAAAAACAACATGGCAAGGGTCCCCCATCCTCCCTATTCTCCTGAATCGCAACTAGTCTTCAACATCCTACAGTCTTCGTACTTTCAGGAGTGCTTCCAAAAATGGAAAAATCTCTGGGATCTTTGCATATGTGCCAGAGGTGGCTACTTTGAAGGTGACTGCGGAAATTAGGTGACTTAGGGTTTACGGTACGTTTTCTGCTTTTTACAAGAAAATTCTCGGGAATTTTAGGTGACACCTCGTACAAAGGTAATCTTCTGAAGAGTGACGTCACCGTGGTTAAATTAGACGGCGACCAATAATGGCTAGTCAATTGAATAGGCAGAACTATAACATGAAGTGACAAAAATAGAAGTTACTAACTTGAATAAATTTTAAATGTTGCTCGTTGAGATCACTACTTAAACAACTACCGCACGCCGAGCAGCTTGCTGCCGAGCGCGGCATATCGCACGAGTTACCGGCTATTCCAATGGAATCCCTGCCTCGACGTATTTCATAGTTTTCTGCTTTTATCATTTCACACACATATTCTTGTTTTATAGCCTGACATTTTAAATTTAATAGTTTCAACTGCGGTAATTGATACTGCGGAGGATAAATCCGAGGATGAAGAGAGGTTATTTTACAGGGTGTCCAAAAAGTCTGGTAACATGGCAGATATATCGATATCTGATGAGCCTGGTTTATAGGTAATAGGAAGGTGGGGAATTCATTGCCGCACTCAAATTTGACTTTGACTTCCAAATTTAAGATCATCCATTTACTAACTCGAAAACTATTAAAGATAGAGAAAAATTTCCAATTGCTACCCTGTAGAGCAACACCACATTAGTCTAAAACCAATTTTTAATCACGCCCGTCCCTTTGAAAGATGTTGAGAAAAAGGGCGAGAAAGAGTCACTCAAAGAAAGAAAATTCCCAGCAGTGTGCTTCACTACAATTCAAATATGTTAGAAACCTCAGCCAACCTGGTCAGCCCAACACTCATCAGATCTCACCTATCTGGCAGTTTTGAGATATCTGGCATGTTACAAGATTTTTTGGACACCCTGTATTTACTGTAGAAGCATATTTTCAAATTTTCAACGCATCACTGAGTTTAAGTTTAGTTTACGTGATATCCTTATTAAATACATGCTAATTTAGTAAAGAAAATCACCCAAACAAGTCATTACAGAGATTAAAAAGGTGAATTACATAAATTGCAGCATTTTTAC
>JAHWFO010115685.1:0-20422 GCA_023313115.1 Rhysida immarginata
AAAAAAATTAAAATTAAATAAAGGGAGTCATAATTTTTCCAATAATAATAGTATTTAATTTTTTATTATTCTTAATAATTGAATAAATAAACTTATTGGGGTAATAATTACGTAGCGGATAAATTCAAATAAAGAAGTAATTTATTTTTTAAACGGGTTGAATTATTTATTTTTTAAAATAAATATATTGCAATAAATTCCACTTTAACAACAGTAAATGAAAGATAGGCATTAGTATTAGCCAGTATTCATTTATTAATATTTTCTGCTGATATTATCTGCCAATAATGTGGAAAACAGTATATCCTGAGTATTCATTGCTTACTGCTCACTCCCACATTTTCAGATCGCTCGCCTACAAAGTCAGGGGAAACCCTTGTACGCTCGACACTCGCTCGCGCGCAATCCTGTTCTTTTATTCATATCATTGGATGGCAGTGAATCTGGCTCCCTCGAAGAACAAGCGAATGTATGTGTTTCATTATCTGTGGATGAATTATTGAATCAATATGATACTCACCATACGTTAATTAATAATATTATGCGCAATAGAACGTTGAACAGAGGAAAAATGTAGAAAGTTTCTTGATTAATCTTAAAACTGGATTCAATGCAACACTTCGCAAGAAGCGTCCATTACGGATAAGGGTATGAAAAATAATGATAGCAGTATCATTAATAATAATTTTTCACAAAAACAAACACAAATCTGATGGTTACATTGAATTAATAACGGAGCTACAGAAGAGTTTCTTTAAAACATTGAGTGATCAATATTCAATGCACCAAACAGCTACGACTGAAAAATTGGAGAGAAAGTTAATATCTATTGACAAAACAATATCTAAGGCATTTGTTAAAGGCATTATGAATTCCTCGACACAGATGATAAATCAATTATTTGAAAATGTAAAAGCTCAAGTGGAGAAGCTTAAAAAGGACACTCGTGAATTTTTAACAACTATGTTACCAGTTGTTAGTGGCCCACCTGAATTAACTCCTGTTAATTATCACAAAGCTGGGTCATCGGAACAAAGATATATTCCCATTGTTGGATATTATATGAAAGATAAATTGCTATCATCCCAAATCTCATCAGTGTCACAGGAAGCTAAGTTAGCTCTGGGGACTCAATCAATTGAACAAGTGGATTTAACTGACCAGTCTAATATAACACATACTCAATTCAACAACCTATTGAACATCATCAACAGATGACTTCTATGCCAACAACTGTTAATAAACAGCCGCCTTCTGAAGATAAAGCTACGTTACCGTGAAATTTGCCAATTCGAAAAAATACTACTGCTAGACTTTGTATTGGCAATTTGCAGGAGTCAGTTACGCCACATCAACTGGCTCGTTCGTTGTTGGATCAAGGGATTGATGTTATTCAGTGTGGTAACTGGACAACTGGACAGCTGGTAATAAATCAAAAATCTTTTTTGTCCGTGTTGGTTAGGAAAATGATGGTGATATTGTTACAGTGGTGAAATGGCCGAAGGGCTTGAGAGTACGGACGTTTATTGGACGGAACCCTGACTTGTTACCGGATGCGTATAGATCGAAATCTTTGGATGCGAGGCCTACTTAAGAGAGACTATATGTTTAATCTCTCTTCTGATAATCAAAATATAACTCATGATGCTAGTACGAGGGGAGATCAAAAAATAAGTTGCACTAACTCGCCGCAGGAGCGCGCTGTGTGTCGCAATCTTGGGTAAAGCGGAGAAAGGGACATTAAGTGCGCAGACGTCGGATAGGACGGTTGCTGTGGTTTCCCGTCGTGTTTAGTGTGACTAGCGGGCTAAAAGCAATGGCGCCTCAACTGGATGTCCACTCCAAACTTGAGGTGCGAGCAGCAGTCCGATTTCTATGGGCCAAACGGGTGAATTGCACGGACATTCATCGTGAAATCACTACTGTATATGGAGAGCGTGCAATTTACCGGCAAGGAATTGTAAAGTGGTGTCAACAATTTGAAGCAGGACGCATGGATATCACAGACGAAGAGGAAATCATCACAGGGGATGAAACGTGGGTCCACCACTTCACCCCCGAAACGAAGAGGAAATCGATGGAATGGGTGCACACCTCATCACCACAACGAAAGAAGGCCAAGGTTCAACCTTCAGCAGGAAAGGTTATGGCGACAGTATTCTTTGACATGGAGGGTTTGGTGCACGTGGAATTTATGCCGAAAGGAACGACAATCAACGCGGCCTCGTATTGTGAAACGTTGAACCGGTTGCGTTAAGCAATTAAAGAGAAGCGCCGGGGGAAATTGATCGCCCGTGTGATTTTATTGCACGATAACGGAACACCTCACAAGGCCCGCCAAACGTGCGAACTGCTGCAGCGATTCAAGTGGGAGGTTTGGCAACATCCTCCATACAGTCCCGACTTAGCGCCAACGAGTTTCATCTTTTCGGTAAGCTCAAAACGGACTCGGTGGACAACGATTTCGAAACGATGAGGAGGTGAAAATGGCTGTCACCGTGTGGTTACAAAACGCTGGAGGAGATTTCTATGCATCCGGAATCGAAAAGTTGGTTGATCGTTCGGGTAAGTGTTTAGGGTCTCTTGGGGACTATGTGGAAAAGTGAACCTACATTGTATGCTGCTATAGCCGTGTTGCTTTTGTATAGGTCGTGTAATAAATGGCAATACCGTGGAAGTGCAACTTACTTTTGGATCTCCCCTCGTATTAACATAGATAACTGTTAAAATAATATGAGAAATCATTCCTTGATTATAAGCTATCTCAATGCGAGATCAGTTGTAAATAAAATTGATGATATTTCCATCTGGTTATCCCTTCATTCTCCAGATATCTGTGCCATCGTAGAAACTTGGTTAACTCCGTTTCATCCTCACATTATAATCAAATGTGCTAAGTATATATAATACGACAAGATCGTCAATCGAGAGGCGGAGTTGTTTCTCTACTGTTTTCTGTTGTTTGGAAATACTGTGCTTTGAATAAGATTGCGGACTCTTGAATGGAGCTTATTTTTGTGCGATGTCATTGTAAATCCGTAGCGATCAAGGTTGTTCTGATATATAGGCCCAATTATTATCCTGTAATGGAATTGGTTATAAAATTGCTTGCACTTCAGAGTCAGTCTGGTATAGATATTATAATTTCTAAACCCATGAAAACCGTCTAGAACATCGAAGACAGAATGTGGTTTTGTGATTACATAAGGGATTGGATGAAGACAATTTCATGCACCTTGCCCCCAGCCATGAGATTTTTGTGTGGACTGTTAGACGACCAAATTATCAGAACGGCCAAATTATCACTCAGCTGACTCCATTAGTGATGATGAATGATGAGGCGGTTTTATAGTGAATTTATGACTAGTAATGAGTCAACAAACACTTTGCATAGTAAATAATAAAAGATTTTATTAATGATAGTAAAAAGAAACTAGAACACAAAGCGGTTAAAAAATGGTAGGAGTTAAAAATTATACACAATCAGAAATATATGAATTAAACTACTCACAGTGTCTCTCACAAGTATTACTACAAAAAAATGAATAAATTACTCAGTGGAGCGGTAGTACCATGGATGAAAGAAACAGGATGGACGACTCCTATGAGTCGTGCGTGAGTTTTTTTTCAGTGGCGCCCTCTGGAGTCTTAAGTGAAAAATACCGAAACGTTTGGTTTCACTTCGCATGGTTTCTGTTTACACAGCTGTTAGAGGAGAAAAGCATGGCCGCCTATCGCAAAAATATTACGTATTTCATTGAGTTCTTTTGAATTTTTTTGTATTAAAGTATTTTTTATTATTTTATTGAATAAGTTTATTGAAATATTAAGTTTTGGAGTTAAAATGTAATTTTTACGTTTCTTTTAACAATTTAATTACATACGTATAAAGTTTTGCTTTAAAAATTATATTCAAAATTACATTAAAAGATATCAAAATGAAAATGGAAAAGATTTCTTCATTAAATCATAACTGTGCACATGGTCTAAATATTTATTATAAGTTTCAAAGAAATCGCAGCTGTTTCTGGTCTCCTAGCAATATGTCAACAATAACCATGAGCCTATGGACAGCTCTTCCTCTTCTCCCTAAGCAGACGACAGATGCTAGTTTTCATGCAAAAATCCAGATGTCGCTGAAATCAAACTTGCTGTGGAAGTATAGGGAGTCGTCCATCCTGTTTCTTTCATCCACGGTAGTACAGCCGTGACGTCTCGCGAGGCACGGTTAACTCAACAGCTTAGATGCATGGTTCTGCAGATCAAATTTTGGGGCCCATTCGAACGAAATAGGCTTCGTGGCCAGCCGCAACATGGTGAACAAGAAACGAGCGACGGGTCGAAATTAACATTGACACGCATGAAACGGTAGGGACCACGTCGGCAAACTCATAATTGCAACTGCGAAGGTACAATCTTAAGGCAGAAGCAAGAAGACAGAAATACTAGCAAATTGAGTGATGGGGCAGAAGCAAGGAGAAGAAGAATGTTGTAGAAAAAATAGAACACTAATTAGGCAATAATTTTATCACCGAGTTAATTAGTTGCGACGGAAAATCGCCACGCGGGACAAGAGCTCGCATCAGGCGAATTCGATAAAAGAATATTTACGACAGCAATGGTCCACGCGCCACAACAATGAATTACTTAAATCTGAATACAAATCTTTCTATATATATAAACAAGGATGTTTGTTTGCGGGTGGGTTTGCGGGTGCGTTTCTTATACAAATCTACAGTTTTATTCCGATCTTGATGAAATTTGGCACACTTGACCTACGAAGAATGAGGAAGGTCACTGTCTACCTCAGATTTCGAAAAAATAATAACTAATGATAAAAAATCGATATTCATGGTTTTGGCAAGGCATATTAATGAGAAATATCTCATGGCCAACAATGCAAGGCAAAGTTAGTGCAATATAGATCAGTTACAATTTGTAACAATGCATAAAATTCCTGTTATTCAATGTCACGAGAATCGTGCCAGGTTTTCCGTAAAACAAGAGTGTTTTACAATTCGAGTCGGCACAAGACGACACCAGGTGGAGCTGGGTCGAAAGTAAGAAAAAGGGGAAGAGCGGAAGTAAAAGGGAGAGAAGTCAGAAAAGTTTATGCAGCGAGCAGAGAAAGGAGCTCTGGAGGAGCGGAGTATGGCTGGAAAAGAAAAAGGCGAAAACTAGACATGGACTTACAGTGTACTGAAGAACTGGAAACTGGAAAGCTTAGTTCTCTGAATTATGCCGCTCGCTTAAATAATGATTTGTGTGCTCTTCCGAAGAATTGCGTGGAAGGTAAAAACGATACTTTGCCAATTAATCTTGAAGACGATTTAATTAATGAACTTAGCATATCTACATGGCTTCATCCAGCCCCCGCCATAACGTTGTGTTTAACTCATGTGCATTTAACCTGCGTGATTGAGGATTTCTTGCACGATGGAAATGCGGAGTCAAGCGTATAGTTATTTCCTATAAGACTTTTTGGATTTTTCCCATATGGCCTGACGGCATAAAATTTAATTTGAAGGTTACAGTAAAAAGTAACTTTAATGAGTTTTGTCTAGACGAGACAAGTGGACTTACCTGCTTTCATTAATGAGCTAGTCAATTGCATATTGAAGACTAGTTTTAGAAATTAGCTTTGATTGTAATTGATTCACTTTAGAAGCGCTAATTATTTCTTTATTGAAGTGTATGGTTGTAATTGAACCGTAATTGCTTATTATAAACCTATTCAACTAGATTACTACGTTGAGAAGATTAGCGATTAAGTACAATAGTGGAATTTCTCTTCAGAGTTGTTTTATTCTTTATAACTGCATAGGCTGCAGTTCTTCTTCTTCCAAGTGAATTATTTCGATGCGGACAATTATAATTAATATTGCTAATTTTATTATGTTTAATCTACTTTTCATGTGGAGTTTTCCCGACCTCGTCAAATCTTATTTGGGATTAGCCTGCACCCTTCAATTGCAAAGTGGACCTATCACCGTTGGAAAGAATTCGACGACGTGAGCTTCTTTCGACGGGATTTACGAGGACACTCTGTCTTGTTCTTCCGATGTTTCTTTAAAGAGGAATATGCAAGTCGATTCATAAATTACTTTTATTTGTCGTTTAAAGTCCAGGATGACTTCAAGCTGTTAATACTTTCATTAAGTAATGTTAATCAAAAAGTTACAGTATCCTAAGTAAAGAAATTAGTAACTTGCCCATTTGCATCCTAATTTTGGATAAGTAGTGCTTTAAAAATTATAAAGGAAACTTAACTGATATAAACCGTATTTGTTGTGAGATACTTACCTATTTACGACGTGTGTATGTTTCAGTCAATTTATGAACTTAATAAAAGGTTTTATTAAGAAATTGGCTTATCCTAATTTGTCTCCAGTACTTATTAAAATTGACATATGCTTCCACTAATAATTACACGTGACATTCAGGCTTTTCTAAGAAAAGAGAGTTCTTAGTACTTAACAATTTCTTGAATATCTTTAAAAATGATCAGTAACTGGAGATAATGGAGAGTTAGCGGACTATTGAGAAAGAGTGGAAAAACGACAGAGAAAGCACTCCTTATTGAGTGCTGTATTGAGCAAATGGTAAGCAAGTAAATAGAATAATAGGCGGCCGCTAGACTACACAAAATGATGAATGGCTAAGTTTTGCTTCAAGACATCGAGAGAAGAGTGGGAATTGCAACAACATCAAGTGTACATCTAAAGCAAGATTATGTGAGTAAGAAATTATTTAGACTATCAGTGACATCCTTGGAGAGGTCCATCCATTGTGAGTCTTTAAAAAAATTTTTTCGAATTTTCATTAAGAATTTATACTGTATTAATTCTAAGCATTTTCATGTGTTTATTTTTAAGATATTGCAAAATTTAATCCAAAAAAAAGTCCGAGCCACATTGGGGTTATCACCTAGCTTATATGGTATCACAGCAGATCCAAACATTTCATAAAAATACATTTTGACTATATTCATAACAAAGTGATAATCTTTATATATATATGTATATTAGTAGACTGTATATTTTGGAAACAGATGCTGATATTGTGCTGACTGAACGTTCGTTTCCTAGAATTATTGATATTGAGCATAAAGTGATGATGCAGTGACAGAACATTAATAAGGCAGCGTCTATTGATGAGGTAAAGGAGTCACGCGTATCTCCCTTGAGCTCCCTATCAAACATCCAGACGACTGGCAAACATTTGTGTCTGGAAAGGAAAGAGAAAGAACGAGTATTGGTCAGAGAAACTCTGCAACTAAAACAGAAAAAGCTATACGGGCATTTGAAACATATGAACAACGGAAGTTTCGAATAGAGCAAGAGCTTCTACGTCAAGGGCAAGACAAACTTGAATCTAAATTATCTAGTGATGCTCCGCAGTGGTGAGGCAAATCAAGAAGTGTTTAGATATAGTCCCGGTATATCACCTAGAATTCCTGTTTTTCGTATTTTTCGTAGAATGGATAGTCTTTTTGCTCTGTGTTGTATTGATTGAGTTATTATTTAACCAATTGACCTTTATCATAAACTCTCGTTCTCACACACTTGCTTAGCATTCGTAGCCTTGACTACCCATGTGACCACATAAAAAATGGCGTCCCTTGGTCGTGTTGTAAGCATTTGTGATTTGAGTAAAATTCACTTTTTTTACATTTTTCATAGGTTTTTACTACTTTAAAGATTTTTATTATTATCTTTATTAATTTAACATACATTATTAACCTGAAATTTGCAAAATATAATGATTTAAATGTTTACTGATAACCTTTCATAATTTTAATTTTATTTTCATTTCCAAATTACCTATAAAATTATTTTCTAATGATGTTTATTTCTTTCTCCTCACTCTGACAATTGGGAATACAGCAATATTTAACCATAGCAAGAAAAATTTTAAACAACAACAAGCCGGCTCGGTGGCCGAGAGCGTTGAGGCGCAGGTCTTTCCGCTCTCGTAACCAGCGAGTTGCGGGTTCGAATCCCGCCAAGGGCATGGATGTTTGTGTTTGTCTATTTTCATCATCATCCTTTCATCCCATACGGCTAATCTCCTGGAAGAGGGAGATGCGAGCTGGAAATTCATCAAATCAAACAACAACAATTAAAACTTTCACTTAAGATATAGTCAACAAATGCCGTTAACACGTCCAGTGTCCGCCATTTGCATTTTGTAAAAAAATCAGTGACGTTTAGTGGCAACCAATCACAATACAGGGGATAAAGGTCAATTGGGAGTTATAATTTAATTTTTTGAGATTGTTCTGTTTACCTACACGTGTAATTACCGGGTACGTCTGTTAATATACGAGGGTTGGGGCATAAGTCATGTCAACTATATATATAAAGAGAGAGAGAGAGAGAGAGAAGAGAGATTGAAGATTCCATACTTGCTTTCACATACAAAACAATACAAAGAAAGGATCCCCGTCCTAAAGTGTGATAGCCCACTTCATCTCAACAAAACATTTTGATCTTCTTGAATAATATAGAGATTATCACATCACTGATTGATATTTTCACTGAACACACAAAATGCGACATCTTACTGAAGTTTAAGCGTCTGCGGTAGTTACATTACTCCAGGAAGACGATTCTATGAGTTATGAAACAATAAGCTACATGTTAGCCCCTGTGTCAACTATCGACTTTGGAAAAGATTTTAAGAAACAGGTCAGTATTCCAGGAGACCTGGACAAGGACGTAAGCGTAATACAATTCATAGGGAAGACCGATCATAACGTCGTAACATCCTCTTTACGGAAACGCACTTTACTTCCAGATACCTATACAGGATGCTTTTCAAAAGGACGTCGTGAGATACCTAGCGATGTTCTGCACCTTAAAATAAACACAAGTTTCCTCATACATTTTTCGAAATTGCATTCCTTAAAGGATTAAAAAGCTAGTGAAATCTGGTTAAACTCCGCCCATAACGTAAACAAAAGTGCATAAAAAAGTAAACACCCCGTCGTGTTCTATTTTAATAAGTTTCTGTGAACTACTTGTGCGCTAATGTGTTGACCCTAAATTGGATGAATATCAGCGTTCAGTGAATTCGGTCAACAACTTGGGACCACCCCCGAGGTACCCACAGGACTTTCTATTAAGGCAAGCAATTCGCCCGTTAAACATTTAAATTGCGAAATTTTATTTTCTCGACCAAACAGAAGTTCGGATTACCCTGGAGAAAAGGACCACTGCCGTGGCCCACCAGGTGGAAAGTAGCTGGGCTCGCACATCATTTCGTGGAGCGTACTGGGAGCGAAACCAGCAACAGGGAAGGAAGCTGCTCTACCTTAGCGCTCCATGAACGTTGTAAGTCGAACATTCCCAGAGGATGTAATGATTTTTTACGATCCTTCTTTCAAGCTGGGCAATCGTACTCAGGGTAACATTCTGGAAACATTGGAGTTCACTCCATCTGCTTCTACATATAGTCGTCCAAGCAGGCATACCATAGAAGAGGATGGTCCAAATCACTGTCATGTAGAGTAGTAATTTATTTTCGATCCTGAGGGCGCTGTTTATACCCAGGAGAGCTCTGTATTTAGCTCTCTTCGCTTTGTTCAGAGCGTAAGTTACGTGACGTTTCCAGGAGAGTCTTGAGTCTATGATAACGCCAGGGTACTTGTAGTTGTCGAGTTTCTTATGAATAGAACTGTGATGCCTCTACTCCTAATTTAATACGGATGGGTGGGATGGGCGCCAGGGGTTCGGGACTGATAATCGAGAATGGGAATTCAAAATAAAATATCTACAGCAGCTAAAATAACTAAAAATACTCTCTTTATTTCAGATAACAAGCAATTACCCAGAAGAACATTCATTAATAATTACGTAATCAGCAATAATCAATAGGAACAATATTAGGAACAATTAGCATTAGTCGACGCACTAAACATTACTTGAGATCATCAGATAGCAAGGGCAGTAAAAAACAATAAGGCATTGTGATCAAACACTAGGCTAGAGTTCCACGGAGCGCCCTCAATTGAGTACATTCAGTCGACATAACAAGGTCAGTTTCATTAAAATAATGTCTGTGCTTGCACTCTATTTACGGAGCACGACTCAAATCTGATCGCTGACGATTCATTAATCTTTCCGCAGCTTATTACAGTTTGTCGAAAGTTTCAAGAGGACACAACAAGGAACAGGCTCACCCAGTACGACATATACTTTGCTCGATGGCTTCTCATGGGCGGCGGACGCTAACGAACGCTGCTAAAGCAACCGACGAGTCTTTACCATAAAGTCGGAACAACCATTTCCCAAAGTAAATCGGTAGCATCAATACAGAAAAACATTATCAGCAGCTACGAGCGTAAATGTTCAATGTTACTGGCTAAGCAAAAAAACTATTTTGAATTCGAACAATCAGCAACGCAAGGCTTAACGCGCTCATACGATATGGGAGCCTCTCCACAGAACATCGGTAACTCGACATACACATAAACGAATACTCAAAACACTTAAAATTCTAACAATACAACTCTCGGAGGCTGACACATCTTCTAAGAAATCATCCCAGAAAACAATGTCAGTTCTTCCCCAACAATGACGAACCCTGTTGCGCGACAACAATCACGCACAGCGATCGTCAACAAGCAAAAACGGCAATTTCTTTAAAATACTTTCACAAAACAATAATCTTAAAAAAATCATTAAAAGGACTCGCAAAATAAAAATACATCGAACTAAAATAAGGTAAAACATATGTAATATTAAAACAGACTGCAATAAAGAGAGCAACATAAAAAATAATAAAAACAAAAAAATCCCATTTTCAAATCTATATATAAAAATGGATGTATGTATGTATATATATTTGTGTCTTATACAAATTTATAGTTTTATTCTGATCTTGATGAAATTATGCACACTTGACCTTCAAAGCAAGGAGAAGACCACTGTCTACCTGACATTTCTCGAAAAAAATTTTTTTCGAAATTATTCAATAAAAATCTATATTCAGATGGCAGTGCCATCCTTTGGGAGCATTTTAAAACAATTTTTCGTGCATGGTTTTAGTTTCAATTTTGTGTCGCCATCTATTGGAAGCATTTTAAAAATAGTGTTTTCGATTTTTAAACATGAATTTTTACTATTATTAAGTACTGAAGGGTGCTTTATGATATATATATGAACGAATATAGAGTCTCATGAATGAATATATCTTTAAATTATTGGTAGTCTAAAATGTTTTAAATACACCTGGTTTAGTGGAACCATAATGATTCACTGGAACTTTCAATGCTTAGATTTGGCATGTTATATATCTAACAACTTGGGTTGATTGTCATGTATGTATATAACGTAAAATGAATGATAATCGAAATTGTTTTAAAGGCACCTGGTTTACTGGAACCATTGTGGTTCATTAGAACTTTCAGTGTTAAGATTTGGCATGTTATATATCAAACAACATGGAATGAGATGTCATGAATGAATATAACGTCTAATTATTGATAGATGAAATAGGATCACAGGCACCTGGTGTAGTGGAGCTATTATGGTTCATTGGATCTTTCAAAGCTAAGTTATTGCATGTAATATATCAAACAATTTGGAATGACGTTTCATGAATAAATATAACATAAAATTAATGATAGTCGAAATTGTTTCAAAAGCACCTGGTTTAGTGGAACCATTATGATTAACTGGAACTTTCAATGCTATTAAAATATGCTATACTTATATTTAACAACTTTCAATGATGTATAATTATGAATACAACGTAAAGTTAATGATAATTCAAATTGGTTCCAAGTACGTGATTTAATGGTATCATTATGGACTATTAGAAACTTTCAATGTTAACATATGCCAGTTGAAAAATATGCTTGAATTGTTTAGTTTAGCCTTTCGGTACTTGGTTATGTCATTCCTTTATGGTTTATTAATTCTAAACTTTGTTCATGTGTTCATTTTAGCTGTACATTCACATTCAGATGAATAAAAAATTTTTTCGAATTTAACTCCGGGCAACGAAAAAAGCTTTCAATTTAAATAGAAAAAAAATTCATGTTCAAAATTCAAAAAAATTTCTTTTAAAAAGTTCCCAATGGATGGCGTCTCCAAATACGGCCCTTTAGTAAAATATAAAACATGAAATCTTTCTAAAAAAATCTAATCTTTCTTCATGTGTTCTATTTCTGGATATTAACTCACAGAAATTGCAACATTTCATCAAAAAAGAGCCCGAGCAACGCCGGGTAAAACAGCTAGTATTTAATAAAAAAAATGTATCCTCTAACACGAGGAATTACAGGTAAGTAATTTGAGAAAATAAATTGATAAGTTTAAGTAAGCAAAGTACAGGGTGATTATAATTAAAGTTTAAGTTTCAAAACGCTATAAAAAAGAACCACTTAGTAGAATGACGTCCAATTGGAACGGAATGTTATTGAAGAAGGGGGAAAGCTTATGGCATAAGAGGAAAAAGTAGGTCCAAATTTTAGCAACATATGGCGCTGTAAGCGTCAGAATATGTAAATGAAAATACCTGTCATGCGCACGACTCATTTCATTTGTTATAAAAACGCCGGGTACACGGCTTTTCCTCATTTCGCGTCCGAGAAGTTCGCCATGGGTGTCTCATTGCTTGTAAAGCTTTTTTTACAAGAACAATTATTTCGCACCAGTAGCTCTGCCGAATTTCAGAACACTCCAGGGTAAGAAAAAAGCCGTTGGTCCGATGATTTGATGGATGCTTTGCACACTGAACAGTACAGTTGCTTTAACGTGTAACTTACATATTAATCCTTGTTTTACGATTCATTTGTCATTTGTAGTCGAAATTCTGACGCTTTCAGCGCCATCTGTTGCTAAAATTTACACCTACTTTTTTTTCTTATGCCATAAGCTTTCCCCCCTTCTTCAATAATATTCCGTTCCAATTGGACGTCATTGTACTAAGTGGTTCTCTTTTTATAGCGTTTTGAAACTTAAACTTTAATTATAATCACCCTGTATATTTGACTTTAGCTTTTGCACAAAATTAATGAAATACAAAAGGACTCTGAAAAAGTCTCCGAAATGGAACGTACATTTTTATGAGATAAAAAGAAACAAATTAATTAAATCCGACGCTGCTGGGATTTCGTTAATTATTTAGAGAAATAAAATTGTTCATGGTGTGATAAGCTGCACTTCGGATATTCTGCCTACTGTCTGCACGCCATGAGAAGACCGCTGAGTTGCTTAATGTGCTCGTATGGTGTCGCTGTAGTTGCAGATCAGTGTATAGCTTATGAAGGGAGGAAAGGCGCTAAAATCAAGTAGCGCAAAAATGAGTTCTGGCCGTGTTTCCAAACAAATGAAAACATTTGCATGGAGAGATAGAAACCTGAGAAATATAAAAAAAAGAATAATAGAAGAAAATCGTCTTATTATTTACATCGATGAAACATGGATCGACTCAAATTTGGCTGTTTATCCCCCAACAGTGATTAGATTCATCTGCAACTGCAGTGATATCATACGAGCACATTAAGCAACTCAACGGTCTTCTCGTGGCGTGCCGACAGTATGAGGACTTATTTCGGCCGCGGCTCACGAACATAACGGGAAAGCGGCAACGCCTCGGCGTTTAGTAAGAGGAGAAAACATAACTTAAGACTCCATAGAACTCGGGCTTAAGATGTGAGCTTACAGTGTAGCGGTCAGGAAAACCACCTCTTTAGTGACGGATAACGCGGAATGTGCATAAGAATTTATACCGAAAGTATATGCTGCTGTTAACATTTCGTTAAGTTTTATCTTTATTTTCCGCAAGTATTAACGAATCCTGAATTAGTATGAGCTTTGGTATACTAAAATACACATATGCCAATTATTCTACCTATAAAGACTAAAGAAAGCTAATTAGACCAAGTCAACACCAAGTGTGGCGTAAGAAATTAACGCAGGAGAGAGGGATAAAGTTACAGACTAAATTAACAGATCGGGAAATAATCAGCTTACCACTGTTTTAGTAAAATGAGCCCAAATCTTCGTCTATATAGGCTACTATCTCCCAGGGCATGATAAGGTTCAGCGTAGCTGATTCCGTCATATCCCATGGATTCCCGTAGTGGCTTAGCTTGGAGGTTAACGTGGCCGAGATACCTTGGACGTGCACAACGCTGCGAAGATGAGTAGCCTGGCCCCACGCCGCTTGCTTCCTCGCTGGCTCGAGATTCGTTGAAGGCCACCACTCGTTGACGGTCGCTACTCTCTCCGAGCTTTCGTACCAGTTCGTCGAGATGAATCCCGGGTCGTCCCCTCGTCCGTAGGCTCATGCTTCTTCTGGCTCGAGAAACGGTTCCTTCCTCGGATGCCAAACGGGCTGAAAATTCACTTCCAGAAAAGAGAAAGCAGCGGGAGTATCATTACGCAGAATCTGTTCCTTACTCACATTAACTGTGGTACAGTGGTGAGATTGGAAAGAAGACCGGGAAACATAACTGTTCGTATTAGCACTTTTCTTCGCAGTTATCGAAGACTCATTCTGAGAGCCAACTATCTCGAATAGTTTACCGCTCGAGTCACCTGTGCCTCTCTCATAACGAGAGCACTTTCCAGGACGTTTCTCGGTCGCTGACTCCTCCCTTCCGTGCTTCAATCCCTCTCCCTTTCTTTGATTGCCAAAAAACACATTATTGCGCGACGCGTTGCTATTTCCGCAATGCTCTTCAATGCCCTGCCATCTATTATCAGGATGGATAGAAATCTCTCTATGATTACTATTATTATTATTATTATTAATATTGATAGTATTCCCAACAGATGGCACCATCTTATTTGAAGAGTTCTGATGAGCGACGCGCTGCTTACTAGCCGACCCACCTGGTCTACTATTCACAGTACTTGTGACACTCTTGGTGCCGAACGGAGAACATCACTCGGCGTATGCTCGAGGATCGTCAGTTCCTCGACGAGTGCTTGGAGAAGAATTTGTCGTTTCTCAAATCAATACCGAATTCGGTGCAATACTGAACCAACCGTAAGAAAGATCTATTTTTGTGATCAGACAGCTAGGAAACCAACCATGTTTCTCACGATGAGCGCGAACGAAATACGTTGGCCATCGTTGCTCAAAATTTTACACCTACACCGACTGAGTAATGTATATCCCAGCACTATACTAAATTACCCGATGGAGGATCTCGACAGAGTTCAACGTTCTACGATTGTAAACGAAGACCCTGTCACTTGCTGCATCTACTTTCTCAAGTTAGTGGGCCCAATAATGACCATGCTCCGTTCTAAATCCTCGTACAATCCTTTTGGTAACTACAGAGTCATCGACTATTTCTTGCGCATCGAATTCCAGTACCGCAGTAGTCTGCACGCTCATATATTGTTTTGGCTTGAAAACCGATCCCAAGGAGACAGTCAGCGAGGACATGCCATTGGCGGTGCAATTGGTGAACAAGTTGTGCGCACTTAGTGTCAAAGAACTACTGGAAGACACCATATACGTTAATCAGGTTCATAGACAGTCGAGACACCATATCAAGACAGGAAGGCGCGTGGTATCTGTTCAGGCAACCGATGAGCTATAGTAGCAGACAGGTCGTCTATATTCCGACAAGATTGATAAAAGAACCGCAGGCGACGGCGCAGACAGACAAAGAGAACATCGGCGACGACAGTACCAAAGTGTGGACCACGAATGTAACACAGCAATACGAGGAGAGGCCCTCGTCGCTCGACGCTGTTTATCTAGCAGAGTTTGTGGCATGGTATGCTGACAATAAACAGGTACAATCGTCATCTGATATCGAAGACGATGACGACGGCAACGATGCTAACTGTCGTCAACATCTCGCACGTATCATAAACGTGAAGTTCCGCATGTGATTCCCTACAAGCATTATGCGTTAGGCGAAACAGTCAACTATAAACGTGAAATGGCACATGGCACTCACGAGCAGGATATACTGCAACGGAGAAGGTTATACGAGTCTAGTATAGACATAGATGCAGTGTTGATCGAACTGCATGAGCTCTGCGTCAATGACAATGACGATGACCTTCGACCAACCGAGAGCCGCGTTAGTTTCGTGAACGATATGCTCGGTAAGGGTGGCGTGGAGAACGCCGAAGACTTTGACGAGATCGAGGCGAGGACCGGCATCTTTGCTGCGCGGCGACGAATTAATGTAATGTTGATGCAAGAGTACTGCGAATTGATACGTTCGACCAACAGTGAGCAGCGCGAGTTTGTACTGTAGGCCAAACATTGATTAAAATTCGTATGTTGGGTTGCATAATCCCAACTCGGATCCCATACAATTTTCTTCACTGGACCCGCCGGTCGCGGGAACACATATGTTCTGAAAGCGATCATGGAGAGTTTTAATCACTACACGCAGCAGCACTACTCGCTTCGTAACGCGTATGTCGCCTAAGCATTGAGAGAGAAGGCGGCGGTGTCGATCGTTGGAACGATCGTGCACTCGGCGTTTCGGTTATCGCAGTCGAATACCAACAGTGTGCTGCCGACCTAGTTGCTGCATAGTTATAGAAATTTGTTCACCGGCGTAGAATGCATTTCACTCCTTTATATGCATAAATACACGTAGACCTTTTGGTCCCCTCTAATTTCCGCCCCCGAAACTCCGATCCCAGTGGGCCAATCAAAACCAAACTAAATAGTGAAAGTGGACATGCACATAGTAAGCGACATTCCGAATTTCAACCTTCTACCTTAAAAAATGCGGAAATTATGAAGGGGACGGACGGACGGATGGACAGATAGACGGACATTGTGAAAACAATAAGTAGCTTCCACTACTTAATAATAATAATAATAATAATAATAATAATAATAATAAAAATATCAATAATAATATTACATAGTTACCATATTTCTTTCATTTATTGCTATTAAGTAGCGGAAGAATGGAGCTACTTATTGTTTTCACAATGTCCGTCGGTCTGTACGTCCGTCCCCTTCATAATTTCTGCATTTTTTGAGGTAGAAGTTTGAAATTCTGAACGTAGCTTACTATGGGAATGCGCACCTTTACTATTTACTTTGGTTTTGATTGACCCATTGGGGCGGAGTTTCGGAAGCGGAAATTAGAGGGGAGCAAAAGGTCTACGCGTATTTATGCATATAAAGGAGTGAAATTCGTTATGCAAATTCCTCTAAGAAAGATCAACATTACCGTAAAATTTGTTTATAAACTATAAAGACCAATATGTTGCATTATATTTAATACTAGGTACATGATGCAATAATTATTTAATATTTGAGTGAGTTAAATGTCATCCCAAAAGTTACAAAATTTATAAAAATATTTAAAAGTGTAAAAAGAAACATTATTTTTAAATGCTCAGTTATCACTGTGGATCATTAATTATAACAATTCGCATACGCATTTTATAGAAAAAAAATGACGGTAGCAAATTGAAAAATAAGAAATATATTTAGTAAATGAATTACACATTCTCATACATGTTAAAAAAATTACGAAGAGAAAAAAAGCCGTGCCTACAAAATAGAAACTTAGCGTTTTACCACTAGACCACCTGAAGGCGATAAAAGTGTATGGTACAATTCGATCATTTATAAAATGTAGGCAATTATAACAAACTTTTTGAATTTTTTTCACGGAAATTTTTGAGAAGTGCGTCGAAATTTGGTGAGATCAATACGTAGAATTTTTTTTTATAAAAATCGGTGAGACCGAGTATTTGGAGTATACTTGTTAGTTGTTTACCTGTATGTTTGATAATTTTATTTAAAAAATGGTGTTGTTAGAATGTGCCTCTGTTATTTGGTATCCATTTGGATTGTACATTGTAAATATGCATAGAAAAGGTTCGAAACCTTTTTAAAATATTTTATCCTGCCTATTATAGAATAAGTAATTGCTAATTCCTATCTCTTAAAGTACTTTAAATGTGAGAAACTATCTAAGAGACGTAATGTTTCTGATCTTGATTTTCTATCTATTCATGCTCTATCGTAATATTGTTTATTACTCAAAGGTTATTAATTATGTTAATTTTTGTATACCCAAATTCAATTTCAGAAATAAGAAAATCTTTTATTTATCTTTATTAAAAAACAAAATCATAAGTAATTTGCCATTCTGTAGAATGTATAAACAATGTAATACTACTTCCTGCCTAATTGACATCACTGATATGAATTAAACTCTATAAAACCACTGTCATTGACAATATCGCATTGATTCTGTAGTTAATTATTTATTTTTCTTTTTTTTTTAATCTTTACTTTTTGTGTATATCCTTTTGTATTATTATATCCTGTTGTATTCTAACTTTTCTTAATTCTTTTGTACTTGTAAGCTGGACTTTAACCCTTCTTCTTTAATCCTTCTTGGGCTTTTACCCTGTTGCTTGCAACCTTAAATAAACAAGTTAAGAGGAAAAAAGTTTTATCAAACCAAGCTTTTATAATGTTTTATTTAGTGGCAACAATACAGCTTAATTTTGCAACAATAAACAATAGATACATTTACTCTCGCCATAACGAAATGTCCAATTGTTACAACAATCAATTCGTGTAATGCGTTAGTACCATTAGAACACGAACCAATGAACCGATTTGAAAATTTTTTTCTTTATCATAAATTGTCATCGATTCTGCATAAGTGTGTCGAATTGCAGCTCCCTAGCTTGTCGGAAAGTTGGTTTAATATTGATTACAAGATTTGACCTAAACAAACTAACACAGCAAAGTTAATAAAAGCTTTTAATAAATAAATAAATAAATAAATAAATAAATAAATAAATAAATAAATAACAGTCATGTATTTAAAAAACCAGATAATTAAAGAAATAAGAAATTAGAAGACTTTATTTATTTATTTATTTGTTTATTTATTTATTTACGTACAATTGTTTATTTACAATTTATTTATTTACAATAACAGAACAATTAATTGGCAATAATCATAATACCACAATATAAAAGAAAAATTCAAATAAGATAATAAATTCAGTAATTTTTGTAGTAAAAAATAAAAAGGCACCAAAAAGGCCAGGGGGCCTGTCCAGGGGCATCCTTAAACAAATTATAAAACAATCTAACACACATAAATTTGTATGGCATTAAACGGTAACGACAATATCAGCAACAACAATAGCAACAACATTAATAATAGTAATGATAATTATATATATAAAGATATAAATATAACTAAAAATATTACAAAATAACCAATAATAATATTAGTAGTAATTATAATAATAAAAACAGTAAAATAAACAGAATACTGCATAAATCGGTTTCATTTAAGAGTAAACAGAGTTTAAATTAGACGTAATTTGGCCCGAGTGAATGTTTCTAAGGAGATGACGCTTAAAAATTTGAAGAGAAGGTGCCTCCCGAAGTTCCACAGTTAATTTTGACCAACAGATAGCCCCGAAAATCGAAATAAATCTCCTTAAGTAATTCGCTCTATAAAATGGGATTACTATTTTTTTCTCTCTTGTCAGATAGTGATGATATGGACTGGTAATCATAGGGGGTTTCTAATATTATGTATGTTATGCGTGACTTTATATATAAATTGAGCTAGTTGAATAAAATAAAGATCATCAAATTTTATTAAGTTGAAGTTTTTAAATTCTGAGGTAACGGAAGAGATAGCGGGCCTATTTAACAATATTCCAAAGCATAAACATATTCCAAAGCATAAATTTGTATGAATTAAGGTAAAATATAAATTTAGTAAAATACTACGTGGAAGATGATTGACTCTATAAATAATGCCGAAAGAACGGGATAGTTTAGTAGCTAAATGTTTTATATGAAGGCTCCATGACAAATCAGGGGTAAAATAAATTCCTAAATATTTATAGGAAGCGACTCAGCAAGTCAAATTAACGTATCTTCATTTAAAGGTAAATTTTCATCTAGAAACAACTCCGTAATAAATAATAAATATTTAAGGGTAATTAATTTGAAAGAAAAATGAATCATAAAATCTAAACAGTATTAAATATATAGAATTTTATAGAAGTTGCAGAAACTTCTTTTTTAAATACTCTAAATGAAAAAATTAATATGTATTTAATTGTTATACAAACACTGTATAAAGTTTCCCTTTTATTTAAATAATATATCTAAAAAAAAAACTTTGGGGATTAAGGGAGAAAATATAACGACGGCTTTATGTTTTTAAATAAATGAATGTAAAAAAAGAGAAATGATCAGAAGAACTGAAGAAAAAATATGAATTGGCAATACATTCCTTGATATTTAATCATAAGAAAGCACTTATCAAGTTAAAACAGTTTTAGTTAAAACAATTTTGTTTTTCATCTCTTTTAAAACTTTTAAGTGTTTTCCGGTCTGGCTTACGTTTCCCAAGGTTCTCTTTCTCTTTATCTCTCTCTCTCTCTCTCTCTCTCTCTCTCTCTCTCTCTCTCTCTCT
>JAHWFO010115685.1:20432-35098 GCA_023313115.1 Rhysida immarginata
TCTCTCTCTCTCTCTCTCTCTCTCTCTCTCTCTCTCTCTCTCTCTCTGTCTCAGCCTCAACAACAAACACCTCTACAAAATAGAATTGATTCGTTAAAACTGTCTCGTCGTGTTCGGAGCGCATTTAAGGCAAATGAGAATGAACAGAGAGTTGACAGTTTCATTGCTGGTGAAACAAGAATGAAAAATGTGGCAGACAGCACGACACTCAGATCTCCCTGAGACTGTTCAAAGGAAGAAGAAAACCTTTTTTCCTCTTGTCTCCAGGTAATTCTCCATGCTTTTCTCCTAACATGTAATCGTAATTCATTTTTCGTTTCTAGGCAAATAAGACGACCTCCGAGAGTTTGAGCTCAGATTTATCTGGTCTTTCACAACCTGCGAAAAGCATTTCGCCTTTTTTTCTTGGAGAAAAACATTTTTACACCTTTGTCTAAGGAGGAAGTTCTTGACAGCGTATTCTTTCAGAGCATTCATTATTTAGGAATTATGAAGTGGGATTTTTTTCTTCTTATAGTCAGAAAAAAAGTTATGTTAAAAAAAATTATTTAAAACTTATTTTGTTTTATTTACAACTTTCTAAGAAAGAATGTTAGAATAGAGAATACGCCTTCCTTACCAGTAAGAATTTTATTACGAGGGGCGATTGATAAATAAGGTCTCCATGGCTGTAACTTTTTTATTTGTCAACCGATTTTCAAAATTCTTTTTGTATCTTATACTCACATCTGTCCTCTATGTAATGCACTATTCACTTTTCGACATAGTCCCCATCCCTTTCCACGCATTGCGCCAACGCGTGACTAGTTGGGTGAACCCGTCGGAGAGGAATTCCGGAGTTGTTATCGACACCAGGATTTAATGGCAGCGTTTACCTCGCCGTCAGAACCAACTCGTGTCCTTTAAGGGGCTCTTTCTTCTTTGGGAAGTGGTGAAAGTCGCAATGTGCAAAGTCTTTCATTTTTTGAACTGCAATTTTTTATCTTTGAACTGTAGGCGCTGCAACGCCTCTGGTGTGTGGTGAATCGTGTGCGGGCGGACGTTATCGTACTCCAGAAGAGGGTCCAAAGTTGCCATTCAATGCTGGTGTCGACAACAACTCCGGAATTCCTCTCCGACGGGTTCGCCCAACTAGTCACGCGTTGGCGCAATGTGTGGAAAGGGATGGGGACTATGTCGAAAAGTGAATAGTGCATTACATAGAGGACAAATGTGAGTATAAGATACAAAAAGAATTTTGAAAATCGGTTAACAAATAAAAAAGTTACAGCCATGGAGACCTTATTTATCAATCGCCCCTCGTGGATTAATTTTTATGATGGTTTTACTATAAAACTAGATGAATTGCACGGCGTTGCTCGGGCTGTTTGTTTGATGAAATTTTGCAATATCGGAATTTGAATATAAACGAAAAAGCCTTAATAAAGTTCATAGAAAAGCAATTATGCATGCAATGCTATGCAAAACTACTGTAGTGCATACAAATTTTGAACATAGCCAGGTGTCATTTACTGTACAAGCTGCTAAGATATAGGTAGAAAGTGAAGGAACACTTTCAGTCAGTTTAGCAGCATAGTATATTGGACCAATGCCAGAAAACTGCGTTTTACTTGAAAACAAACTTTTGCATACTGGGTAGTGGGTACACTAGTTTTGTTTTGTGAACCAGTACTTTAACTTGAACGAGTAGCTACAGTATGCCCTGATCGAATTTAAGCTTACAAAAACAATTTAAACTACAGTAAGTTTTACAATTTCGAAAGCAAATTTAATTTTTTAACATGATGGTGCATCAAAAGCGCCTGGGATCATTTTTTTGTATATTTAAAATTCCAATTTTGTAAGCTAAAATTAGTTTCTGGCATGCTCTAGTGAATTGTTCCACTTAAAACTCATATGAATTCACAAAAGAAGTAGTGTTTTGAGAAAATAATTCTTTGTATTATTCATTGTAAATGGTATGCATACAAATATGCCAAATTAGCCCAATAAACATTATGAAGCATTAAATTTATACTGGATTCTGAAGCTTTAGGGAATGTGTGGCATAACGGCAGTGTATCCTATGTATTCATCACTGTTGTAAGCTGAGCACAAAATAATATAACGTTTTATTGTACAGGTTCAAGGGTTTTTAAATGGGGGTGGATAATATGAAAAAACAGTACAGAACAGAACAAACTCTTGCCAGGTAGAGTGCTGCTTGTCTTCTCCTTTTCCATGCTTGTGTGCTTTTTTCATGGATAAACTAAAAAAAGTTTCATATTATAAATTTTTTTCATTACTCTTTAGGGCATTTTTTATAAACTAGTCCTTTTCTTTTTAAGGAAAGGGGGATACGTTTTGATTAAAATGAAATATTTTTTGCTAAAAGCGGCTTATATTTAAAAAATAACCCATTTGTCATTGTTAATAATTACAGCAAATTACTTTGCTATATTACTACAAATATTCAGGATCTTAATGCCCCGTCAATGCTTAAAGGATAACTCTACGGTCACATACAACTTTACTTAAATCGAAAGACTACTAACGCATTAATAACATCGTATCACATTTAATTTTTTTAAATTCGAATCCTAAATGTGTGAAAAAATTGACGGAGGCTCTGGTGACTGCCAAACCCGCGGGTTTTTAAGGCGTAGAAATACTACTCTATGTTATTATTGGTTACTGGTTTGGTTACTGTTAGTGTGTTTTTTTGGCGGAAAAAAACAAAATTACAAGATATATTACTTTATTCAATTACATTAAAATTTTGCGAAGAATGGGTCTGTGATATGAAAAGTAACAAACAGATGGCAAAAGTTCCGAAATTAAATTTTTAGTAAATGACAAATCAATGTAAGTATTTCCCAATATACTTGGGTAGTTAATCGGGACCATGTCTAAATTGAAATGATGTTTCATAAATTCAAATGCACCTTCGTTTCGTTTGACATCGTTATTAAAAGCGCCCATCAATCTCACCGCATTGAGCTCTTCATCTATTTGCTTGCATCTCTGTGTTTTTCATTAGTCTAGAAAACAAGAACATTTTTAAATCAACACGTGAAGTATCTGGATGTACATGCAGGGTGATTCTGAAAAAGTGTGTATAACTGTAAACAATGACAGCGGTGACCAGAAGGAACATTTTCTTTTAATACAATGTGGGTGTCACCAAGTTTGGTGACAAATTCGTGGCCCAAAACTCGCGATCGCCGGAATCAATCCGGGAGTATGTTTGGCATCGGAGTGCCGCCATCTATGGCCAAAACGCGGAGTTCGAGCTCGGGGTCGCACGCGAGCGCGAAGCAGGAGCGTCGCGGAAAGAGGAAAAGGAAACGGCGCAGAAAAGTGCGTGAGCGTCGGGGTCTCGAGCGGGATTTTGAAAATCGAGGAGAGAGATTTGGCCATCAAGCTGTTCGGTCGGAAAAAGACTGCTCCGATCTGAATTACATGGGAGAGCGGTCCGCCCAAGCAACGTTCGAGAAGGAAAAGCAACAGAGGTCTCGACGAGTGTGTCGATACAGCTCGAGGTGCAATTCGGGCAGTGACAGGAGTGCCGAGAATGATGCCTGGTGCGCGGGGAGCGAGTGCGTACGAGTAAACTATTTGCTAACATGTTCTCATCCCGTGCTAGCTTCAGGTGACTTTGCAGAGGTCGTCTCATCGAAGCCGTTGAATCAGCCCGTCGCCGATCCAGCCCAAGAGATTGGTTCTTGTGCTCCGGTGTCCGTCGAGGAAAGGCCGCTTTTCGAGTCTGCTATCGTCCAAGTTCCGTCCATCATTAGAGTGACACGAGTCCTCGTCGTCGCTGCTGGTTTTGGAGTCGAGGATTGGAAGCAGATTCCACAACTGGATCGCCAACTGATTCCTTTGGGTTCGAGCGCTTGGATAACGCCCTGGACCGAGGAGGCCTTTTGGGCAGAAGGCTTAGGCTCCTTTGTAACCTATACCAGTTTTCGCCGGTTTGGAGCCGGACGCCAAGATTAACTCAGCGGCTCATGTTTGTATTATGGTGTCGGCATAGCACTCCTCGCCAGCATTTAAAAATTTTTTTTTTCGCAGTCGCCTTATCAGTGAAGTCTCAGCGCAGACCCAAGGTTTTCCTTTTGCTGCAACGTGCCGCAGGAAACCTGTCTATTCTCTTAGGGCACGAGAGGGAGATTCTCCTGTTATGCTCATGTCAGGCGCTTACCGCCTGTTTATCTTACTGTAATTTTTGTACTAGTTTACAACCATTTTTTTTTCTTTTGTTTGTGAACGGGATTCGTTTAGGCGAATACCCGTTAGGGCAAGGCGCAAGCCTTTTGCGTTTCTTGCGCGTAAGTAAGATCGCCGCCCTTATTATTGTTTAGTTTAATTTTATTTAATAAACAATCTTTATTTCTGCCATAAGTCTATGCTCTGTGTCTTCTTACATCTTTCACCATTCTTCCACTGTGCAATACTCTAAGAATACGTGACAGTGGGGTCGCAAGTACATTGTTCAGGAGCTATCACGTTTTATGTGCAAGACACTTTATGTTAATAACAATAATACGGTTTCGTACACATCATGCGTGTCCTCTGATTTAGACGCCAACCAAAAGAGACAACAAAAGCTCGAAGCAATTCGTGCTACAAATGTTCGAAGTGTCGGCCACCAGTGGTGCAACATATCTGACACCGCCGACATAACTTGGTAAACATAACTTGGCGACATAACATAAGGATTCTCGCACCCGGTGAAACATGTCTGGAGTATCTTGAATGACACCAGCAGCAACAGCAATTCGTGCTACAAGATTATCCGCTGTGTAACAGGTGTTTCATACACTAGGCTCTGAAGATGGACCCATTCAAAGAAATCAAGTGAGTTGAGGTCAGGTGAGCCAGGTGGCCAGGCTACAGGCCCACCTCGCCCAATCCATCTTCCTGGGAAAGCGGTATTTGTCACGTGGATTTCGCCAAGGAAAGCGATCGTCGAAGAGAGAGAGGAGAGGTGACGTCAACATGCGAGCTGACCCCGAACTCGTCATCCCGAAGGCGACACGTTACAGAGAGCGTTTGAAGGGGGAGAAGCCAAGATGGAGCGAGAGCGAGCGGAGGAAAAAGGACGAAACTCAAGTCCGAAATAGTGATGGAGACAGAGAACGGCGTCGCCAGCAAAAAGTAGGCGATACGAGAGGCGTCCCCGGAGATTTTATGCTGCAAGCGGAGGCCAGGAGACCGTTAGCTGAGAGTGTGGAGGACGAGGCCACAGCACTGATGGCGGTCGGCGAGCAACACGCCGACGAGGAACGGCAGCGAGCAGCAGCCGACGAAGGCTACCGAGAGGCCGACGAATGGCAAGAAAGGTTGGAGAGAGCCATTAAACATTTTATCGAATTGATAAACACGCCTTCCCAAGCTACGGAGAACGTCGTGAGTTCCGACAGACCTCCCCCGCCCGTGAATGAGCAAGAGGAAAGCAACGGACGGAACCAAGAGCAGAGAAGCGGGGAAACTCATCGTCGTCAAGCTGCCGAACGAGACGAGAGACTGATGATACGTACAGACATTATTTGCAGTCTACGTTTTGACGGCTTAAGCCATATTACGTTATTTTACACGGTAGTGCAGTCTAAAATACTATCTTTCCGAACTGTCTTTCACCCCGACGCCAGTGAAATCGTGGAAAACGACGAGGCCGTGTGCATATTCCCCTTCACAATTCGTGCCTATTATCTAAGTGGTACAGGGGGCATTATGATATCACGTAGCTCGTCCTCTTTTCCCTAAGCGACTTATCTATTCTATCTGAACCTACCGGACTTGTCTTCTAAATATTTTTTGAACGGCTTGGACATTCCATTTTTTTATTCTGCGTAATAAGACACTTAATCACGTGACGTATCGATCTATCTTTTTGACAATTTGTTGTTACACCTTTTATCGACGAGGCGTAATCGACGTATTAATTCTGTTACGAAGCGCTGTGGGCGATATTGCTACCGTAGAGTTAACGTCGTATTAACGTTACCTTTTACGTTCATTTCAAGGTGTGCTACGTAAGCGTTCGACGCGAGCTGTCAAGTTTGAATCGTCAGATTTACGAGGGCTTCAGCAGTCAACGTCATCAACTAGCCGCAAGTTCAAGATTGTGATAATGTGCTCATCTTCAATTTAAATAGCTTTGTGGTTACGTAAACGTAATCGCAGTGTTTTGTGTGTGTGACAAGTTCATATTACTAGGGCGGACTGCGACTCGCGGAGCGCTTTCTTGACCAATAATTTAGAGCGAACCGTTATTGATTGTTAAGAAAATGAATAACTAAATTCTTTAAATTGATATTAATTTTTATTGTTGAAACAATTTCATTTTAAACTGCGTCATTTGGCAAGTTCTTCACGCCTAACCTTCCACGATGCATGGTTGTTGATATTAATCAACCGCGGCTTTGCAAATGCCGGTTCGATCAATAAACCGTTGATGGTCTTCACTCGTGAAAATGCCACGTACGATAAGCCAAGTCCAAATTCTGAATCACCAATGTCTATGACTGCTTTATCAACAGTGATTCCTTGTGCTTTGTGTCTGGTGATTGCATAGGCTAACTTAAGCGGAAATTGCTTACGCGTACAAGATACTCCTCCTTTTTTGAAGCTAACGGCGATCGGTAAAATGGGAACTGCTTCATTGGTTAATGTTGGTCCAGTATAGGTTGCGAATTTGACGAGAATGCACATCGGCAGTTCATTCAAGTGGTTGCGAGTTTCAGTTGGCGAGTAGATAATGTCGACAACCACACCAAAAAGATATTGTGATTACGCTGAGATTACAGCACTTAGAATTACAATATATACCTCAAAATGTAGATTCAATATTCAAGAATGCAATGAAATCGAAAAAATATCGTTAAAAGTTCTAAGAACTTCGAAATTTGGCCTTAAAAATCGAATGTGCAGAGCAAAATTTGCGAAGGGCTTCGCCGTATTTTGTATGTCAAAAATTCTATTTGCACGCGCAATGTTTGTTTACGTTTTTCTCAATGCATTCCTATGGGAACAATTGAAGGGTGATTATTCCTCGATGGTAGGTCGGATTTGAAAATTTTTTTTTCTTGACCATCACCATGGTCATGCGCATGCACGTGCAAATTTTCATTGTTGTGACTATTACGTGTCAAAAGTTTTATGCGGTCATCGAATTACACTTGTCGACTGTTAACAGAGCTTCGCTTACGCTTCGCTCTAAAAAAAAGTGTATCTGCCCTTACTGGTGAAAGTAAATAATTTTCCGAAATGATGTTTGCATAGAAAATTAGGTGTGAATCTTAATCTTCGTAATTATTATACACAGTGTTTTGGGGTTAAGATTATTGTTTGTTTTGCCGAAGCTACAAAGTGATCTGTAGGCTTAGCGTTATGGAATAACGGTACGATGTAAAAAAACTGAATCACGTTTTTTAGTCTTAAAAAATGTTTATTAGCTTTCATAAATGTTTTGACAATCGTATATTTTTCCAAAAAAATAAAAAATAAAATCCGTGTTTTGTCTTTGTGCGTGTGCGACAAAAAGAGGGCAGCAATAAATAAAGCATTTAAATTGAGCGACGAAAAGGCAATAAGAGCCGTAAACGTCACGAACATCGGAATGTGCTTTAGTTCCGATCATATTTGTGTTTCGGCGTAGTGAGGTTTCTTTCTCTACGTCATCTTAATTCCGTACGTCCAAGAGTTCACCTGTTTATTGCGATCGGCTCAACGAGAGGATCCGCATCCAGCATTAACGACTGCGATCTTAAGCAGCGATCTTCATCGTGAAGTCTTCAAGCGTTGTATCCGAGACGGGCAGCGACCTGATAGACGTTAAATCCTACTGTTTCTTTTTGTGCAAAGAACTTTCCACTGCGCAATTCTTATTACAATTTACATTAACTTTGAGCTTTATTTTAAGTCAAATAAAGATTTATTTTCATTACCAAAAACTTTGTCGTTCTTTCTCTTTGTCACGCTCACTCTGCTAAAATCCACGTGACAGTATTTAGTGTCGCGCTCTATCCGAGCGAAGTGTGCCGGAGCTGCATCATGTTTTGTCGAACATCAGAGGGATGTTATCGAATAGCTCGGGGAGAGTTTCCTACAGAAACCGATTGTAATTCTCGCCTGTCAAGTGGGTAGGCATGATGTACGGGCCCAGTAGATGATTTTCAATGACACTAGCCCACACGTTCACATTGAAGCGATGCTGATACCCGCGAGTTCGTGTTGCATGAGGATTAATCTCTGTCCAGACATGATTGTTGTGGGTGTTGTACTCACCCTTACGGATGGAAGTAGCTTCATCAGTGAACAGTACGTGTTTGGACCAGTCGGATCACGAGCATCCTGCTGCAGGAAACATGTGGCAAAGGCAACACGAGCGGGAAAATCTGTACGACACAAAGCTTGCACCTTTTGACACCGGAAAGGGTGCAACAGCCTTCCACAGACAATATTCCACACAGTCGTTTCACTAGTTCCAGTAGCAGCGGCAACTGCTCGAATGCTCGCTGATGGCTTGGCTTCAAAACGTCGCAATACATCTTCCTCCAAGTCGTTTGTACGAACATATGGAGGTCGATCTGATGTAGGCTTACGAAAGTCCACAGTCCCTGTGTCTCGGATAGGCTGATGAAGGTGGGCGAGCATACATCTTCCTGGAATCTCCCTACGATTTGGAAAACGGTCTTAATAGAGTCTTCGCGCAACACTATCCCTTTCACTTGCTTCTCCGTAAATCATATGCATGTCCGTAAGTTCTGCCCAACTGTACTGTTCCATTTTCCGCTGGTGATTAGCAGCGATCTCAGTGCAGTAACTGTAGAAATGCACGTGCAATAAACAGTGGCATCGTCCGCAGGTACGTGATAATTCAAACAATAAACATAAAACGTGATAGCTCCTGAACAATGTACTTGCGACCCCACATTGTATAAAAAGAAAATGTTCATTCTGGTCACCTCTGTCATTACAGTTATACACACTTTTTCAGAATCACTTTATATATTGAGCCCAATATAGATCTTGAAGAATCATTTAAGGTAACGTCCAATAACATAAATCGCCAACTCCATAGTGATATTCGACAGGTTTAGTGTCTGCTACACTATTAAATTTCTATAAATAGCCACACCACTCGCTTTATGCTGCCCATTTGCTGTCTTAGATCGAACAGTATTGTTCATGAATGCTTTTAAATCGAATCTTTGTATCTGAATCGGTTCGTCCTCATACATCTAAGTTTCACTCAATGCAAGAAAATCCGACTTTGATAATATCTCATCTGTCTCGATGTCTAGGTGATGTGCAATGCAACTCTGAACATTTAAATTTGCTACATATATTGTAACCTGGTCTCCTGCGTCGTTGGGAGTCGTAAATTTTCTAACTTGTTCGACAAGTGTTTTAAGTTAATGTTTTTCTAATCTAGGATATTCACCTGTTATCTCTTTGATGGTCGGAGCTGTGGTACCCTTGCCGTGGTGAAATTGAAATCGTTCTTCATTTATGATGTACAACCCATCAATAGTTTTACTGTGCTTAATCCCATATACGCCAACTGATTCTGCTGACCTTTATCGTAGTTGTATACAATTTCATCAAATGTTGCCCATTGTGATTTGTGAACTGTGATTGCCCTGGCTGGTATTAACGGGAATTGTCTGCGGTTACATTTATCAGAACCACCCAATGCAATGTTGGCAGTCCGTTTGTGTATTGGCGTCCAAGTCAAGTTATTTTGAAATTCTCTTAATTTGAATAACACATGTGGTTTCGATTTAACTCTCGCTAGATCACCCATCTCTTCCATCGCAAAATGAATCCAGAGGCAAAGAATTTCAGTAACTGAAACATTTTCGTCGTCAAAGTCAGCCTCGATTTTTCTTAGTTTGCCACTTCCTCCATTAACCAAACCATCGTGCATCATGTGATCATGTTTGGTATGCTACATTTCAATTTAATTGAATATGGCAAACCAGACGTTTCTACAACACTCATTTTATGCAACTTGTCTTTGGCAGCAAGTAACTCATCATTCTTATTGTAGCCTGTTATTGAATCCTCTGCTAAATTTTCGGCGTCTGTGATTGCAATGCTCCGATCTTTACGGCCGTCTACGTGCAAATTTCTCTGATATGGTCTTATTGCATCTGGCATATTTTCCATACACCATTTGTCGGATCTATACCTTTCATTTATAATTTTCATCTCTTCTTCATTAAATTTTTGCCCGTTGCCAAGCTTGGTGAGTATGCTTGAAAATTTAATATCGCTCTGTCTCATCAACTAAACTAACTTGTAGTAATTGACATTTTGCCAGGAAGTCGCACCAAACACAAGATCTATTCTAATTGCGAGGATATTTTTGATACTCGCTAGATATCGTCCACACCCGCCACCAAGCAAGTTTAACGATAGACTGTAGTCGGATAGCTAGCTCCAACTACTGTAGTTTCAATACTCGCCGCCCATGTACACGCTGCAGAAACGCCAATCCGTTATTACGACGCCGAGCACATAAAATTAACTTAACTTTAACTTGCTGTAACTTTAAATCCAGTGGTCCATTTTGTTAAAATTTTGTTTATTATTCAAGACATAACCATCCTCTTTCCAACGAGATATTGACCATAGTTGTAGGATATAGCGATACATTGATATAGACTGAGATATGTACATCACTTTTTGAACGAAAAACCGCGTCTGAATTTTCCCTCAGCTGATAGACGTAGTTCTACGTCAAAAGTTTCCAAATTCATTCAGAAAGAGACACTTAAGAGCGTGCCCCTTCCCTTTCCCATCAGTGTACTTCACTGCAATTCAAATGTGTTAGAAACCTCAGCCAACCCGGCCAGCTCAACCTGATTTTGAGTGACTCTTTCTCGCCCATTTTCTCAAAATTTTTCAAGGGGAAGGGTGTGAGTAAAAATTGTTATTAGACTAATATGGTGTTGCCTCTACAACATAGCAATCGGAAAGTTTTCTCTATCATTAATAGTTTTCGATTTAGCAAATGGGCGACCTCAAATCTGAGTGCGGCAATGAATCTCCCCCCCCCCCTATTACCTATAAATCACACTCTTCAGATCTCGCCTACCTGGCAGCTTTGAGATATCTGCCAAGTTACCAGATTTTTTGGACACCCAGTATAATAAAGGGAGTGGTTTGATAATATTAAAAATAACACGTGAATGTCCTTTTTTAATCCCCTTCTTCATTAGAACTTACATTGGTGTCTTTCCATTATTTATTTTATTTTCTTTTAATTTTATTTTCTTTTCATTAGAAAAGGAGATTCACATTTATGTTATTATGACCAAAGTAATATGTGGAAATTTTCTAGCTTGTTTACTTAAAAAAAATCATGCTGTGGAAGCTTACAAACAATTGGATTAGCATTAGCGGCTTACCTCGGTCTACGTCATTTCCGGAAAAACAAGTCAGGCAACCGAAATGCCCAGGACCGATAGGATTTTAAGATATTCGAGAATAAAAAGGAAAGCATTTGATTTCTAAAGCAGCCTTTGCTTGTTTAGATTAGATGAGGTTGCTAAGGAAGTCTCTGGTTGCTAAGCACTGCATACTTCTAAGGGGAATGCATACTTCAATATGATTAAAACTATCTGAAAAGTTTCATGCAGAAAGTAGCAATTCTCTATAGATTAGAACATATAAGAATCCTTTAACTTGTAAGCATTCCAGTTTCTATGAAATAAGCGTTAATTGTTGAAGCGTTCTGTGTAAGGGTGAATTCTTTCTTCATATAAAATTGCTAACGCTTTTCTACGTAACCTTGTACTATTGAAGCGAACGATTAGCTACTAGCTATTGTTAAAATTTGCCTAACACAAATTAACTCTTGATAATATAAGGCGTAAGTAAT
Source organism: Rhysida immarginata (assembly GCA_023313115.1). Classification (NCBI taxonomy): domain Eukaryota; kingdom Metazoa; phylum Arthropoda; class Chilopoda; order Scolopendromorpha; family Scolopendridae; genus Rhysida; species Rhysida immarginata. The sequence continues at coordinate 32,308 of JAHWFO010115685.1, forward strand.
TAGGACCGATAGGTACTTATGTTTTCACAATGTGCGTCCGTCCGTCTGTCCGTTTGTCTGTTGGTGCTCTAGCTTTCGAACGCATAAAAATTTTCGACTTCCGTTTTCGCCATTCGACAATTAAGGGAAATCGGAAGACTGAGATCGTTGGTGGAAAAAATCGGTGAATTACTTCTGGTTCAAAAGGTGGAAAATAAAAAAGGGGACCACGTTTTTCACTATACAATGCTATGTATAAATGGCCTGTGCACTGCCAAATGCTGTTCTCTCTTTGGCATTCCATAGCTAAAGCAGAGAAAAGGCTTGTGAAATAAGTGAAAACACGTGATGGTCTTCCTTGATGGTCAATAATATCAGTCAGAACAGGATCAAGGTTATGTGGTTGATGGGAACATTATGGTCCACTGGAATCTTTCAATGCTAAGATATGGCATGTATTATATCAAACAGCTTGGCATAACATGTCATGGTTGAATATTAACGTAAAATTGTATGATAGTCTAAATAGGTTCAATGGTATGTGGTTACATGGAACCATTATGTTTCATTGGAACATTCAATGCTAAAATATGGCAAGTAATATATCAAACGACTTGGAATGATGTGTCATGAATGAATATAACGTAAAACAAGCCAGGAAACCGAAATGCCCAGGACCGATAGGATTTTAAAGCATTCGAGAATTAAAATTAAAGCATTTGATTATAAAGAAGCCTTTCGTTGTTAAGAATTAGATGAGGTTGCTAAGGAAGCCTCTGGTTGTTATGCTAAGGGAGATGTACTTCTAAGGGAAATGTATAGTTCAAACTGAATAAAACTACCTTAAAAGTTAAATTGAGAAAGTAGCAATTCCTTTTAATATAAGTTTAATTTGTTAGCATTCCTTTTAATGAAATAAGGGTTAATTGTTGAAGCATTCTGTCTAAGGGTCAATTCTTTCTTCATAAACTATTGCCAACGCATTTCTACTAAGCACGTACCACTGAGGTAATAATTAGCTATTGTTATAATTTGCCTAACACAAACTAACTCTTGATAATAAAAGGCGTAAATATATACATGACATATCTTATCATTGAAAGTTTCCAATAGTTCTATAATGGTCTCATTAAAACACGAATCATGGAACCAATTTCGATTATGATTAATTGTACGTTTTATTCATCCACGACACGTCATTCCAAGTTCTTTGATATATTCCAAGCCATATCTTAACTTAGAAAGTATCAACTGGACCATAATGGTTCCACTAAACCACGTACCTTTGAATCATCTCAATTATCATTAATTTAACGATATATTCATTCATGACACATCATTCCAAGTCGTTTGATATATTACATGCCGTATTTTAACATTGAAAGTTCCAATGAACAATAACGGTACCACTAAACCAGGTTCCTGGGAACCAAATTCGACTATCATTAATTTTAGGTTATATTCATTACTGACACATAATTCCAAGTTGTTTTGGATACAACATGCCATATCTTAGCATTGAAAGTATCGAATGGACCATAATAGTTCCATTAAACCACGAACCATTGAACATATTTCGTCTCTCATTCATTTACGTTATATTCATTCATGACACCTCATTCCAAATCGTTTGATATATTACATGCCATATTTTTGCATTGAAAATTCCACTGAAACATAATGGGTCCACTAAACCAGCTCCCTTGGAACCAATTTTGACTATCATTAATTTTACGTTATATTTATTCATGACACCTCATTCCAAGCCATTTGATATATTACATGCCATATTTTAGGATTGAAAGCTCCAATGAACCATAATGGGTCCATTGAACCAGGTTCCTTGGAAACAATTTCGACTATCATTAATTTTACGTCATATTCATTCATGACACCTCATTCCAATTGTTTGATATATTACATGCCATATTTTAGCATTGAAAGTTCCAATGAACCATAATGGGTCCACTAAACCAGGTTCCTAGGAACCAATTTCGACTATCAGTAATTTTACGTTATATTCATTCATGACACATCATTCCAAGTCGTTTGATATATTACATGTCGTATTCTAATATTTCAAGTTCCAATGAACAATAACGGTACCACTAAACAAGGTTCCTGGGAACCAAATTCGACTATCATTAATTTTAGGTTATATTCATTCCTGACACATAATTCCAAGATGTTTTGTATACAGCATGCCATATCTTAGCATAGAAGGTATCGAATGGACCATAATGATTCCATTAAACCACGAACCATTGAACATATTTCGACTATCATTAATTTTACGTTATATTCATTCATGGCACCTCTTTCCAAGTTGTTTGATATATTACATACCATGCATTAGCATTGAAAGTTTCCATAGGGCAAAACTGATACCCCTAAGCCACGTATCTTTAAAATAATTTCGTCTCTCATTCATTTACGTTATATTCACTCATGACACCTCATTCCAAGTCGTTTGATATATTACATGCCATATTTTTAGCATTGGAAGTTCCAATGAACCATAATGGTTCCACTAAATCCAGGTTCCTTGAAACCAATTTCGACTATCATTAATTTTAAATTATATTCATTCACGACACATCACTCTAAGTCGTTTGATATGTTACATGCCATATTTTTGCATTGAAAGTTCAATGAACCATAATGGGTCCACTAAACCAGGTTCCTTGGAACCAATTTCGACTATCATTAATTTTACGTTATATTATTTCATGACACCTCATTCCAAGTCATTTTATATATTACATGCCATATTTTAGCATTGAAAGTTCCAATGAACCATAATGAGTCCATT
>JAHWFO010115685.1:35198-61198 GCA_023313115.1 Rhysida immarginata
ATGACACCTCATTCCAAGTCGTTTGATATATTACATGCCATATTTTTAGCATTGGAAGTTCCAATGAACCATAATGGTTCCACTAAATCCAGGTTCCTTGAAACCAATTTCGACTATCATTAATTTTAAATTATATTCATTCACGACACATCACTCTAAGTCGTTTGATATGTTACATGCCGTATTTTAGCATAGAAAGTTCAAATGAACCACAGTGGTTCCACTAAACCAGCTCTCCCTGAACCAAATTCGACTATCATTAATTTTACGTTAATATTCAATCTTGACATGTTATTTCAAGCTGTTTGATATAATACATGCCATATGTCAGCATTGAAAGTTTCCAGTGGACTACAATGTTACCACTAATCCACATACCCTTGAACCATCAAGGAAGACAATCACGTGCCTTCACTTAATTCACTAGCCATTTCTCTTCTTTAACTATGGAATGCCAAAAGGAGAACAGCATTTGGCAATGCACAGGCCATTTATACATGGAATTGTATAGTGAAAAACGTGGTTCCCTATATAATTTTGACCTTTTGAACCGGAAGTGGTTCACCGGTTTTTTCCACCAACGAACTCAGTCTTCCGATTTCCCTAACGGAAATGGAAGTCGAATGGCGAAAACGGAAGTCGAAAATTCGAAAGCGTTCGAAAGCTAGAGCACCAACAGAAAGACAGACAGACGGACGGACAGAAGGACGGACGCACATTGTGAAAACATAAGTACCTATCGGTCCTAATAATGATAGTCGCAATTGGTTCCAAGGAACCCAGTTCAGTGGAACCATTTTGGTTCATTAGAACTTTGAATGCTAAAATATGGCATGTAATATATCAAACGATTGGAATAATGTGTCTTGAATAAATATAACGTAAAATTAATGATAGTCCAAATTGATTCCAAGGCAGCTGGTTTAGTGGGCCCATTATGGGTCATTGGAACTTTCAGTGCTAAAATATGGGGGGGGGGGGTTTCTAGAAATTTTTGGCGTCGACTACAAAGGTCATTTTGCGCCTTTTACACAAGTTATAACAGTACGCAGCCCAGGACAAACACAAACATCCATGCCCACGGCGGGATTCGAACCCGCGGCCAGGCGGGCTCGAGAACTAGAAAGCCTACGCCGTAGTCCTCTCGGCCACCTGGCCGGCGCTAAAATATGGCACGTAATATATCAAACGACTTGTACCCGCATTTGAGAACACCTTAGCTATATCAAAAATTACAAGCCCGAAAAATATGCGTTCACTGAGCACATTTTATCCACGGGCCACATTGGGAAATTAGATAATTTTCGGATACTACATTGTGTTGACGAACCTAAAAAGCTTAACTTCTTAGAATCTCTTGAAATAGCTATAGTACCACCTGATATATTATTAAACCATGAAAGAGGCCCACTGGACCTGTCACAGTAGGCTTCACTGGTTTCAAAACTTTAACTAGGCTGAATGTTCTTAATGATACTTCATACTCCTGATATAAGAGCCTCTCCGCTTATTGTAGCTTTTCGTTTTTGTTTCTAAGTTGGGTTTTTTTTTTACTTCTGTATTTTTTTTCTTAAGTGTATTTTGTCATTGGGCACTTGACCCTCTCCAATCCTGAATTACTCCCTCTTTTGTGTAAACCAAACATAATGTCCTGTATTCTGATTGGTCCCTCTTCTTTATATAAACTTGTATCTGAACTTGTGTAACCTGAGTCATACTGAAGAAGGCCAAGGCCATGTTGGGAACGAAATGTATACAAATATGGTGTATTAAAATATTCTTGTGGACAAGTGGAGTCTCATTTCTCTCTCTCTCTCAATTTCTCTCTCTCAAGTTTTCTCTCTCTCAAGTGTTGGAATGATGTGTCATGAATTAGTATGACGTAAAATTAATGATACTCAAAATTGGTGCAAAGGCACCTTGTTTAGTGGACCCATTATGAATCATTGGAACTTTCAATGCTAAAATATGACATGTAATACATGTATATCAAACGACTTGGAATGATGTGTCATGAATGAATATCACGTAAAATTAATGATAGTCGAAATTGGTTCAAAGTCACCTGGTTTCGTGGAACCATTATGGTTCATTGGAACTTTCAATGCTGAAATATGGCATGTGTCACATGGATATAAGACAATAACCAAGAGTACGCAGTGGAAGAAAATGATGTAACAGTGCACGGTATTAGATATAAATAAAAGAATATTTATTAAGTAAATAAATTATTTACCATTAAATTCAACATAAAATAATCATAATATGACATGAACTTGTAATAACATAAAAGCTAAAGCACCCTAGCTCAAATAGCAAACTCCTAGTTTGGAGGATAAAACTTATTATTCAATGTAATATAGACAACAAGATAAATCTATATAAAGGCTACACTTCTTCAAAAGCAATGTGAACTTAACCAAATTACGAATCAAGAAAATAACTACGCACTAAACATTAATAATGTCATAGCATTTACACTGCACCTTTCAATAACTTTGTTTACGATACGGGAACAAATTCTAAATATAATACGCAACAAATGCACATTCAATAATTTTCTTTACATTCACGTGATTTATCTTAAATTAAGTTAAGGAAACATTCAGTGAAAAAGTGAAGTAACTTAACTAACATTATCAACTAAAATGTATTCAAATCAAAGACATAGGCTAAACACAAAATCTCAAGCTAGAAGAACAATTATGGTCAGCTATAATATCCTTAGCGAGCTTTGACAAAACAATTGTTTCCCCATAAAGAATTAACCCGGTGTCATAATATAAAGTCCAATTAATTAATACAGTTCCGAGTAGCAATAAAGTCCACTGAGATAAATCCAAATATCGGTATTTATAGTTTTGTTTATTGGTGCTAACAAATGCACAATAACATGATTTTTCCTGAGAGTCAATAAGTTCAGTCTTATAAATAGAACAGTCTTCGAATCAAATTACAGCTTAACTGCTTATGGGCTTATATAAATCAACACCCCAAAATTTGAATAATTATCATTACACAAATAAGTATGATGAAATACTAATTCTAAAAAGAGCATAATATAGTAGCACAACAATGCTTCAGACACACACTCGTAGCAAAGCATCTTAATATACGACCACTCTTATTTTTTTTTCTACGCACCCACTTTACTTTTCTGCCATCGAGAAAGACGGAGAGTACCAAGCACGCTGTAATTTCGACAACCACTAGCTTTCAAATTAACGAGAAGCCCAGGTCGTGTCGCATATAGGCCAAAAGCCCGAATGGCCATATGCCTCTCACACACGTCGTATAACGCACTTCTCTCAACGTCAATTCCGTAAAAGATGCCTTAATTAACTGGGTATTGAACCCTACAAAAAGATGGGCACTTACGACATAGCTGCAGTAGTCCAGCACAGTTCGTTGACAGCACTCCGGCAGCCTTGCTCCAGACGCCGATAAAGACGGGACACGTAGCTGGCATTTTGCCTCTACTGACGAGCAATTCTCCGCCGTCGCGGCTTCTCTGCACGGCTCAGATAATTTCCACAACGCAGTACGGCAATTCGTCTCGCTCTCCGCTGTGGCCGCATTCAACTCGTTCGTGTTGAATCCCTTTCCAATCGCCAAGCAATCACGGATCTCGATGTCGACCGCTCGTCGAGGTAACCATTCCTTGCCACCTTGCTTCCTTCGAACCCTTTTTCCTTCCTTCTTCTCCTCGGATGAAAATTTCCATTCCGCGCTCGAATAATCTCTCGCTAGCTGATTGGCTCGAGCGTGTCGACGTTTTTGCTGATGCGGATGACGTCGCTCTCCTTTCCTTCCCGAATGATAAAATATTCAAGAGCGAGAGTGAGCGTTTGCGTCATCGGAATTCATGATCGTGTTTGAATTACGTGACAGCATGTAATATATCAAACGACTTGGTATGAAGTGTCATGAATGAATAGAACGTAAAATGAATGGTAATCGAAATTGGTTCCATGATTCGTGTTTTAATGATACCATTATAAAACCACTGTGAACTTGCAATGCCTAGATATGGAATGTAATTGCTTACACCTTATATTATCAATAGTTAGTGTTAGCCAAATTTTAGTAATAGCTAGTAGCTAATCATTCCTTCAATGGTACATACTTACGTAGAAAAGCGTTGGCAAAAAGTTTATGAAGAAAGAATTTACCCTTACACAGAAGGCTTCAACAATTAACGCTTATTTCATTAAATAGGAATACTTACAAATTAAAGGATTCCCATATGTTCTAATATATAGAGAATTGCTACTTTCTCTTTTTAACTTTTCAAGTAGTTTTATTCAGTTTGAACCATACATTTCCCTTAGAAGTACGCCTTGCTTATCAACCTCATCTAATTCTTAACAACGAAAGGCTTCTTTGGAAATCAAATGCTTTAAAATCCTATCGGTCCTGGGCATTTCGGTTGCCTGACTTGTTTATACATTGAACATTGTGTAATATATTGTGCTTTCTCTCCCACTGCATTTAGTCTCCCCCTTCGTGACGCCAAATCTTACGAGGTCGCCGTTATCAGTTTCTACGGTGAACAGTCAACCTTATCTGCCAGCAGCCCGCCGTCCGTTCTCGCCAAGGATACCGTCCTATTCGGAGGAAGCGGAGCATACAGGTGTTCAATCTACGACTTCGGCTTCATCACAGTCGGCTTCATTACACGTTATTGAACTTTAATACTTTTATTTTGTCGAGCTTTCATTAATAATTAGTTAATAGTGGAATTTTTTGCTCTGAAATCTGATGCCTATACAGGACTCAGAAATTGTCTAAACCAATTTATTAATCTTTGTCTATTAAAAATAATTTAAACTATCAATATTCGTCTAACGTCCCTTTCCTCTCTTTTCACAAGTATTTTTATAACTCTGCTAATTAAAAAGTTGTGACACGTGTTAAATGAAGTTCCTTTCAGGAAAATTACTTGTTATCTTCTTAAAGTATATGGTTTTATGTCAAGTGCTCAAATTTTTTCAGCTTCCACACAAATTAGCGCACTTTGCACGTGAGAGAAAATCTCTATGGATTCCAAAGTTGCGGTTTTAAAAGGGTCATTGCAGAAGTGGACGTCACTTCTTTACATTCTTAGGTGCGTGTCCTCTGAGGGCGAGGTGGTTTGCATAATGGTTTGCATATGTCATCTTTCTTCTGGAATGATGTCATGTGTTCTTTAAAGGGAACAGCAAAGTTCCTATGCAGAACTTGTCACAAACTCCGCAGTCTAGGCAATATACACGAGAACGGGAATAGTTGTTGCTATTGTTATGGACGGGAGGGTCTACTGTACGGAAACAGAGAGTAGAAGATCGGAAAGACATGTGGAGACCAAGCGAAGAAAGGAAATTAGTTGGGCGGGAGAAATGGGGGGGGGGGGGGGGGGAAGGAAAGATATAGAAATCCATTTCTTGGGCGGGGATGGGACTGGAGGCTTAGGGTTGAGGAGGGCGAGTTTTCTGGGACATCATAGACGGGAAAAGGTGGAGGGAGAAAAACATTCGTAGAGGCAAGGCGGCGGATAATGCGAAATTCAGAGGAACGAAAAGAACGGTTGAGAGGTAGCTTGGGAGCACGATTTATGAGGAAACGGAGGGAAGCAAATTTATGGAAAGAAGGGTATGATGAAGAATGGTGGATTAGGTTAGAAGATGTGGTAGGTTTAGGGTAAACAGAAGAAATGATGGGTGACGGGGTCAGTAGTGATGAGAACCTCAAGGAAAGAGATAGACTTGTTAACTTCGGTTTCGGATGTGAACTGGATATAGGGGGAGAAGGAATTAAAAAGAGTAGAGACAGTAGCAGGGGAGGTAGTGCGGGAGTCAAATATTATTAGGATATCTAAGTCTTTTTTATCTAAATATTCGTAGTATCAATGCTAACTTGTCATCCACTCTTGTTACTTTGAATAATATTCCGATTGACCCTAAAATAATAATCTTCACGGAAACTTGGTCTTATGACCCCTCTGAAATTCCAGAAATTACTAACTTCAATACAGTCTCAATCCACCGGTCTAACGAACGTGGTGGAAGTATTTGTGTTTATATTACTAAAACCTTTAATTATACCATTATTTCTAAACATACAGTGGTATCGAATGACTTTGAAATTTTAACTATTAGTATTAATAACAAATACATAGTTATTTCAATTTATCGTCCTCCTTCTGGCCATTTTCCAACTTTCTGTTCTTATCTAGTTTCTATACTCTTAGACTTACAAATGATGTGTAAACATATTTTGCTTTTAGGAGATTTTAACATAAACTTTAATAAACCGTCTACCTGTCTTAACCTTCTATTAGACCCTATTACTAGAGCTGGCCTTACCCCTACTTCCTGTACCTTGTCTCATTTCTCTCTTCAACATAAAACCTACTCAGCAATCGATCTTTGTTTTTCTAACTTTAATAACGTTCTAATTAGTAATACTCCAGATGTTTCTATCTCTGACCATTTTCCTTTGTATATTATTTTTAACTAGTTAACCACCAACAAAGCCCGGCAAAATTTAGCTACGCCATCTCGTATAGTCTCCTCAGCTCGTCTCGCGATTTTCTAATCTTTTCTAACCCATACAGATTGGTCACAACTTTTTTCTAACACTAACGATATTAATCAACTCTTTGACCTTTTTTAATTTCATTTACTTCTTGGTTACGATCGGTTTGGTTTGGTTTGGTTTATTAGAAATTTTGGCGTCGACTACTAAGGTCATTTTGCGCCTTTTACACGAATTATATCTGTACGCAGCCCGGGACAAACACAAACATCCATGCCCACGGCGGGATTCGAACCCACGACCAGGCGGACTCGAGAACTAGAAAGCCTACGCCCTAGCCCTCTCGGCCACCTGGCCGGCGGTTACGATCGGTATTTTACACCACGGGCTTTAATAAATTATTCTCCTACTAATAATTTTCGTAAACCATGGCTTACTCCTTATATTCTTGTCCTTTCTAAGAAGAAAAATGCCCTCTATCTTAAATTACGCCGCAAACCTTCCCGGGCTTTATCCAGAACTTTTAATGATCTCTCAAATAATATTAAACACCTAGTAAAAAAAATCGAAACAGGAATATTACGGTCGCTTATTTAAACAAATGTCTTAGGATAAATCCAAATGGAAAGTTCTAAATAAACTGCTAAAAAGACCTTCATCTTCTAATTTTTTGCCTCAATCATTTCATAACCATGATTCTACCTCTCTTACAGATTTTTTGTGTACCGTTCTTCCTCCTTCTCCTTCTTCTATCAACGCCAACTTAAATTACCCTTTTAATGTTCCTCTTAACTCTCATACTTTCTTTGTATCTCCCACCTCATCAGACGAAGTCGATAAAGTTATATCGCATCTTAAATCTTCTTCGGCCCCTGATCCCCTTGGGTTACGCTCTGATGTCATAATCTCCATTGTATCTCGTCTCCATTAGCTTATATCTTTAACCATTCATTAATCTTTGGTTCTTATCCATCAACTCTTAAACTAACAAAAATTACTCCTATTTTTAAAAAAGGCGATCCTAATGTGTATTCAAATTATCGTCCCATCTCAACCCTACCTGTATTCGCAAAAATCTTTGGGAAGCTTTTTTTTATTCGTTTATCCCAATTTGTTTATTCTCATAACCTCATTAACCCTGCACAACATGGATTTACTCCCAATCGAAATGTCGGAACTGCATGCTACGGTCTAATCGAATTTGCTTCTTCCGAAATTGTCTTTTTTTATAATATACATGGCCCATCTTTGGCCTGGCTTTCTAATTTGTTAACTAATCGGCGTTATTTTTTAGCTTTTTCTGGTAAATCTTTGGTTTAACTCTAAACAGAAGCCATTGCGTGCCGCAAGGTTCTATTCTTTCCCCTTTGCTTTTTAATCTATTTATTAATAATTTACCAACGGCTTTTTCTTTAACTAACCCCATTCTTTACGCTGACGATGTTACTCTTGTATTCTCTAACCTAAATATTTCTCAATTAATTTCTTCACTCAATTTAGCTTTATTTGAACTGAAAAATTATAATGAAGCGATTTCTTTAATTGTCAATACTGATAAAACTAAACTCATGTTTTTTTTTCAACGCAACAAACGTAACGTTCCTAATAACCCATTAGTTTATTATGACAATCAATTGATTTCTGCCACTAATTCTTTTAAATACCTTGGCTTAATTTTAACCCCTGATTTAACTTGGGACCTGCAAATTTGACAATTTGTTAACCAAATTAAACAAAAATCAAGGGATGATCTCCAGACTCCAATATCTTCCAAACCATATTCTATTAACCCTCTACTACTCCTTGAAACACTCCTCAGTTTGCTACGGTATCATTTTCTGGGGATCCTCCACCTCGTATATTTTAAATAGAATCTTGAAACTACAGAAATGGTTCCTACGTACACTATTGAAATTAAACTTGTCTTTTTCAGTCTCTCATTACTTTGCGCTTTTGCGCATACCTACTATTCATCAGCTCTGTACTATTCAATTATGTTCTTTTATTTATAAAGCCACTAACTCTCAATTGTCCCTATCTTCTTCTCTAAATATAAGACTACATCAACATTTCCATACCTATCCAACCCGTATAGCCAATAATATTCGCTTACCCTTAATCAGAAATAATTATTTAGGTAGATGTATTTCTTTTATTGGCATCAAATACTGGTCTCAGCTACCCTTAGATATTCGTACCTTACCTACTTATAATGCCTTTAGAAAAGCTTTATAAAATTTTATATTTGTCAGCAACATCCTTTAAGTTTATTATAATTGTTTAGTAATTTCTGGGTTAGCTAAATCAGCATTCTCACCAGTTGTATTTTTTTTTTGATCCTAATATTATCTAGGCTATGAAAATAGTCTTAAATTTTTATATTTTCTAGTATTTTTCTCCCATAATTTTTATTGTATATTACTAATTTAAATTACTTATTTATTTTATTTGTCTACATTCATCAATGTTTTGTATTCAAAACGATTATTCTAAGTGCTTTTTTTACCTTTTCACTGTTTTCATTTTGGTCTGCCTCGGTTTGTTTTGTTTTGTTTAATTTCTAAAGATTTTTTTTTCCTCCACACGTCACTACTAACTGTATGTTTTATTATTGTATTTATTTCTGGTAGCCCCCGGGGACCTAACTCGTCGGTTTTGTACCATACAGGTGCCTGGACGGCGTCATTGTATCTTCCTCTAATAAAATAAAATAAAAAATAAAATAAAATAAAATAAAATATCGTCAACGTAACGGTAGTAAGAGATGATAGTGGAATTAGAAGGGGGAACTTCAGAGAGGAAGCTGCTAAGGGGGAAGCCCATTCCTAGGCCAGAAGGTTCAGAGTACAAAGAATTATTAAGGTTAAATAGTTTTGGTTAGATATGACGGAAAGAAGAGCGAGGAGGTCAATGGAGTCAATAACAGGGAAGGAAAATGAACAAAGAAGGCGTTCATAGTTGGAAAAAGTCTCTTGGACGAGGACAGTCTACAGGTTAGTAATGTTGAGTAATATGAGGCAGTGGAACTCTTTAGTATGGAAGGAAGAAAGATTATCGGTGAGGGTAAGGCAGTTTTTAACGTTATAGGTATTAGGTAAGATATTAAGGTTGAAGAGAAAAGAATAAAGATTTGGCAACAACATGGGCAGGAGCTAGGGAATAGTTAACAACAGGTCGTATGGTCATATTAGCCTTATGGATTTTGATAAAGGCATTAAGAGTAGGTTTGGTTTGGTTTGTTTGGTATTAACGTCCTTATCAACTGCCATGGTTATTCAGGATGGCGTTATAGGGGCCGCAAATTTTGCCTCGCAAAGGTTCTTTAACGTGCAGCCGGCAAGCGACTACATGGGACCAATGGTTTTACTTCCCTTCCGAAGGAAGTGCGTGATCTCAGGATTTTCCCCCTGAAAAAATCCTCGTCGTCCTCGGCCGAAGTCGAACCCGCGTCCTCGGTCATCAAAGGCGATCACGCAACCACTGAGCCACCGGGGCCGATCATTAAGTGTAAGGGGCGGGGGTTAAGGGGGGAATAAGGCGACGAAGATGTTTAAAATGGGGGGATTTGTTAATAACTGAGATGATAGCTCTATGGTATTCAGGAGTGGGGTCGGAAGATAAGAGGACAAAATTGTTGGAGGAAAGGAAATCACAGACCTTGGAGATGTAAAGAGAGCGGTAAAGGATGAGAGAAATGTTTCCTCTCTCAGCTTTGACAATCAATGCGTCGGCTTCAAAGAGTTTGTTCTTTTTGGATATGGCAGCGGTAGAATCGGTGATTTGCTCAAGGGGGTGGTAGGAGGCTTTAGTTTCGTTGTTGGATTTCCGATTGAGATGGCCAGGGATGGCGCGAATTGGAGGGCGATCAGTTGGAGGTAGGAAGAAAATAGCGCGTTCGGTATTTGAGATGATGGAATGGAGGTCGGCTTAGTTGGGCTTCTTGTGGATGATGTGCTTCAGGCCATTTTCCAGGAGGAGTGATCATCCACTGATCCAGAGTCGGGCATTCACCTTGCTGATATTTGGCTTATGCGCTGAAGCACGACTGTGGAATACCATCTTGTTCAATTCCCTACGAACAGATTCAATGCAGAGAACGGACCCAGATTAATTTTGAAATTCAGTAGTGATTTCTTGAGCTAAGTAAAAGCTATTACTCATTACAAGACGCTTTAGAGCTTGCTGATCCCTTTCCGTCAGCTTTTGCGGTCTGCCTGGTGATTGTTGAACTCTATTTGTTCCCGTAAGTTTCCATTTCAAGATGACATCATTTACCGTTGAGCGAGGCGAATCCAACTGGAGAGAAATTCGTCTAAAGTATTTTTACAACTATGCCATCTTTTTATCATACCACGTTTGAACTCACTGAGGTCCTCCGAATCTCACATTTTGCTAGTTTGAACTCCCAAACGAATATTCGACTCAATACGCTTGGATTTTATCCGTGTTCGAACACTATTTATGATATTATTAGGCATATCCCATGTTTCAGAGGCGTGTTTGGATACTTTTGTCCCAGTAGGTAATGTCCAAGTGCAAAAGGCAACTCTTTGATATTTGGCGTAACTGTAACGATATAAGCAGAAGAATGTAGCAGGATAATATGTAAAATAATCGTAATTAAAAAGCCCTAAGTGTCTCTAGGTGTCAAAAGAGTGGTGAAAATCTTATCCAGCAAATATTCTATAAACAGGAAAAAGTTTACTAAAATTAAATTTATTTCTTGTCCAAAGTCGTGATCACTGATCTTATAAACAACTAACAAAAGACTGATAGGGCGTTAGTTTTGGATATTTTCTTTATCTCCTTTTTTGATAAACAGAATCATCATTGAATTATTCCAATCATCTGAGGTCTCAAGGCATTTAGTGAAAACCTCTGCTAGTAACTTGTTGAATTCTTTTCCTGCTTCCTTAATGAGGTCAAATGTAATTCCATCTTCTCCAGCGCACTTCCCTTTCTTCATGGATTTAGTAGCCTTGTCAACTTCGCCTTACATAACCGGTGACACTTCTTTTCCTTTCAGTTGGTCTGCTCTTCTTACGTCATTAACATCTTCACATTTGTAAAGTTTATTTAGAAATCCTCCACTATGTCGATGATTTAACTTCCATTCTTCGTGATTGTGCTATTTGTACACTTGAGTCAAATATTCCTCTAATTTCGATGCAGAGCTTTCTCTTAGCAGTATTCAAACTCTTGTTATCTTCGACAGCCTTCTTCACAAGATTGCAGTTTAACTTCCGAACATCTTCTATGATGTGTCTCCGTATTTTCTTGCAAAGCTCCGCATATTTCATTACTGATTTTCTATCTTCTCTCTTTGGCTTCATTTCTCTTCGTTTCTTCATTAATTTCCTCGTTTCTTCTGTGATTTTCGTCTGTAGTTTGGAAACTTGTTCTCCAGCTACTTCTTCCACGACGTTCAGATAACAATTTCCTGTTTGGTTCATCCTGCTAACTTCTTCGTAAAATTCATCGACTTCCTTGTCAGAGTAGCTTGTGATCGGTGCATAGACCTCTATGATCTATATATTGTATCTTCTCGACAATTGCATGACAAATCTTGCAATTTTGTCGGGGGCATATCAAGCTCAATGATTTAATCCTTCCATTTCTTATGAATAAGGAATCTAACACCACTAACTCTTCCGTTGTTTGTTCCTAATGTGGTAAAGTACGGGCCCACTGTTCAGCTCAATTTTATCTTCAATTTTTCTTGTTGCTTCGCAGAGTCCAATGATACCCCAGTTGGTCCTAACCAATTCTTCTTCTAGTTCTTGCAGACGACGCTCGAAGGAAAGGGAACATCCGTTTTAAGTAGCCAGGGTCAGTGTCTTGTGGGGGCGAGGTCCGAACCGGATATTTTTAGCACCCTCTGTCTTCATTTCTTACTGGTTGCCATCGTAACCAGGGACAATCTGAGTGCCGCGAACTGAGGGTCATGACTGATTTTGACAGGTAATCATATTTAGAGTTTAGAGAGTAGTGGCCAAGATCGTCCGGGCTGGCCCACTGCGAGTTGGAGGAAGCCCTTCCGCGTCCGTTCACCATGCACAAGGCATGATTATTCTAACCGTATTGCATGCCATATTGCATGCACTTACTATTAACATCCACCAACAACTTTAAATTCTGATTTGTTCTGAAAATATTTCCATAATGTCTTCGTTGGTCATTTAAATTTTAGATTATATACAGAATGTAAATAAATATCTCCTAGAATTCGAAGGTCCTTCATAGATAAATAAATAGAGATTTAAATATGTGCTATTATTCTCTTCAAGAGCTCTATTGACCGTGTCGAGCGAAAGCTAGAAATAGGTGGCAGCACATGTTCTTTTACACCCGGGCGATTTCCAGTGCCCACATTAGCAATACGAATTTTAATTGAATAATAGTGGTTTTGTGTACCCGTTTCAGCGACGGAAAAATTTCAGTTCATGAATAATAATTTTTCAGCAGGTGAAGAGATGAAAGCTTGGCTTCGAAATACGTTTTCATTTCATTTTATCTTTTTATTATTTTAATTTTTTTATTGGGGTCTAGTCACGTGATTGCGATGTTGCTTTTTCAACGCGGTGACCATTACAGCTCTATATGCCCTCCGTCGATAGCGCATAATTACATCACAGCGAAATTTTATATCTTCCTGTGTCCTCTTCCGTATGTTTCATGTGATTCCTGTATTGGTGTCAGTTATTCTCTGTTTAAGAATCACAATGCCATGCATATTCACCGCACACACCCCGTCTTTAATGCATCCCCAACAGAAGAAATCTAGTGGAGTGATACTCGGAGAGCGAGGAGGCCATGCCATTGCCCTCTATCTATTCCTATCCATCGCCCAGTAAAGTTAATATCGAAGCAATTCCTTACTTCTGTCTCCCAATGTGACAGGGCCCTGTGGTGTTGATAGATGATGCCAGATCCCAAATAACTTGCGGGATAAGATAATTTTTGAGCATATCTTGATAAGTATCGGCTATAACTGTTTTCTCAGCGAAAAAAAGAGACCCGGCGAGACCTAACCTAACCTAACCTAACCTAACCTAAGTCTTCTCATCAATTTGCTTTGTCTGGGTTTTACCCATGATGCACTTGTTATACTGTGGTAAAGGTGGAGATATCGTTGAAACGTGGAAAGCCTATTAAAAGTCATAATATAAAACAAATTGCCTTCAAATCGACTGTTCTGCGTCATTTTTTAATTTATTAATTTACTAGCTGAAAACCCGGCGTCGCCCGGGACTTTACTTATCCTCTTTTTGGGTTGATCTGCCTCAGATTAAAGTATCCATTTTCACTATCGTCAAATATCACTGGATACTTTAGATCTCATCTTTCCTTCGAAGTTTTCCTTGCCCCTGACGTAGAAGTTCTTATACCCTCCTGCTCTAGACAAAGCTCCCGTTGTTCAGATGTTCCCGATGCCCATTTGTCTTTTAGCTGCAGAGTACCAATACTCGTTCTTTCTCTTTCCTTTCCAAACACACAAACAAATACACAAACTTTTGTCAGTCGTCTGGACATTTGTTAGAGAGCTCAAGGGAGACACGTGTTTCTCCTTTGCCTCCTCGATAGACACTTCCCTATCCTTATCGTTTGCTATACTCATTTTATGTTCAATAGAATAAAACGAATGCTTTGTCATTGCATCATAATTTTATGCTCATTCTATCCTGCTATCCTATGCTCGAGTTTTTCGGAAGTTGGTAGATCTGCTCACGAAATATCAAATATTGGCGGGACTCAGCGGCTTTTAGGTACATCTTTTACTATGGCTAAAAGAAAAATTGCCTCCCAACCAAATTGACGATATTATTACTGCAGAAATTCCTGATGTCAACAGTGACAAAAAACTACACGACACAGTTGTCAAAAGCAGGATCCACGGGCCATTCGGGCACACAACAAGCACAATCATCCCCGTGCATGAAGGACGGAAAGTGAACCAGGAAGTGCCCCCGGGCGCTTCTGATGCTATTTATCTCAAATCTTACAAAATTTGAATACAATCAAACGTCAGTACCTATTCACAAAGTAAAAAAATAAAAATCGAAGTCCGTGAGAATAGCCAAAACGTATTAATATCAATACGAAACCAAACAACAATAGCATCGCAAATTAAACAAATCTAAACCCGTAAAACACAGAAGATAAACATCAATAACTATACGACAGTAAGCCCTTAGGGCCTGTATCAGACGTGTCCGGCGCGTCAAACAATAATGCTAAGATGAAGTTTGGCAGACACGACTTAAAGCGCGTTTTAAGCACAGTTTATTTCTTATATTGTGGTTTTAAAGTTAAGGCAGTACAAAGTTCAGAACTAAAGTGTTATTAGGGTAACATTAAAGTTATTATGTTTGGTCACTTCACAAAATATTGGGCAAACCTCTCCAAAAAGGGGTATACGGTATGGTATTTATCTCTAATTTATCTAATCGCTATTTGCCTTTATTCTTTAAGCCACTGTTGAAAACTGTGTTGAATAAATAAAAATTCTAAGCAATGGTTTAAGATAATTAGGTTGCAATAACTGAATGAAAATACTTTGTTAAAATTTGAAAATTGACATTTCAAAAATCAGAGAAGTTATCATATAATTTTATATTCAGATACATGATTTTACTTTTCAAATGTAAAAACCATGTTATCAATGAAAGGAGAAAAAATCTCTTTCCTATCCAAAGTTTATTATTATTATTATTATTATTATTATTATTACAACGTTTTATTCAACTTGAATTTCTGTTTGGGTCAAATCTTTCAATCAATTTTTCGTTTACTTCCCGTTGTTCAAACGACCCCAAATTTGATACATTTATTCATTTCCGGTGACAATTTAGTTCTGTATAAAAATTTTCAAAATTCGAACTCTTAAAAAGGGTTAAAACTTCATTTTTATATAATTTACAACCTATTTCATCTTAGATTTTAACAATCAATAGTATTTTTCTTTCTTGGAAACAATGAAGATTGGCATTGTTGCTCGACCAATTTTGCACATCGTGAAAAAGAGGGGCTTTTATATTTACGAACTAGCAAACCCGTGCCCGGCGTTGCCTGGGCTTTTTAAATCATGAAATAAAAATACAGTATAGGTAAATTTTAAAAAACCTTTATTTCATGTCAGAAGTTTTCCTTAAATTATAAGTTTTTAAATTTTCTTCTGGTGTTTCGATTTCGCGGCTAAAGCCAACACCTCCTATAGAGAAGGCCTGCGGACAAAAGGTGTACACATTGTTACATCATCATCAAGCGGCTATTGTTATCGTATTTCTACCAGTAATAAGCCCTAAATTTGGCCGCTTGATGATGATGTAACAATGCATACACCTTTAGTCCGCAGGCCTTCTCTCTAGGAGGTGTTGCTAAAGCGCATTCTGTTTGCACGGGGAGTTAACGAATGTAAACTCGTTCATTTTTGTCTTGGCATAATGAAAATTGTTATGCAAATTTCTGCAAATAATAAAAAAATCATGATTACAATAATGGCGGATAGCAGCATTACTTTAAAAATAAAGATATTTGAATCAATGTAATCATTTTTCAATCCGACATTCGAAAACATTTGAAAATTATGAAATGCGAAGCATTAGACATTGCATCGCGTAACCGTTGAAAAAAGACAAAGGCAAAATCGTTATAGGTATGAGAACGGTCGTTAGGCTTAAGCCTAGAGCGTATCGAATACTTTAATTTCGAATAATTAAATAGACTACAGATTTAATTTCCAATAATTAGAGATAGGCTACAGAAATAGACCAAATAAAAATATACAAACCTTTTAATAAACTTTTAATATTTGATGTGAAATCCTTAGACAAATTCGGCACGTGTTTTACGTCTTTGAAATAGGCATAGTACGTTTCATACGCCTGAATCACGTGATTATCAAGATCGAAGACGTCTGGATAGCCATTGGTTCGATCGCCTATCACGTGATGATGAGCGGCCATGTTGACGCATTTTGAGAGCAATTAACGTAAATAATTTATGATAAAACCAATTTTTATGAATTAACACCTAGCCTACAAAGTTTCTACATAAATCCCCTAACAGACAAAACTTGTTTCATAAAAATCGATGCAGTAGTTCTTACGGTTATCGGGCACATACACCTGGAAAGTGACTTAGATTTATACTAGGTATTGATAAAGTTTAATGATGTCTTACAAGTCATGATAACAGAAATAATCAGAACATGTATAAGATACCCTTTTTTGGTACAATAGGAGACATGAAAACCTCCACATTTGTCTTGAAAAAACCGGGACTAATAGGCGAAACCATTCGAAAACATTATTTCAGTCATCTTGTAACGGAAGACATCATTAATCTACACTCCCGGCAAAAAAAATGCAACACATTGAAGGAGGGGGTCAACTTTAATGAAATTGCACAAGAATAGAGTTTGGGTCGCATACAATATATGATTTAAATTTCTACATAATATGTGCACAGGATTCTGATACAAGGTGTCCCAAAAGTCCCATCCATCATCATTCTGCCATCTGTAACAGACTAGAATAGTCTCAACACGTGCAATGCTTCGCACACGCAGCCGCACTCCTGTTCAGCAATTGACGAGTTTGACAGAGGTTGGATTGTGGGACTTAAAGAGGCTGGATGGCTTTATCGCAAATTAAAATCTACTTTGGACGTAATGTTTCTGCGGCTCGGTATGTGTAGGGAGAAACATGGATATTCGACCATACGGATTAAATGAGGCCATTGCGTACTACTTTGCTAAATACATATTAAAATCGGAGCCGAATGAGCTTGCAACAGGAATTAGAGATCAATTAGAGATAGGCTACACTTAAAGAAATATGGCTTGAGGAAATAACCTGTCTCATAAGCTCTTTAAGATTCATGAAAATAATGAAATTGCATTAAGTTTTTGCATGAGTCGATTGTGTCATCTTTACCTTCGAGAGAGCTCCAGAAGACGCATCTTCCTCAATACATGAAAACCAAAGCAACGATATAGAAGGTTGTCATGAAACAGGTCATGCATCTGGGTGATATGTTATACATCTTCAGTCGATATGAGAAACGTGCAATACAACATCCCGATTACCATTTCGGCAACATATGTTTGAATTAACATATAAAGAATGCAGGTAGAGGCGTCCGAGAGGAAAACTGACTGTTGCCCCATCTGATGTTCGTAACTGGAATATTGACAGCTTCATGACGTCACAAGGTCCAATCTTTTAAAACTATTACGAGGAATATTGCTTTTACACAGCAAATTGCGCGATTCCCATTTCCAATAATGCAAAATATAATACAAAAGATAAGATTGCTTCCTTTTTTCATTTCCTCAGAGATCTAAATTTAATTAAAAAATGCTTAATATCATCCAAATTGGATAAAAATATTTGTATCACAACTGCAGTGATTTTCTCTAATCATTTTAAAGACGATTATGAAAACAAATTCCTAGGCCTATATCAACTTATGAATCGAAGACCACGTCTAATGAAATCTGCAATTCTGAGGTAGGAGGATATAAGAATTTAATCAGAGAATATACGAATTCATTGTTTTAATAATCGTCGTCTATAAAATGGTTAGAAGACTACAAGCAAGAATGTCTTGCTTCTTCAGAGGTTTAAATGTCCAGCTCTTTGGTGATCTGACGCCGTTACCACCTATAAAACGAGTCAGCAATAAGCCTATTTATGTACAACCCAGGCCCATAGCCAGGGGTGGGGGTCGAGGGGGTCGACGACCAACCCATTATGGAAAAAGGTCCGCCTCCCAAATATGGAAAAAGGTCCGATTCTGTGGAATTTTTGAAATAAAGGTCCGGAATTTTTGAAACTCGACCCCTCCAAGATAACGTCCTGGCTACGGCCCTGCAACCCAAGGATAAGCAATCTGCAACATATCTATGTAGGGTGTTAACAGTCTATTAACCGAAATAGAACATGGGTTAAGGAGATGATACTATCTTTATCGGTCTATTTAATGCACTGAGAATTGAAGAAATGAGATCTGAGCACTTCGCAGTATTGTTCGAGAGGATCCTTCAAGAAGCAATCGGAGAATTTGTCATGGACAAGAGTCTGCGAATTTATGCAACAAAATGTCAAATTGATTAAGACAACGAAATATTGCTGAAACACTTCAAAGGTCGAGGTATCGTCATACACATATTATAGCTCATTTTCAATTGGTGGATGCTACACGTAACATCGAAAATATCCATATGAACAACATCATACCAGCAGATATCAATAAGACTGAAAGTATTCCCCAAGAAATTAGAAATATTTGAAGGAGCGAAAGTCATGTTTGTTAAAATCTAACATGAATGTCTCTAAAGGACTTGTGAACGGTATAATTGAAATCGTCATAGAAATAATATGGCCTCACTTCCGCCGACGAAACTGACATTCCATCAGTTCGTGTGGATTTTGGAAGAGATGGTGGATTCAACCTATATCCATCCGGTTTCCAGCCAAATATAGATTTAGAACGATGAAACGAAGTATGGTACCATTTATCTTGTCATGGACAACCACAGTACAGTCATCAAAGGGAAATAATCCACACTTGAATTTTACTCTAAGTTTTACCGTTTTAATATTAATGTATTTTTAATAAGTTAATATTACATTTAGAGTTAACATTATTAAGATTATTAAATTTAAATAATTATTATTAAAAAAGCTATTAGAACAGCACATTAGCATGAAATGTAATATTATGTATTAAACTCGTGTGGATTATTTCCTTTGGTTGACTGTACATAAGATGCAAGAATGCACAGTGGACTATGCATAGTATACTTAAGACCAAAACTCTTTGAAGAAGGTCAAATATACGTAGCTTTAAGTCGTGTACGCTCGTTAGATGGCTTACGCATTGAAGAAATAGATTGCACAAAGCTACTGCTATATTCCCACTACGCTTTAACCACGGTTAAGTAACCACGGTTACCTCTTGATCACGATCAAGCAGAACTATGCGGCCTGCTTCGGTTACCTAACCACGTTTACAGCTCGGCTAAGTGTCGTTTAACTAACCGTGTTTCGGAAACCCGGTAATGGGGTCAAATCCCAGTTAGCACCAACAAACAGAAAAATAAAACATGGCAGTCAAGCGAAAGGGCAGCAGCGAGTGGTCTGATGAGGAAAATAATGTTCCTATACATTTCGGGAGAACAATTTTCAGACTTGAGAAAGGCTAAATGTAACGGCTATGTGCACGAGCACATTCTGCTTCATCCATGGTAATTTCGCTAACTACAAGATTTGACGCTCGTGGAAGCCAGTTACAACTCTCACCGCATTCTATTGACGCAATTGCGAGGGAAAAAATCATAGAAAACACCTTTTTGCTTGGTAAATGTCATTTCCCTTGAATGCAGTGCGAATGGAAAGTGCTAGATTATCTAACCACGGTTTAATAAACGTGGTTACTTAACCATGATTGATGTGTAGTCCGTTCGCACTTCAATCAAGGGAAATGACAGTTACCATGCAAAATAGTGATTTCTATGATTTATTTTTGCAATTGCATCAATAGATGGCAGAGAGAGTTGGTTGGTTGGTTTGGTTTATTAGAAATTTTGGCGTCGACTACTAAGGTCATTTTGCGCCTTTTCAACAAGTTATATCTGTACACAGCCCGGGACAAACACAAACATCCATGCCCACGGCGGGATTCGAACCCACGACCAGGCGGACTCGACAACTAGAAAGCCTACGCCCTAGCCCTCTCGGCCAGGGAGAGTTGCAAATGGAAAAAGCACTAGATAAGGAAATCTAGTGCTTTACACCTGGCTTCTGCGGGCGTCAAATCTTGCCGTTAGCGAAATTACGATGAATGGAGCAGAACCCTAGATATGTGCTTGTAGACTTGACATTTATGTTTAGCCTTCTTCAAGCCTAAAAATTTTTCTCCCCAAACTTATATATGAGCTTTGGTTTCCTCATCAGACCACTCGCTGCTGCGCTTTCGCTTGACTGCCATGTTTTATTTTATGACCGTGCTAACCAGTATATTACGCCACTAACGGGGTTTCTGAAACACGTTTAATTAAGCGACTCTTAACCGATCTGTAAACGCGGTTAGGTAACCGAAGCAGGCCGCACAGTTCTGTTTGATCGTGATCAAGAGTTAACCGTGGTTACTTTACCGTGATTAAGGCGTAATGCGAACATAGCATAAATGGAAAATAAAACTTGCAATAATCAAACATTGGATGAACTGAATAGAATGGAAAATTCCAGGGTTATACTTGACCATGATTTGTTTGTGAACACTGAAAAATGTTAAACTTCATTGGAAATATTGCATAAAAAAAGATAAAGACTAAAAAGAATAAAATAAAATACAGTAAAGAAAAATCTTTTTAAAAACAAAGTTTTATATTAAAATAAAAATGCACTCAAAAGTAGAAAATAAGTTTTCTACAATTAAGACAGTTACTATAAATTTTCGTGCGAGGTCACTCTGTCACATGAACCAATATTGGCATACACAGGATCTTCACTAAAGAATCTTGGAGTTTCGTAAACGAATAAAACAGCCTCGCTGATGAAGGTTATTTAGTCGCTGTGCTTAATATTTTTGAGAATAAAAATAAAAACGTTGGGGCGCTCACTGAACATATTTATATTGAATTTTCAAATGATTTTATTTCAATATCAACATACTCGGTTCTATTGCTAAAAAAAGGAAAATAGCTACATGAAGTGGAGGACTTATAGCATGGCCTGCTAGATCTCCCGATCTCAACTCTATGGGTTTTAATGTATGTGGACATCTAATATTTATTGGTAATTTTACTCAAGGTCATGATAAGGCGGTTCTCCATCAGATAATGGAAGTTTCCCAGCAAAATAGAGAGACAACAGGAAATTTTCAGCGTGTGAGCCAGTCCGAGCTCAATAACGCATTGACGCTCCTGAAGATCATTTTGGGCATTTATTATGATTGTATGTCTTGATTCCCCGCGTTTTTCTTGTTACTCATTTAATCTGACTGAAAACAAATGATTGTTAATTTAGCTAACTAACTATGCAGTTACCATATACCTAGAACCCAGTAACCAATTACTTTAGGATATATCTCCATACAAAATTTTTATTTTTTCCTGTAGAAACCGACTATATATAGCTAACTCCACCTTTATAACTCATTCGAGAACACAATATAAATGTATATAATACATTACTGAATATGCAGAATATACAGAATATGTTCATTTTTTTACTCTATTTTATTATACAAATAAAAATATTGTAACAATTAAAATTCTTCAGCTCATCCTGAGTTTAACAATAATACTGTCGTAACAATCGAAACAATTCCTTTTCGATTAGCCAATAGGATCGCCTGAAGCTACACAGACACAAACATACAGACTTTTGTTTTTATGTATATAGATTAGTTTCATTTATTAATTTCATTTATCTATTTAAAAAAAACGAAAATGGATACTAAATATAAATACGAAAACAATGTTTCGAAAACGAATGCTTTCATGGAATAACTAAACGATTTACTTACCGTTAACGTCTATTGGCTGGCGATAGAAATGACGTCATCCTGTCGTTTAACTTATGTGGCGGCTGCTATAGCTTGACCTGATTATACTCTGAAAAGTAAACAAAACATTTTCCAGGAAGGCGGGATCATGGTCGATTCGTATCAACATGTCCTAAAAACGCCTTACGCATCGGTCGATCAGTGGGCTTCAGTTCGTGTACAATCTGAATTTTGTATGGGTGTTAGGCGAAGCCGACGCTTAACTATTTTATGTACAGATGAAAAGGGCATCTCCAATTCACGAACCGATCGGCGAATAGATTTTCTAGGATTACGATTAAATACTTTCCGAACTTTTTCAACACTCTCTGATTCACTACAGTTCGATCAGCGTCCTTTTGGTGTAACACGCTAACATTCTCATAAGATTGATCGTACCACGGCCTTCTAGAAACTACCAGGCCTGAACCTGGAAAAGATAAAACATTGTTACGTCTAACTGGTAGTGCTATTACAGAAGTTAGTTCAACGTCACAATCTTAGTGCTTCAACAATACAGTATTGACGTCATGTTCAAGCCTGGTAGTTTTTAGGAGGCCGTGATCGTACAAAGGAAAGTCACCGACGATGAAGCTGTACAAAGGGAAGTCACCGCCTAGTTCAGATAGCAGCCAAAGAATTTTATTTTACTGGTTTTCTGGACCTTGTAAAACAAAGAGACAAGTGCCTTAATGTATGGGAAGGTTATATGGAGAAATAAAAATAGTTTTTAAATCAGTACTCGTAGTTGTTTCTTTTCTATATCCATTTGTAAATTACTTACTGACTTTTCCGTGTATGTGCTGAAATAACAGCAACCTCGTGTCGTGCGGGATCGTTATCACGCGGGATCGCAATACTGCCCAAATCGTTTGTTGGTTATGTCAACCGCCCGAGGTCAAGAAACTTTTGGATTTGGTTTCTTAAAAGAACAAAAAACATGTCAAAAACTTCAGTAATTTTCGAATAATAAATAAAGAAATACGGAAGAGAATTAATGTACATCTTGTATATTATTTTTAACTGGATCCATTTATTTAGGTGACACTTCGCATAATTGGGAAAACCCCATTTAATCGGGTGAAATTGATCAGTTTCGTTATGTCCAGCTAAAGTGGAATAACAACAAATAAGTTCATATTCACTCTTTAGCTCTTTAACATCATTCCTCAAAATGAATAATTTTCAAATTTTTTACTTAAATAATATTGCTAAAAAGTTAAAAATAAAATGTGCATTCAAGTTTACATGGTAACAAATCAATGGCATTCGATAAGTTTTTAATATCTGATTTAAGATGTAAATTTAAATACACAGAAATGTATAGTTAAATATTGCTTTTGGAACTCGCTACGGTACATAAAATAAATTTTTTTCCGTAGCTGCCAAAAGTTAAGTTATTTCTTTAAAATGTTTTAACATATAAGTATCCCATTAATAGTTTCAAATTATATACGGTTTAAAAATATTTTTTTCTTTTTTCCTGGAACTGGTAATTACGTTTTGGATTCATTTATTCACTTGGCGATATAAATGTGGAAAATGAAGGCGAATTTTTGTGTGGAAGAGAGCAGGCCTTGATCCTGGTTAGGATGGCGTTATTAATTTCTCTCCAATGGCCATGATTAATGACTAGAGCATTCAATCATTCATTGACCGTTAGAAAACTGCCGACATTTATCGATTTGATCACGAAATGCTATTAAGCCGACTGCATGTGATTGCAATAGAAGGACTGCCATAGAATAAACATTAAGACATTATTGCTTTGAAATCAATATCATTTAAATATTCATAGCTTATTTTCTCTCTCACAGATGAAAAAAAACCGAATGTAATACATTTTAATCACGATTTTTTGTTAATTTTTTAGCATAGTCATTTCAACGGTTTTGTGATGGCTTAATTCTTAAAATGATGAATACCTTTTTATGCATTGCATTATTATTTTCATGTTTCCCCTGAACCTGAAAGCGTAAATTTTGAATTTTCATCATCAACCAACTTCGACTGTCGCTATTGTGTGTTCATTATCTGCTGTCCGGTGATGTAGACATCGCTGTCCGTCATTATCTCCGTCCTCAATCTATTACTGAGATCCAGAATGTTTGGGACTCAATTCCCTGGAGTGACATCCTCAAAACTGATTGGCTACTTTGACTGCTGATGAAATTAGATATGTTTTCACGAAATTGCAAGACAAAGTTTTTGCAATGGACCTGTCTTTTTTTAATATGCAGCCTTTAAACATTCAATTCTCTTGGACCTTTTAGCAGTGGGAAATCTATTTGGTAGCCTACTGTACTGATTCCGTACCTAATCTTATTCTCACAGATATTGGCTGTAATCTAATTTAATCTAATTTGACGAAGTTACTGAGATGGATGCTCTAATTACATCGAACCTTTAACCTATACTTTTATCATCGCCATGGCTGTAATGGAATTTCTTCCGTTACTTATTTGGCCGGCCAGGTGGCCGAGAGGGCTAGGGCGTAGGCTTTCTAGTTCTCGAGTCCGCCTGGCCGCGGGTTCGAATCCCGCCGTAGGCATGGATGTTTGTGTTTGTCCCGGGCTGCGTACTGTTATACCTTGTGTAAAAGGCGCAAAATGACCTTTGTAGTCGACGCCAAAATTTCTAGAACCCCCCACCCCCGTTACTTATTTCTAGAATATGTTGAAAGGTGCATCGAATGGCTTTGCATGGATATTTAATTGGGTGAAAACTAATCGTAGAATGTTTTCATCAAATTAAAATGAGTCAAAATGCGTGGCGTCTACGTGTAAGTCTTATGAGTAAACTATCATCATCTTCTGAGTGAGAAAGCGATTCTAGGAGAAATTAATGAGGACAAAAGTGCCTAGGACTAATAGATATATGATGAACAAATATGCTTCCATGTATACAGAACCAGCAAAGGCACCGGTGTTGCTCAGGATAATTACAGTTGTAGGTAAACAGATCAATCTCAAGAAGTTAAATAATAACTCAAGAATGGTTAAATAATACAGAGGTTGAGTCAAAAGTAGTGGCCGATCACCGAGAAAACTTTTAAATGGGCACCAGAGAGGAACCACTCATTGCTAATCTTTAAAGTAGATTCCATCATGCTCGATGGTCTTCATCCAACGACCAGCCAGTTGGCGGATGCCCTCGCGAAACCACTCTTCCGGTTTCTGGGTGAAAAAGTCATGCACGGCGTCTTCAACCTTACTGACATTGGCGAAGCGCCGTCCACGCAGGATGTGCGCCATGGTCCGGAAGAGATGGTAGTCGGAAAGTTCCAGGTCGGGGCTGAATGTAGCAGAATCTCGATTTTTTCACACAATGCAGTTGACAACACATCTTCACACGCTGTTGTGCTTGCGCGGGCGTCAGCTCCTGTTGACCTTTCCCATGGTGTGCAGATGTCGAACCACACTCGACTGTGATGTCCCGATGTCCGACGCTGGTCCACGGGTGGTGCTGCGTGGGTTGGCATCCACTTGTTGCCGTAGGGCGGCGTCATCCAGTTCTTTGGGTCTTTCGCATCTTCCAGGCCAATTTCTCCAGACGAAAAGCGGGAGAACCACCGCCGTGCTTTCCGTTCATTGGTCACACACTGACCTGCCATCCTCAAATTTCGATGGCTGCTGCTCGCACACTGGTCTCCTTTTTCCAATAGTGACAAAGGAGCCCGCGTATCACCAATTTTTCTGCCATATTTTTACACTGGCTGATGCAGGTGGCACAATGTCTGTGGCATTCAAATTCGTACTGTCGTTTCCTCCCACTCTTTTCTCTTAATAAACTTCGACATAACCCTTATGGTTAATAGTCTTCGCACAGAATTCGTCAAACTCTCCCCCCCCCCCCCCCTCCCGAGTCGGCCAATAGTTTTGATTCAACCTCTGTAATTCAATACAACAAAAAGCAAAGGGACTCCTTCA
>JAHWFO010115686.1:9645-25958 GCA_023313115.1 Rhysida immarginata
TTGTTCACTTGTCTTCGATTCGAGGAGAAACGTTAAAACAGCCATGTACCCTCACAACAGTCTGAAATCAGTCGCGTGTAAGAACAGTGAAATAGACAGCTTTTTCTAATTTTTCTTCTGGTTCGTAAATTTTCGCAATATTGTATTGGCAATTAGAGGATTTGTAACATTACATCATCATAACTAATTATTGCTTATCCTGTTAGAGTTTTCTTTGCGGTTATTTTATGTTATTGAATTGCTTGTTAACCTTATGAACATAACTTACAGGCTTAGATTTAATCAAAACGTGACGATGGGGCAAGTTTACACTGGAAACATGGGGCAGATTTACACACTTCGGCGCATATGCTGTTTGAGGCCATATAAAAAGTAGAACAGTGGGTAAAATGCACAGAGTGTAAGAGGTGTGCACATCACTATATAACAAGCAGTAATTCAGTATATTTTGTATCATTTAAATTTTTGTTTGGTAATATTTGTATTTGTATCCTGTATTTGAAATGTGTGTCCTGACTCATTTGTACTCACTGAATTAAACGAAATAATAAATATTGCAAATTGTCTGAATTTTATTTCTAATAAACCTTATATTTCATTTTGTTAAATGTGTAGAAACATACCCTAAGCATTGTGTATCCTGTCCCAGCTACGAGACAAATTTACACAGGTGAGATTACCTCAAAAATATTTTAAATTTTAAAATAATATACATTTATGGTAAGTTAAAGGCACCATAGTATATCTTAAAGTTTAACTAATGAATTGATATGAAAATTGAACGAAATAGATTTATTACTAAAAATACAAAAATGATAATGTAAAAGTGTGTCCACTTGCCCCAGTATCCCCTACCGCAAGTAGGTATGCATGAATAAGCACAAAATTGTGAATGGATGAATAATGTATAAGATAGTATTTATAATCCAAAGGTTGATCAATTTTATTTCATTGCGCTAGGGTTTACAGTGTTAACTGCAGTTCATATCATCTGGTGGAGAAGCTGTACCACCGTAATGGTTCCTCCAATTCTGAAAATTTTGAAAATTTATATTTACTGTAAAGTTAATGTGCAGTATTGCATGGAAACGTGTACAGAGGGCGGTAGTAGCAAAATGGTGCTGAAAACGGAACAGCGTGTGTTCCTAGTGGAGAACGTGTTCCAGAACGCTGGCCAATACACAGAGGAGGTTTGGCGGCTGTATCAAGAGACTTTCCCTGGCGTAGTGTACCTGTGCCTCATCTGAATGCAGTACGGAGCTTAATCGACTAGTTCCGGACAAGTAGAGCTGTCCTGGATGCACCATGATTGGGCCCCCCCCCCGACAGACAACAGGAGGAAGTGCTTGAGATCCAGGACACAATGTTACAAAGTCTCGTTAAATCTCTGCGCCGATTCTTACAACCGCAAACGCGTCCTACAGTACAACACAACGCATCGTGAAGAAGACGTGGAAAATGTTTCCGTAGAAAGTATGAGTTTCTCAGCAGTTGCAGGAGCGAGATAACCAACAGCGAACTGCATTTGCGGAGTGGCTGGATACCTTCATTGCAGAAAATACAGAGGGCGTCCTCGACATAACATTCTTTACCAAAGAGGCTTGGTGTCATCTCTCTGGTTACGTTAACAGCCAGACACACGCCTCTAGAGTGCTGATAAAATAGATTCTGCCATGAGCTCCAAGAACAGTCTCAGCATGACCACAAAATAGGGGTCTGGTGTGTCATGAGGCGCAGACACATCTTCGGTCACATCTTTTTCAATGGCACAATTAATACACGTCGGTACCGCAGTCGATGAGGAAAAGATCCGGAGTGCCTGGTTTCAGCAGAAAGGGGCAACTGCGCATACAGCCCGCACGTCAATACACTTTCTTGAGGACGTCTTTGCCGATCGAATCATCTCTCGTGGCATCTGGCCTGCACGTTCGCCGGACCTCACACCTCTCGATTTATTTCTTTGGGTGGCCTTGAAAGGTAGAGTGTATGCAAACAATCCGCACATGTTACCTGAGCCTGAAGGAAGAAAACCACCACTGAAGTTCAGCAAATCTCACCAGCCAAATTAAGCAGAATGTTTCACAACATGCAACTGCGTGCTAACCAATGTCATGAAGCCGGTGGAGAGCATTTCCAGCATCTCTTCTGAGTGGATGCTATCTCCGAACAGCCACTGCAGTGTAACTTAAGAATCACCCTGTATATGCAAGTACAAACTCTCATCGGTATCAGCTGCCATATACACTGAATAATTATCACTTTTCGATAGTACCCTTCGGAATAATGACGACTTGTCAGTACAAATATTTATTGATTTTATGAGTACTATTAAACAGTTTTGGTTTCATTTTGCTGTGACTCGCCATTTACGAGATACAGCATTCTTCGCTAATTCGAATTTTGGCCAATATCTCAGGAACTATTGGCCCCAAGAAATTTGGGGCCGATGTACGTAATCGGCGATGAAAGGCCCATTTATTTCAAATATCATATGTAATGCGACAGACAGAAATATGGTATTCCGTGAAAAACGTTTCAAGGAACTTATAAGAATCAGATTTTAAAGTTTAGCTTTTAAAAAGTTATTTTTGTTGACCTTTGATATGATATAAAACAAAACATTACTTACAGATAAGCAGATTCCCTTGGTTTAGAGGGATTTTAGGGAAATCAGCCGTCGTTGAAAATTTCTTAGCCAATTCTCATGGCAATCAAAGAAAGGCAAAAACAAAGTGAACAAAAAATATCAACATCCAACAATGAAAATAATAAATCCCATAACGCGCAGCCGACGAGAAAGACAAGCTGAGGCTTCCGAGATTATACAGGGTGCGTTCACTTATTCGCTTGGAGTCACTAGGAGTCACTCCGGTGACACTGAGTCATTCAGACTCCGTTTCTTTATTCGCTCGGAGTGCGACTCTGAGTTAACTCCCTTGACTTCCATTATCAGAGCAAGTTCAGCTATTGGCTCTGAGTTCAGGAGTCACTCCGGTAACTGAGTGACTTGGAGTTTGTTTCTTTATTCGCTCGGATTGCGACTCGGAGTTAACTCCCTTAACTCCCATCTTTAAGCTGGAGTCATCACAGTCAGTTTTGAATATTAAGAAAGACAAGGCAACAATGAAAACTGCTAACAATGTTGCGATTTCGATGACGGTTGATTTTGTTAGAATGAGATAACGTTTGCCAGCGTGCTTGCTAGTATCCGTGGCAACAAAAATAACAAAAGAAAAGAAGAATTTTCTTAGAAAGCTGACACATGCGCTTTTAACCGTTCAACATGGCCGGACCAATTTTGTACATGTGCGCTTTTTGTAAAGCTTTTGCTTCGACTCGCGGATAGAGAGCACTTAAACCTCCACACACTGAACTTAGTCTTTTCAGCCAGCGTGCCTGGCGCAATCAATCTATCTCGCTCCGTCTGTATTATAAATTTTGGTAAATTTTCGGTATCTGCACAAACGCAACCGCGAGTCAAATCGCAAACGATCATGCAACCAAGGTAAGTGAATTTATTTTTTAAAGACTGGGGGCTGCACCCCCCAGACCCCCCCTCTAACGAACTGATATATACCCCAACCTATTTGGTTACAGGGGGCAGTTGGTTTCCCCTCGGCCGGTTACAGGAATCGCGACAATTCAGTTTGCGGAAAAATTTATAATACAGACTGAGCGAGATGGATTGATTGCGCCAGGCACGCTGGCTGAAAAGACTAAGTTCAGTGTGTGGAGGTTTCAAGTGCTCTCTATCCGCTACCTTTGCTTCGTATAATTTTACGGAAGTAGAGATACATTAATATATTTGCAAAATTTTAAGGGTTGTACCTCGTAAGTAATTTAACCATATATATTATGAATTAAGTATAAACGGAATAATTTAGAGCATAAAGAATATTCAGGAATCTTATAAAGGTAGCTCTTACCGCCACGATTGAATTTCGTTCTTAATTATTAACAAAATGGGAACGAATGCACGTTTAGCCGAAATAGGATTTTAATTTTACTTAAGTGCGAATTATATAATGATTGCTTCATAGTAATCAAAGTTTTATAGCCTTGTACTGGAAGATAAGGGATATGTATCAGTTGGTAAGAGGAGGGGTTCTTGGGTACTAAATCCTTCGTTAATTAAGCTAGCCTACCATAGCGCTGGACACCTAAAGGTCAACAGTGCCAATCATTCAAATTGTTACTAGTTTATAAAAATATGCCCTAAAGGGCAATGAAAAAAATTTATATTATATTATCCATGGAAAAAGTGCACAAACATGGAAAAGGAGAAGACAAGCAGCACTCTATCTGGCAAAAGTTTGTTGTGTTCTGTACTGTTTTTTTTTTTTTATCGACCCCCATTTTAAACTCCTTGAACCTGTACAATAAAACGTCATATTATTTTATGCTCAGCTTACAACAGTGGTCAATACATAGGACACACTGCCGTTATGCCGTACATTCCCTAAAGATTCAGAATTCAGTATATAGTTAATGCTTCATAATGTTTATTGGGCTAATT
The DNA here is from genome assembly GCA_023313115.1 of Rhysida immarginata. NCBI lineage: Eukaryota > Metazoa > Arthropoda > Chilopoda > Scolopendromorpha > Scolopendridae > Rhysida > Rhysida immarginata. Next base: position 14,162 of record JAHWFO010115686.1, read on the forward strand.
TGGCATATTTGTGTACATATCATTTACAATGAAGAAGACAAGTTGAACAAGTCACTACAGCATGCAAGAAACCAATTTTTAGCTTACAAAATTGAAATTTAAATAAAAAAAAATGATTCCAGGCGCTTTTGATGCACCATCATGTTAGAAAATTAACTTTGCTTTCTAAATTGTAATACTTACTGTAGTCTAAATTGTTTTCGTAAGCTAAAATTCGTTCAAGGCTTACTGTAGCTAACCATTCAAGCTAGAGTACTGGCTCACAAAACAGAACTTGTGTACCCACCACCCAGTATGCAAAAGTTTGTTTTCAAAATAAACGTATTTTTCTGACATTGTTTCAATATAGTATGCTGCTAAATTGACTGAGAGTGTTACTTCACTTTCTACCTATCTCTTAGAAAACTACACCTGGCTTTGTTCAAAATTTTCTATGCATTACAGTAGTTTTGCATAGCATTGCATGCATAATTGCTTTTCTATGCACATTGCAGGCATAATTGATTTTTGATGTATGCAGGTATTTCACTGAAATAAGCTGAGCACAATATAATATGACGATTTAATGTACAGGTTCAAGGGGTTTAAATGGAGGTCGATAATATGAAAAAACAGTACAGAACAGAACAAACTTTTGCCACGTAGAGCGCTGCTTATCTTCTCCTTTTCCATGCCTGCGCAAAACCAAAACAAGTTTCATATTATAAACTTTTTTTTTCATTGTCCTTTAGGGCATTTATTATAAACTAGTCCTTTTCTTCTTAGGACTACAGTTTAATTAAAATAAAAGGGGGAATACATTTTGATTAATTATGAAATACGAGGGTGGACTGAAGAGTAATGCCTCCATAGCTGTAACTTTTTTATTTTTTAACCGTTTTTTCAAAATTCTTTTTGTATCTGATACTCCCATTTCTCCTCTATGTAATGCACTATTCACTTTTCGATATAGTCCCCATCCCTTTCAACGCATTGCACCAACGCGTGACTAGTCGGGTGAACCCGTCGGAGAGGAATTTCGGGGTTGTTGTCGACACCAAGACCGAATGTCAGGTTTCACCTCGTCGTCCGAACGCAACTCGTGCCCCTTAAGGTGCTCTTTCTTCTTTGGGAAGTGGTGAAAGTCGCAAGGTGCAAAGTCTTTCATTTTTGAACTGCAGTTTTTCATCTTTGAACTGTAGGCGCTGCAACCCCCTCTGATGTGTGGCGTTATCGTGCTGCAGAAGAGGATCCAAAGCTGCCATTCAATCCTCGTGTCGACGACAACCCCGGAATTCCTCTCCGACGATTTCACCCGACTAGTCACGCGTTGGTACAATGCGTGGAAAGGGATGGGGACTATGTTGAAAAGTGAATAGTGCATTACATAGAGGACAAATGGGAGTATCAGATACAAAAAGAATTTTGAAAATCGGTTAAAAAATAAATAAGTACAGCCATGGAGGCATTACTTTTCAGCCCACCCTCGTATTTTTGGCCAAAAGTGGCTTAAATTTAAAAAATAGCCCATTGGTCATTGTTAATAATTAGAGCAAATTAATTTGCTACATTGCTACACATATTCAGGATCTAAAGCCCCGGCGATGCTTAATGAAAACGCAATTTCTCAGAAAGTGACCAGAATTCAAATTGATCCTGAAAGGACAGAATAAGTCAGACTAAAATAAAAATTGGCAATTTTACAGAATATTATATGTAGATTGTAAAAAAAGTCACTCGAAGTTCTCTGACCAATCTTTCGGATGTGACAGGATTTGATATCTATGCAAAGAAGGGCCCAATTATCTCGGAAACCACTGCAAAGTTTTGAAAACGACTTTTTTCATAGTGATCCTCATGCAAAACTACCCCAGAGAATGTATTTACCTTGTTTCTATCTGCAATACACAGAATCTAAGACCGACCTTATAGTGTCCAAAAAACTTCTTTTTGCTACAGTAATCCTGCAGTATACCCAATTAGCATAAAAATTCTTCCAATTATTCTAATCACTTATAGGAACAGGCTCCCTTGGCCGTTTTCACTAAAGTTCGGGCGTTTCCGTGAAATTGGTACTTTTTGGTGGAAAAAGTTCCCACTAGACCTCGGTTAAACATATTATAGGGTAGGCATGGCAGTGCCAAACTACCCTGATGTAGGGTGATCCTAAGTCAGTTCACCCAAAGATATGTTTCAAGCTGTACTGGGTGAACTGACTTTTGCATCACCCTAATATCCAATAATTGCATATATGCAATAAATTGGCAATAACAATTACTCAAATACATGTTTTACATTCTTCTAATCATGGGTTTTTATTTGTCTTCTCTCTATATTTTTAAAGACTCGGATCAGCCTCCTGGTCCAAATTCCATACAGAATCAGACTCCTGGTCCAAACTCCATACAGAATCAGCCTAGTCCAAGCTCTATATCGGATCAGCCAGGTCAAAGCTCTATAGTGATTCAGCTGGGTCCAAGCTGGACACAGGATTTGCAGGTAGCAGGTAATCTAAAATAGTATTAGTTGAATTAATGTAAAAACTGGGTTTTTGTGTTTAGTGAAATTAAATTTTCGTTTAGATGTTGAAGTGTTGAAGCGCCTGCAGAGGTGATTTCCGACGCTTCTATTGAAGGTATTATTTTTAAATCGAATAGTCATTTAACGATAGCTAAATAAATTTTTAAATTATTTAATGATTTATAATAAATTACATGAGTTAATAATTACATTTTATTATATAGATAATTCTCAAGCTAGGGACAACAGGCAGGGTAAGGAGATCGAAAATATGCCATTTTATGGTTAAGTACTTGTAAGCAGATACCCAAACATCAGGTGTTTTTTGAAGTCCCAAATATGTAATACGCTACCCTATTTTAGTTACTTTTCAAACCCACTTATCCATTAGGGTCGTGGGGGCAGGAGCTCTACACATGATCTCCTGCACTCGCGATCTTCCGCCATCAGGCACATCTCCGTAATGATAATACCCACTCGACTCGAACACAGATTCTCCATGTAATCTAATCTCCTGGGTCTATGCCCTCCCCCATCCCTTATCTATTTCTTACCCACTGATTTAAAAAAAAGCAACTGCCTAGGAGACCACTTTTCAATATCCGTATCAGGTAACCATGCCAACTGATAATGTAAGACCATGAATGACTGAGACCTCTCAATGCGGAGGAGTAGTGGCTCAACAATTAAAAACTCTCTTGTTGTGCTGCTGTGCACTCTGTCTAGTAGTGTAACACCCATCACACTACTCAGGAATTAGTTTATTGACACTATATAACAACGCTTACAAAAGCTGCTCAAAGTGGCCACCAGCCATTTCAATGCATGCATTGCATCGTCGCAACATTGATCCCCGTATGTTGCCAAAGACTCCTGGCATTTCACGGACTTCTTTGCTGGCGACTACAATGCGGGCAACCAGCTCTTCACTGGTAGTTACAGGTGTGGGTGGACGAGTGCCTTCATGTCGCCTCACGAGAAGAAGTCAAGGGGAGAAAGATATGGCGACCTGGGAGGCCATACAATTGGTCCACCTCCACCAATCCCAAGATTTCACTATAAACTTCAAGGATTTGAAGGGAGAGGATAGGTGGAACTTCACTATGGAAAGATACACATCAGAAGATTGCAACTCTTGTTAATGATTGCAATTAATGTTGTGAGACTATCCCTTTTATCAGGAATTTTAAATGCATGCACATCTTTTTGTCATGTGTTTTCATTATCATAATTTGCCAGTGTGATCACTTCTCTCCCCCAGAGCCGGACAATGGTAAGGTTCTGACTTCCGACACACCATGCTCTGGTAAAACCTGTTTGTTTTGGTGTCTCCTAGCTGTGTGTAACTACCTTTAGAAACGCCTTGTATATACACAAAAAATCTATTTATCTTCAAGAAACCCGAATCTATTTATATGCTAATATAATGTTTTGATCTCTGATCAGATAAATGTACATGGAGCCAATCGGCCATTTTGGCATTGATACATTTAATAGAAGAAAAAGATCAGTTTAATGACCCACGTATGACAAAGAAAAGGCAAGTTTCTTTTTTTTCATTTTTTCAAAATTGAGTAACTATTTAATTCTTAACATTTCTATTAATTTTTGAGCTAATCATTTTATTTTTAGGTTTGGCAAGATATCGCCAAGAAAATGAATGAAAAAAATTATTGTGTGTCCAGGGATCAACGTGATGTAAAATGGAAAGCACTCAAAAGAACGTACAAGCGTATAAAGGACAAGAATGCATCATCGGGGAATGCGCGTCAATATTGGGAGTATTACGAGGTGAATATAAATAACTTGCATTAATATCATAATAAAATTTGAAATTTTGAAAAGAGTATTTCTAGACCCCATAATATGTCACATATATGCACACACATTATAATACGAAGATAGATTTATTTATTTGTAGCAACCAGACTAGAGCGAGTGCATCATGTAATGGAACTATTGCAATGCCCCCCCCCCTTTTCTTGGGGGTTCTTAAAATTAATGGCTGGGATTTCTCAGTCAGGGAATTTACATAACAATAGCTGGAATGTTTTTTGTGCATTCTACCTTATCAGGTCCAGCCATTGTTTTTTCACCTTTACTTTTTGAATGGTTACAATCCTCTTGAAGGATGATTTGAATAATGCAAATTTTTTATACATTAAAGAGAAATGATTGGTCATTCTTTTGCACTTACTTGTCTAAGTGAAAACATTCAATTTTATTTTGAAAAAACGTCTGAAATGGCACTTTCATCACCAATAATTCGAGCCTGGTTTTAAATTGGCCATAAAGCAGCGGAGGTTGCTCGTAACATTTGTACAGCATATGGTTCAGAATTGGTTAAAAATTTAGAACTGGTAATGAGCGTCTTGATGATTCTCTTGAGTGTTTGGTGGACAACAGCTGGTATCGTCTATTATGAGCTCCAAAACCCAGGATAAACTATCACAGCATACGGGTATGTTGGTCAGCTTCAACGTACACATGAAAAAATCAAGCAAAAACAGCCAGCTCTTGCGAACGTAAGGGTGTTGTTTTTCTTCATGACAACGCACGTCCACATACGGCAAAGCTGACCCGTCAAGCAATAAACAAACTTGCCTGGGAAGTGTTACCTCATCCACCGTACTCTCCGATATCTCTCCAACATGTTATAACTATTTGAGAAACAAGTGCTTCTTCAATACGGAAGAAGAGCTAAACCATGAACTGGGGATGTTTTTTAACTGTAAAACTCGTGACTTTTATAAGAAGGAATTTATGATTCAGTATCTCGTTGGGAGAAGGTTGTTGATAATGATGGAGTTTATTTCGATGAATAAACAATTCATTTATGCATTAATCTGAGTGCCAATTGTAATATTTGCAAAAACGAAAGAACTTTCCCCTGGACCTGATACATTAAAATATGTGATTAATTATAAAACCGTAATTCCATTTTAATCAAAGGAACAGAAATAAAAATAAATATTAAAAACAATTGAAAAATGAAGATCACCCAATGTGGAGAAATAGAAGTTATGAAGTGGATGGAAACAGATGAAACGAAGGTCTTGTGGCGCTTATTATCTAGATCTGGTTGAAGTAGACTAAACACAGGTGAAAAGAAGATCTTTGGAGAATTGTTACAAGAAAAACACAGGAAGAAACACAGTAACAGGAGAAGAAGAGCTATGTTAAAAGTCCGATGATTAGTAGAATGTTGATAACAATTTTTATAGGAATGAATAATAAAAAACATTTTCGGGATACTGTGTTTTCCTGTTACTGTATTTCTTCCTGCGTTTTTCTTGTAACAGTTCTCCAAAGACCTTCCTTTCATCTGTGTTTAGTCTACTTTAACCAGATCTAGATAATAAGCTCCACAAGACCTTCGTTTCATGTGTGTTCCGTACATTTCATAAATTCTATTTCTCAACATTGGGTGACTTTCATTTTTCAATTGTTTTTAATGTATATAATTATTCCCATTTCCTTTAATTAAAATGGAGTTACTATTTTTCAATTACTATATCACAACTCCTACTCTTATATAAAATATATGATGGTATGGGTCTTCGAGACCTAAAGTGCACATCCAGGGTTTAACAAAATTAAATTCCAAGACGATTCATTTTACATATTAGCAAAGTTTTGTAGTTATCCTTTATAACCTCTTCTAATAGCCTTAATTCTGCATTTGACCACCCAATTTTCCTTCAAATTAACCATGCACTCTGCATGAAAGGATTTGGAGATTTCATTTTGATGTCAGGCATGTGGGGAGGGATTTCCATTTATATAGCTACTGAAGTTGAAATTAAGTTTGCCACTAATATTCATCGTTTCTGTTCTAGATTATGAATCAAGTTTGCTTAAGAAAGCCTGAAATAACTCCTGTTGCGACGTGTTCAAGCATGGACAATCCTGATGATACTCGAACTCCGATAAGGTTGTCGCCCAGAAGTGAAACTCCTTCCACTTCTTCCCCAACAATACAATTCAACCAAAGAAAACGCAGACTGTCTGAGAACGATGTTGAAAAGACGAGTTCGAGAAGTTTTAGAGCGACAGGATAAGTTTCTCCTCCTGATGGATTAACTAGTGGAAAAATTACAATGCGTTTATTTATTATTTTAAATATCAAATTAATTAATAATTAAATATTAATTTTGTAATCTTCAAAATATCATTTTGATGGTATATTTGGTCAATTTTCTTGGTGGTCGCTATTCTTTATGGAAAATTGATTAATCTTCTTTAAATAGCCAAAATTATCATATTTCTGTACTTCCCCTTGAAGTATCACAATCTTCTATGGGTCGTCTATGAACTTTCATAATATGGCGTCGTTTTCTTTGAAAATATTTTGAAAGCTGCTGTTCATAGAATTGATTAAGTACCACAATTCTCTATGAACATTATCAATACTACCAACAGCAGTTTTCACAACATTTTCAAAGAAGATAACATCATATTATGAACATAGATGGTCCATAGAGGATTGTGATACTTCAAGCGGAAGTAGAGAAATATGAAAATTTTGGATATGTAAAGAAGATTCATCAATTCTCCATAAAGAATAGCGACCACCAAGCAAATTGACCAAATATACCATCAAGTGACTTCAATAATTAATTAATTAATATTTAATAATTACCAATTAAAATAAGAAAAAATAGATGCATTTTTTATATAAAGGAATCTTTTAATAAAACAAAATATGCACATATTATTTTCATTTCTTGAAAATACTGACACAATAAAATAATTGGTTGGTTTAAGGGTGCGTCAATTATTATGGTCATTTGCGCCCATTAATATGTCTATCTAATTATTTGTAAACAGTAGAATTTTAAACAATCTTTTACACAAAATATTGCAGGAATCAAACATCAAAAGTTAAAAACTTTAAAAATGAAACTGAGACGAAGACATAAAATTCTCTACAATAGGCAAATAATAAACTTGATGAAGAAATTAATCTTATATTTATATATTTCCGCCATCTAAGGTCTGTAATGTCAGCCTGGGGTGGCCGTGGCTTGGTTGTCTCGTCAATCAGCTCGCCGATCGATGGAGTTAAGCAACTTCAGGCAGACTAGCTGCTGCCTAGAATATGAAGAAGGTGAGAATATGCTCCAAAGATCTCCCATCCACCAACTCCAAAACAATAAAATTCGGATCCTTACACTTTAGTTCTTTTCTCTCTGCTGCCTTTTCTGTGTTTTGTGAGTTGTTTTCTATAAGTGAAAAAGGCTCTCCACCCACCCACTGAACACATTAGCACCAGGGATACGGGAAGGGGGGGGGGGAGGATATATATAGGCACAGCCTAACCCTAAAGCCGGACATCCAAGGAGGCGCGATCAGTTGATTAGTCTGAACGGGCAAGTTTCAGGTTCCCATTTCATCAGGTCCAAAGTGCTGTGTATTTCGGAGTAGCCTTTCCGCTACCACCAAGACCCCATTTTCCTCGAATACGAAGCCCCCATTGGAAGCACCGGTCCCCTGGGGGGGTCCACAATTGACCGGACACTTTTTGTCTGGCTCCTCAGCTAAGGCCAGTCTGGCATGGGTGCCCCTGCTCAGCATAGCCGTTAGCATCATTGAGGCACTCAAACCCCTCCACCACGTCAAGGTAGTGCCCACGGAGGGGACAATAAAATATCATGAGAATGATTAAAATTAAATTAATAAAATGGAGACAAATTAATCCGAAACTAGCTGATTAACTTTATTTGTTGCAAGCCACTAAGAAAATATTAGAATGGAATAACAGTATTGCAGGTACTTTTATTTTATCATAGTGCTCATTGTCATTAGTGTAAGTACCTAATGTACTACTATTCTCTTTCCACTTCAATTTATTCAATAAAATTAAGAAAATCCTAACGAAAAAATAAAAACAGAAAAAATAAAAATAATATTAAAACACACCTACCCCTTCCTTATTTATAATGGAACTAGCCACAAGAACAATGTAAATAAGGAAGGGGTGGGTGTGTTTTAATATTATTTTTATTTTTTCTGTTTTTATTTTTTCGTTGGGATTTTCTCAATTTTATTGAATAAATTGAAGTGGAAAGAGAATAGTAGTCCAAAAAATTATCCCCAACAGAAATTGTATTATACCTAATGTACTGTTATTTCATTATAATATTGTCTGTGGCTATAAACAAATAGTAGTCAGCTAGCTTGGATCAGCTTTGTCTCTATATTAACACAAATTTTAACTTTAATCATAATTTAAACACCTACATTATCCTGACCCATCTAACAAATCCAGTGTTGATGATGGATGCATTCATCCAACAAAATAAAATCAATTTTTAAAATAAAATGTTTGCTATATAGTTTCATTTTTCTTCTCGTGCTTGACGGTTTCCTTCAACACCGTGACATTCAATTTCCACATCGGGAATATCCTCGTTCTGTGGCTCGTCTACTTCAATAGTATCATCTCTTTGTAAGCAGATAAAGTGTAGCACACAACACATAATAATGACATGTGGGATATTGTCAATTCTACTCATGTGCAGATATTTTAATCTGCGAAAGCGCCCTTTCAATATAGCAAAGGCCCTCTCTATGGTGCACCTCGCTGGTGACAAAACTTCATTAAATTTCTTTTTATTCCTATCAAGTTCACCGTTGTCTCGAACAGAAATTAGCAAATGACCGGACAATGTATGTTAAGGGTCACCTACAAGATTAGTACTGTTGGGAAACATTGCTGGATTACAACTAATACCTTGAAAGAGAGGCGATCTGCGATAAAAGCAAAAGTCGTGTACTGATCCTACCTCTCCTGCATAGCAATCTAAAAACAGCATGCCGTCATCACAAACAGCTTATAGAATGACGGCCTTTTCTGTTAATATAGATGATGGCTGCTCTTCTGGTGCTGGAATGTATATGTGGGTCCCATCAATTGCCCCAATTATGCCTATTAAATAGTGCAAAACAAAATTAGATTAATACCATTTCAATGGTTAAACAAAAAAAGCTCTCTTAAATTGAATAAATTATTAAGGAATGACATAACCAAGTACCGAAAGTCTGAATAAAGCTATTCGCGTAACCATATTTTTCAAAATAAAGCTATTTGCCATATGTTAACATTGAAAGATTCTAATGGACCATAATTGATACCATTAAACCACGTACCTTTGAACCAATTTGGATAATCATTAATTTTACGTTATGTTCATTAATGACACATGATTCCAATTGTTTAATATATTACATGCCATATCAATAAAAATATTTGAGGGTGTCATAAGGGTACCATTAGAGCGGGTGCTATTGTTTCGATTTCAACCATTTTCAAAATGGTTCATTCCTGGAACCATATTTATTAATTGGCGAAAATAGTAGTTTATGTCCGCTTCTATCTCGTCATTACGACCTAATATATCTCTCCATTGAAAATTGCTAGGTGGGGTCGTGAAGGTACCATTTGTGCACGTCCTATTGAACCGATTTAGATAATACTTTTGACTGGTTCGTGCAATGTACCATATTCATCGAATGACGAAAATAGTAATGATTAACCGCTTCTATCTCGTCATTACGATACGTTTGATATATTACTTAATATATCTCCCCATTGAAAATTGCATGGCGGGAAAATTGAGGCACTATTTGTTCACGTGCCAACGAACCGATTTAGATAATATTTGTGATTGGTTCGTGCCATGAACCATATTCATTCACTGACGAAAACAGATTTTGAAAATCTTTCATAGCCTCGGAGGAGTTACAGTTATGGACGGACAGACAGATAGGCACGGTTCCCCACCCTGATAGCATACAGCACCTTTCTGTACTTAATAAACCATTAAGGAGTGACATATCCAAGTACCGAAAGGTTAAACTAAACCATTCGCGGAAATTTATTTTTAAACAGCCTATATTAACATTGTAAGTTTCTAATGGACAATAAAGATACCATTACACCACGTACCTTTGTACCAATTTCGACTATCATTATTTTACATTATATTCATTCATGACACATTCCAAGTCGTTTGGTATATTACATGCCATATTTTAACATTGAGTGTTCCAATGAACTATAATGGTTCCATTAAACCAGGTTCCTTGAAGCCAATTTCGACTATCATTAATTTTACGTTATGTTCATTCATGACACATCATCCCAATTTGTTTGATATATTACATGCCATATCTTACCATTGAAAATATTTGAGGGTGTCATAAGGGTACCATTAGAGCACGTGCCATTGTTTCTACTTCAACCATTTTCTAAATGGTTCATTCTTGGAACCATATTTATTAATTGGCGAAAATAGTAATTTATATCTGCTTCTATCCCGTCATTACGATTTGTTTGATATATTACTTACTATATCTCTCTATTGAAAATTGCTAGGTGGGGTCGTGAAGGTACCATTTGTGCACGTGATATTGAACCGATTTAGATAATATTTGTGATTGATTCGTGCCATGAACCATATCCATCGACTGACGAAAACATTTTAAAAATCTTTCATAGCCTCGGAGGAGTTAGAGTTACGAACGGACAGACAGGCAGACAGACACGTTTCCCCACACTGATAGCATAAAGCACCTTTCGGTACTTAATAATGGCAGGAAAGTATAAGAGAAATCAGCCAAGAAACTGTGGACACAACGATCAAACTAACGACGACAGGAAACCACAAATCCACAATAATCATTTAATAGTGCCTCATATGTACCTTTCGAAAGCTATGTTTTCTTCATCAGTGAGTATATGCTTGACTCACTGATGAAGAAAGCTTAGCTTTCGAAATGTACATCTGAGGTATTATTAAATGATTATTGTGGATTTGTGGTTTCTTGTCGTCGTTAGTTTAATAGGAGGAAAATTTTAATGAAAATATATTAGGTTTTTCATAAGCGAAATTCTTATTTAGATGTCAACTTAATTTTCAAATAGCGCACTTTAAGTAAAAAATTTTAAAATAAAATTCAAATTCCAAACATACCTGGAAAACCGTATTTTCTTCTGAAACTCATTTCTATTTGTTGGCTTTCTTCTGTAGATGGCCATTAAATTATTTTGTTTCTACGATGGCGAGCATAAAATTCACTTAACTTTAGTTTGCTGTAACTTTTGACCCAGTGGCTCATTTGGTGAAATTTTTGCTCATTATTCAAGACTCAACCTTCCTCTTTCCAACGAGATAATGACCATAGTTGTAGGATATAGTGATAGAAAGATATAGACTGAGATATGTACATCACTTTTTGAACAAAATACCGCGTCTGAATTTTTCCTCGGCTGCACCCCTGATAGACGTAGTTC
>JAHWFO010115689.1:0-27311 GCA_023313115.1 Rhysida immarginata
CGAAAGCGTATCGAGTTTCACAATTTTCTGTTATAGCAAGAAATCGATCTTGCTTTCCTGTGTGAAACTCATCTCAAACCAAGCCAAGACTTCAAGCTAACTGGCTATTTTGTGTACCGTAAAGATCGAATGGCTTCAAATGCTGCAAGATGTGCTTCTGGGGGCGCTGCGATCATCATTAGGAAGGGAATTCAACACCAAGAATTAGTCTCCAAGTTTTATGCAGGTATGGAATCGGCCTCCATCATTATCAATGACGTCTCCTGTGGTGAAGTGAAGTTCGTGGTGCTCTACAATTCACCTAAACATTATCTGGATATTAGTGAGCTTGATGAACTCTTCACTGGTGACACTGCAGTCGTCCTAGCTGGTGACCTAAATGCCAAACACCCAAGCTGGAACTCCAGAACGCAGAATTACAACGGCATGATTCTCTATAGGTACATTCAAGGTAGAGATGCTATCATCGCTGCTGGACCTGTGGAGGACACCTACTACTGCGACCACTCCCCTAGTAGTGACGTTTTGGACATCTCGCTCTTGAAGGGTATCTTCAAACCGTACAATATTTTCACGACTGATGACACATGATTTCCCAAAACCCGATAATTGTAATCTGTATTTTTATGCGGATGACACTGCCATTATGACATGGGCACACCAGCCGGCTCACGTTATCACTCGGCTGCTGTGCGCCTTGAAGCAGTTCGAAGACTGGTTTAACTGCTGGAAGTTGAACCTTAACGTCGGAAAGTGCAAGGCTTTGTACCTCAATAGGAAGCTCAAGGCATCCCCCAGATTCTCTTGTTCTGTTCAATAAGAAACTGGACTGGGTGGACAACTACAAGTATCTGGGAGTTATCATTGACTCAAGACTCTCATGGAACCAGCATATGTCCTATGCTCTGAACAAAGCGAAGAGGGCTAAGTACAGTATCATAGCTCTTATGGGTCGCAACAGAGCCCTCAGCATTGACAACAAGCTTCTGCTGTACAAATCGATTATCCGGACCATACTCCTCTATGGCATGCCTGCGTGGGCGACTATCTGTAAAAGCAGATGGAGTGAACTACATTCATTCCAGAAGGTTACCCTGAGGACCACTGCCAAGCTGGGGAGAAGGACGGGGAAAAACCAATCCATCCACTTGGATTTAAACATGGCCCATATCGGAAAGTTTATACAGGATCTTCTTTTGATTATGATACAGAAGATGAAGACTCACGACAATAAGCTTGTAAAAGGGATTCTGAAGAATTCAATGAATATGAACTGGCATACGAAGTATCGTAAACCGAGGCACGTTCTTGACATCAATTTTGAAGATATTAGCAACGTCTCTTTCCCAGACTACTGGACGATGCGATAATCTTTCTCCTTGTATTTTTTGTTTCGTTTGTTTTTTGTTTTTGACAATCATCAATCTTATTTTCTTTTTTGTATAATATGGAAGACCGCTTGGGATGGTTAGGCTTCTTGACTACCTCAGTGTATTTCATTTGGAGTTTATTCTGGTAAGATGAGCTTTGTGAAAGCGCTGCTTTCGTCCCATCCTAACAAATGTACACTTCACTGTTCGATTGTCGATTGTCGCCTCACATCTCATAATCATGTCTCAGCGTGTGGAAGAAGGTATTGTCAACTTTGATGAAGTCCCGCAAAATTTAACGAAGTTCAACATCGAGGCTGGAGAGATCGCCAACTTCATAAGTAAACTGAAAAAGAAGAAGGCTCCAGGAAAAGACAAGGTGAGTAATAACGCCCTTATGAATCTCCCAGAGAACTTTATTGACTTTCTCACCAATATCATCAGCGATTGCTGGAAATTTTCTTAACTCCCTATGGCTTGAAAGAATTCTATTGTGTTCAGTATCCCCAAGCAGGGGCAAAATCCTGCAATTCCCGCGAGCTACCGACCTATTAGCTTGTTACCCTCGTTGTCTAAAGTGTTGGAGAGAACGATCCTCGTCAGATTCCAAGATCACTGTCTAGCAAATGACCTTTTTCGGGAAGAGCAATTTGGCTTTCGTACTGACTTCCCTTCTTCAAAACCAAGTACAACCGGCTTTCTTGCAAGGTTCAAGAGGAGGTTAAAGCTCTACGAAATCAAAGGTGGGGCGAGAAACTGAAGTCCTTGTCTATCCAGGACCACTCGCTCTGGGGAACTGTGAGGGCCTTTAAGGGCAACAGGCCAATCACACTGCCGCCACTGCTTGCAGGAAATGGCACCGTTGTCATCAGTGACGGGGATAAGGCTCAATTGATCGCCGATTCCCTGAAAAGTCAATCTACCACGCCTGGTGAGTCAAACTTCGACAGCGTCCAAAACACTCAGCTAGTTAACGATGGATGTAATGCTTACCAGTGCATTCATCGTGTTCCCACCCTTGAGGAAGTCATTAGTGCTCAAGAAATTTTCGACGTCATCAAGCGACTTACAACAAAGAAACAGCAGGTAGTGATTCCATTACAAACAGTGCGTTCAAATACTTGCCTTCTAATATAGTCTCGATCATTACCAAAGCCATGAATGACTGCTGGAAGCTTGGTTACTTCCCCGACCAATGGAAAGAGTCCGTCATAGTTACCATACCAAAGCCTGGTCTAAACCCTGCTCTTGTTGTCAGCTACAGGCCCATTAGTTTGTTACCCGTGCTATCAAAAGTTTTCGAACGCATCATTCTGGCGAATTCTGTTTAGCAAACAATCTCGTTCGTGATGAGCAATTTGGCTTTCGCCCAGGTCACTCCTGCCAACTTCAGATCTGGAGGCTTGTTGCAGATCTAAACACTCCTCTTAACTGTGCTAACAATGGTGGTCTCGTCTTTTTGGATGTCCATAAAGCTTTTGATCAGGTTTGGCACAAGGGCCTCATATATAAGATGATTACTTGTGGTTTTTCGGATGAACTGATTACCTTGATTAGTTCCTTTCTGTCAAAGAGGACATTTCGTGTCAAGGTTGGCGGCACCATATCTAACCCTTGTGACGTCAATGCTGGTGTTCCTCAGGGCCTTGCACTGTTCAACTTTTTCATCCATGACTTCCCAACTTTTACCAAGTGCAAGCTATATCTCTTTGCTGACGACGCAGCCATCATGACTACTGACCGCAATCCTGCTCACGTTATATCACGCTTACAAAAGGCCTTCCGATTGTGCGAGAAGTGGTTTGCAAAGTGGAGACTTGACCTATATGTTGAGAAATGCAAAGCAATGTTCATTACGAAGAAACGTCGGAAACCACCGAGTCCTTTCTGGTAAAGAGCTCGAATGGGTTAAGAATTACAAATACCTCGGAATGAGGCTATTAGATGCCAGGCTAAATTGGAGTGACCATGTCTCTTGTGCGATAAATAAAGCTAAGAAGGCTAAGTTTAGTTTAGTTGCTGGGAGCAAGATCAGGACGACGGTTCTCCATCACGCGCTGCCGCACAAGCTCAACAAGATCATCATTGGTGAGGGATGGTCGCCCAGTGTGCTCTTCATCATGGACACTTTGACGACCTTCGGAAAACTGCCTACACCAGCGACGCACCATCTGCTTACTGATGACGTTCGGCCCATAGACCTGACAGAGCTGACGATGAATTTCAATTGGCGCAAATGCTGTGTGCATTGAAGAACTTTATGACCGAACGAACCTCGCAGGCGGCGGAAGAAAAATAACAGCTTCCATTTCGGACCATTGCTACCACGCTACTGGCACGAGGTGGGACCCGTCCGGCTAACATATGATTGATACGTCATAGATCTGTTACGCATGCGCAATTGACACGGCTAATTACGTTTATTTAAAAGGGGAAAACATCGGGAAACTTACTTTCTGGATGAGCCTCGTACATCAAGTGTTTTACATTGACTATTACCCAAGTCTATCATAAATTATAGTTATTAATCAAAAAATAAAAAATAAATAAAAAATAATTAACACTTACTTACTTACTTTTCATACTCGCTTATCCGTTAGGGTCGCGGGGGCAGCAGCCCTATGGAGGATCTCCAGCGATTGCGATCTTCCGCTATCAGGCGCATGTCCTCCCTAGTAATATCCAAGCGACTCGAACCCAGATTCTCCATGTAGTCTAGCCACCTGGTTCTAGGCCGACCCCTTGGTCTCTTACCCACTGGCGTGGAAAATAACTACTGCCTTGGAAGACCAGTTTGCGGCATCCGTATCACGTGGCCATATCAGCGCAACTGAGATCTCTCAATGCAGAGAAGTAGCGGCTTAACACCTAAAGACTCCCTTATTGTGCTGCTGTGCGCTTTATCTAGTAGGGTTACACCTGCCACACCTTTCAGAAATCTCGTTTCGGCCGCTTGTACCCGCATCGCACTCTTTCGGTCATTACCATAGGTGTGAATGGGGACAAAGATAGATTTGAAGACGGAGAGCTTGGCTTTGTTACCCAGCTCGCGTTTCGTTACCACGGATCGCCACAGTTCACGTCTGACACAGCTTGCTGCATCGATCCGAGCATCCAATTCTCCTGCCATCCATCACTCGTGAATGCAATTCCGAGATGCTTGAATTTCTCCACCTGTCCCAATGAGGCTCCCCTAACATAGAGAGCGCACTGAGCAGGCTGTCTTGAAAGGACCAGAACCTCGGCTTTAGCTACACTGATCTTCATCCCAGCTTCTTCACATTTGGCTGCAAACCGGTCGAGTGCATGCTGAAGGTTCGTGCGAGAAGACCCAAGGAGGACAAGGTCGTCAGCAAAGAGCAACCTCTCCACCAGGCAGTCGCCAACACAAACACGCTGATCGCCTCGGCTGCCCTTGTCTATCCAGTCCATAAAGATAATGACCAAGAGAGGCGACAGTACACAACCTTGAGGGAGTCCAACACCCACGGTGAACGGTATTGACTTAATGCCATCTATCCAGACACACATCTCAGAGCTTTCGTACAGAGACATGATAGCAACCAGTAATTGCCCATCCACTCCATACTCTTGCAACACTTGCCAGAGCTTCTCTCGAATAACTCTGTCATATGCTTTTTCGAGGTCCAAAGAGCAAGCGTAGACCTCTTTTGCATGCTCCCAAGATTTCTCAAAGATTTACCTTAGAGCAAAGATGTGATCCGTCGTGCTTCAGCCAGGTCGGAAACCACACTGCTCCACCGACAGTTTGGAGTCGACTTTTTCCCGACTTCATTTCTCCAGACATTTAGCGTACACTTTCCCAGGAATGCTGAGCAAAGAGATGCCTCGATAGCTGTTGCAATCTCTCCGATCTCCCTTTTCGAAGATAGGGATCACAATTCCTGTCTGCCAATGCTTAGGGGCCTGTCCAGATATCCAAACAACCTGACACACTCGAGTCAGCCACAGGATACATCCTGATTTAAGGCCTTTAATATCTCGGATCGGATTTCATCATCACCTGCAGCTTTGCTAGTCTTCAGGAACTTAATTGCCCATCTGACTTCTGTTTCAGTGACACTAGCGTGACTATTCTCCGCTCCAAGGTGCACCTCATGTGCCCCAGTTGTTGCTGTCACCGGATTTAGAAGAGATGAATATTTTTCCATCCACCTATGCAATATGCTCTCCTCCGTTTTCAGAAGGCTCCCATCTGAACTCTTAATAGTTGGTGATGAAAAAGACTTTTTTCCACGGAGGCGGCGCACGGTCTGTCAGAACACCTTGTTTGTCGAACCATAGTCTGCCTCCAATTTCTTCTCAGAACTTCTCCCAGGCCTTGACTTTAGCTGTTGATAGTGTCTTTGCTGCTGCTTTTCGCGCCTCAGTGTACCGAACTCGACTCAAAGTTGATTTATTTGCAAGCCATAGCAAATAGGCTTCCTTCTCTGCCTTGACAGCTTCTTGGACTTCACCATTCCACCATGCAGTCCTTTTCTCACCGCTCTGCGCCACACTCAGCCGCTTACAACCACAGCACAATGCAGCCGAAGTAATCACAGCAGTTTTAAACAACTGCCACTCCTCTTCAACAGTACCACGATCACTGGGTAGTTCTTTGAAACTTGAAGATATGTTATCTGCAAAGGTCTTCCTCACAGCGTTATGCTCCAATGCCTCCCATTTGATGCGCCAAGTTTGTCTTAACCTAGTATTTCGCTTGGTTGGCATGGATTCAGAGAACCGCAAAGTGCACACAACAAGGTGGTGATCAGTTGATAGTTCTGCCCCTCGTCTCGCACGAGTATCCAACACTGATCGGAATAAGTCGGCTGAAACGATTACAAAATCAATCAGTGACTTCTGGTCCATTGCATCCCTGTACCAGGTATACTTATGGACATCCCTGTGCTGGAAGAAGGTGTTTGTGATGGAAAGTCGATTGTTGCAACGGAGATCCAACAAGCACCTCCCATTCGCATTTAAATCCGGGTCACCATTCCTCCCAATCACGCCTTTTCACGTTTGGTCATCAGCCCCTATGTGTGCATTGAAGTTGCCCACGAGGATGACAGAATCTGCACTCCCTCTCCTGCTAAGAGCAGCATCAACTTCATCTAGAAAAAGTGGGTACTCTGTGACTGCATTCGGTGCATATGCAACGAATAGAGAGAGAGAGAGACCGTTACCCTATCTGAAGCCTCAGGAGACACAGTCTTCCACCGAAGGGGGTCCAATCTGCAACATAAACTGCCAGCCAGGGACTTGTGAGCATCCCCACTCCCGCCTGGGCAGTCATGTTAGGGTCGGCACCAGAGTAGAAAAGCTTCCACCCTCCTTCGTTTCACAATTCCAGAACCCGGACGTTTCACAATTCCAGAATCCGGACGTTTCACAATTCCAGAACCCGGACGTTTCGTAGAGGTAATACCTATGATATCCAGTCGATACCGTTTAGCTTCCTCTACTAACTCTGATTCCTTTCCTAGTGCCGATTGACAGCACCCGATCCCGTTGTCGCTTTACTCATTTATCCTCCTGGGTAAAGGCATGCGCTGCCCCGACCGTTTCCCCAAGCGCGTAGCGAGTGCACTGGTGGGGCTTCTCGAAGGCATTGCTCCGAGATAACAGCCGGGAGACTGTCGACTATTTTTCGAATGAGTGCCTCTGCCTAACTCCCGAACGCGGGTGACTTTAATCTGCGCCACACCCGATGCAGTATGAATTCTCTCATTCGTCGACATCATGAGATATGTTTGTTTGGATGCTCTTCGTCTCACTTCTCAACCATGACCTTTCTGGTAAAAAGAATAATTAGTAAATAATAAATAAACAATAAAATCAATATAAAAAGCTGACCCAAAGCAAACAGGATAAATCTCTTAAGGCAAAGAGAATATTATAGAATTATCCTGAAAAAGTGTTGCCAGTTTTTGACTCCAGTTAGTGCTACAGTAACATCTCAATTATGTTTACTTTATGCTGCAAACCCATCTCAATTAATAGTATAAGAAATTATAACTATCAGATATGTTTGCCAGACATAAAAGAAATATACCACTACTTACAATTTATAACTTTTATTTATAACAAAGTTTCATATACACATTCAAATACTTGCATTTATATACACTGAGTGGTCAAATATTATGGCCACCCCCTTAATTCAGTGTAGGGCCACCTTTCGCTCTTATTACTGCTTGCATTCTTCGGGGCATTGATTCTATGAGATGTTGGTAGCTTGTAGGAGGAATTTGAGACCAACTCTAAAGAACTGCACCTTCCAGTTCCAGCAGATTTGATAGTTCTGGATCCCGCTGCCTGATGGCCCGTTCGATCTTATCCCAAAATTCTCAATGGGATTGAGATCGGGCGATTGTGCAGGCCAACGAAGAAAGGTAAACTCTCCGGCATGTTCTTCGAACCATCTGAGGAAGATGCCAGCCTTATAACAAGGATCATTGTCCTTCTGGAAGTATCCATCCCCGTCAGAGTATACCATTAACATAACGAGATGTACTTGATCTGCGATAATACTTATATAATCTTGGGCACGCACACATCTGTGCAGAGGAATCAAAGGACCCAAACAATGCCAAGAAAACATCCCCCAAACCATAATACTGCCGTCACCATGCTTTCGTGTTGTTTAATCCATATTCTAACCCTGCCATCTGCATGATACATTTGAAATCGTGACTCATCGGTCCACCTGACCCTTTTCCAGTCTAAAAAAAAGTCTGAAATGGCACCTACTTCACGAATAATTCGAGCCAGCCTGGTGTATGAATTTAAACTTGGCCATAAAGCAACCGAGCCTGCTTGTAACATTTAATCTACTGTCCAATCCTTGTGCTCTTTGGCGAGCTGGAGACGTCTGCTCTTGTTCAAGGCTGACAGTAGAGGCTTTCGAACTGGTCGTCGGCTTCCATAGCCTAAACGGTGTAATGAGCGGCGAACAGTTCGTTCAGAGGCGGTCACAGTTTGTCCTTGATTAAGATTTACAGCTATTTGACGCAATGTTGCTCTTCTGTCGCCCTGGACAACTCTGGCCAATCTCCTTTCAGCTCGAGCATTGAGGAGCCTGTGACGACCACACGCTTAACGTTGAGAGACGGTTTTTGCTTGGTAGTCCACTCTCTGTAAATATTAATGAATGCTGCTCTTGAACACTTCACAAGTTCAGCTGTTTTGCTGATACTGTTTCCGACACTGCGCGCGCCGACGATCATCCCGCGTTCAAACTCACAAGGGAATCCCTCGAACATGCATGTCACAGATTTCCACCAAATTGAAATATGTTACTCAATTGAAGCTACAATAGATGCTTGCAAAGTAAGAGAGTGCGGATTTGTTTCTTTCAAAATAAACCAAAAACGAAAAAATTTGAGCACACATATTCATACAAGGACTCCATTGTTAAAGCGGTGTATTAATGTGCTTAACGGAACTTCTTTCTTCAACTACTCACAGCAATATGAACGAATCCAATTCAGATGAAACAGACAGCAGCAGATGGCAATTGAATGGCTTCTCAAATTTCTAAACAACCTTAATTTTTAAAATAGATTACTACAATTAGATAATTGCCTTCCAGTACAAAATTACTGGTCTAGAGTAATTAATAACCATTTCCTTAATTTATTATTTCATTTTATTAAATAATTCGGTAATCAAACACGGGGCTGACTTCATGTGCAACGTCGAGTAATACGTTGTGTTGGGGAGGGAGTATGTATCGCGGTGCTTTATAATTTTAAACAAATATAGTATTCATGGATGCCTACCTCATCTTATAAATTATTTCGAGACGAATAATTGTACAGCAAAATTAAGGTTTTATGCTTAATAACAGTGCTCTAACTGCAATTCTTTGTCGATCGCCGCCAACGATATGAAATGAGTAGATCGCTCATGAGCTGCTATCAGCGCCACCAACGCGTCTTCATTTCAAAGCCTGTCGGCCATTGCTTTGGTTGGCAAAAAATGGCCTCCATCGTATGTTTACGTTTGAAGTTTGCGTAGACAAACAGTAAAACTCAATGCAGATTTCTTGTCCAGCTTTAAATTGTAGTAATAGATATATTAAAGATTTACCATTGACTTTTCACAGGTGTGTTTTTATCTTTCTGCGTCTTAGAATGCTTTTCTCATGTAAAAATCCTGGTCATCTTTTATATCGTGGTTGTTGATACATAAAAGATGTCGATATTCAACCATGTTACCGTCGTTTCAGTGATACCAGAATGATTGTTTAGAGGTATTTATGAAATTATATACCGCATTTATTAAAAAACATCTAAATTTGGGAGAGGTCGCTTAAGAAATTTCAGATTACAAGCACGATGTTGGTGGGGGGGGGGGTGCTTTCCGACAAAGCGGATATATAGTAATGGCGCTTTGGCTGGCGAAGTTGTTCTGCCAAAGCACAGTAATGGCGCCTACACTAACAATAGAGATTAGTTCCACTATTCACCGCCTTCAAATTGCCCCAAAGATTGCGGCCACATAAGCGATCTACTCATTTCATATCGTTGATCGCCGCTAATAAGTTTGCTTCCCCTCTTTCCGCCATGTTTTTTGAACTCTGCGCACTTTCGGGGCCCTTCACTGCCGCGCAACTCTATCGCTTCCACGGTGTGCTTGCGCGCAAAAAAGGGCTATCTGGGGTTCCCTTGTCAATTAAATCACTTTTTTGCCCATATCGTCGCAAAAAACACAGTGTAACTGATGGTTCACCTCACCTGCATTCCCTTTTTATAGCTATCTAGCCCTCTAGCGCCAGCGCTGTGATGCAATAGCTCACTTGCTCATTTGTCAGGTTGTCATAATAATTTGGCCACTCAGTGTATATTCAATAGTTTCATTTTCGCTAATATTTTGATATATGCCATTATTAAAACGTGATAACATTTCAGTTGATGGTGTAAATGCTGTGCATGAATTTAACCCTTTTTTATCAATGTTACAGATGAAAATATCTTTTCAAATCTCCATTTCATACTGGAATGGAAAGTAGTGCACTTGTTATTTTTGTAAAGTGAAGATACATTTAATTACCATTGGGTTTTTAAATTTCCCATATGTAATAACCTCTATTAAAATAAATAAATAAATAAATAAATAAATAAATAAATAAATAGCCACATGGTGGCATGATCTTACTGTAATTGATGATGGGCAATCATCCGTCGAGTGAAGCTACCGTGCAGTAAAGTAGCAGCAGTGGGTCCTGGCTGAATTCCATGCCGACAATCGACAATCTAACAATGAAGTGTACATATGCTCAGGTGGGACGTAGGCAGTGCTTACACGATTCTCACCCTTCCGGAATAAATTCCACAAGAAATACACTGAAATAGGCAAGAGGCCTGAATAACACAAAGAGGTCTTACGCATTATGAAAAAAATAAAAAATGAGATTGACGATAGTCAGAAGAGTGGGAGAGGGGGAGGGGGAGGGTGGTATTTCATCTTCCAATAATCCGGGAAGGAAACGTTGCCAACGTCTTCGAAGTTGACATCAAGAATATGCCTCAGTTTACTATATTTCGTATGCCACTTCATTTTCATCCAGTTTTGCAGTATTCCAGCCACCAGGTCATTGTCATGGCTCTTCGTCGTCTGCACCATGTTCATCAGGAGAACTTGGACATACTTTCCAATATGAGTCATGTTCAGATCCGAGTGGATGTAATGATTTTTACGGACCTTCTTACAAGCTACGCAATGGTCCACAGGGTAACATTCTGGAACGACTAGAGTTCACTCCATCTGCTTCTAAATATAGTTGATTACGCAGGCATACCTTAGAGGAGGATGGTCCGAATCACTTTCTTGTACAGTAGTAATTTATTATCGATGTTGAGGGCGCTGTTTCTACCCAGGAGGACTATAACACTGTATTTAGCCTTCTTTGCTTTGTTCAGAGCAAAAGTTACGTGACGATTCTAGAAGATTCTTGAGTCCATGATAACGCCAAGATAGTTGTAGTTGTCAACCCATTCGAGTTTATTATTGAATAGAAACAGGGAATCCGGGAAATATACAAGTTTTATGTTGATATACAAGTTTTTACATTTTCCGACATCAAGCTTCAGTTTCCAGCAATTAAACCAATCCTCGAACTTCTTCAAGGCGTTCTGCAGCCGAGTGATAACGTGAGATGGATGATGCGCTCATGCCGTGATGGCATTATCATCAGCATAGAAATATAAATTACACTTCATGAGTTTTGGGAAATCGTGCACAAAATAATTAAAGTGAACGGACCCAAACACAGAAACCCAGTCTTGCTTTACCTTGCAGGGCGTAGAGAAGTTTACGCCAACTTTGGCTTGATAAAACCTGTCGCTGAAAAAGGATCACACAAACATAATCAAATCAGAAGGGAACCCGTTTCTGATCATCTTGTAGATTAGGCCTTCGTGACACACATGATCGAAAGGTTTGCTGACATTAAGAAAAACCACGCCACAGTACCTAGAAAGTTTTAATGGGGTGCTCAGATCTTCATTGACCCTCCATATCTGCATCTGACACGAGTGTCCGGCTCGAAAGTCAAACAATCTTCCTACTTTAAATCATTGGTGAGATAATAGTCTTTAAACCTGGTGAGGATCGATTTCTTCAAGACTTTAGTCATCGACGGGAGTAGGCTGATAGGTCGGTAGCTCGCGGGAATTGCAGGATTTGGCCCCGGCTTAGAAATACTTAACACAATAGACTGCTGCCAAGTCTAAAAAAATAATTTGAAGGATGCAATCACAGCGGACACAACGGCCGTCTATAAACAAGAAGAACTCGGGACGCTGGACACAGGGCCTCCGCTGCACCGTTCAAAAACGGCGACGCAATCGCGTTTATAAGTTAGCCTGGAGCCGTAAAAAAACTGCAAGATAAGTTAAAGGAAACAAATAGAGTACGGAGTTTAAGCGGAAAAGCCTTAACCAATAAATTACGCCCAGCCAACCGAGTACGGTGCTTAAACTGATAGAGGGGGAAGAATTCCACGTCAAATTTCTAATTCTAAGCCTCTCTCAGCTGCCTCTCGCGCTTAGCGTTTAAGCAATGCGCTCGAACGGGTTGAATTAAGCAACTTGAGAGGGAATAGACAAAGTTGCAACCGAGTTTATAGCATAATGACAGAGATTCCACCCAACTTGAATAGGGCACGAGAGCGACCAGTCCATGAAGCCAAAAGGCGTCATGCGTCCATGGCGTTATCCATACGCTGGGTTCCGCCGGTATGAGGATAGGTTCCAATGGATGCAGCTGCTGCAAGTCAGAGGTTTCCAAAACGGCTACGACAACCAACGTCCGGGTAGCTGGGAAGCAGCTTGGAGTCACGACGATACGGGGGGCGATGAGTTCGATGTCTGGCGGACGAACCGATGTTGCAATCCTCTGTGGCTCCTCGCACGTCGTTATTATCGGCTCGCTGTCTTCCTCGTGGAATACCTCCGTTAGCCGGGCTTCTTGGTCGGACACTGATAAGTTCATAGGATAGGAGAATACGAATAGTAATGAAGCACGCACACGCACATTCGTTGGCGGCTGCGAATACGTTTTATTGCGTGAGAGACCTTCTCCTCCCGTTTCGGAGTCGTCGGCGGAGCATGAGGGTCGCTCGAGGCCTCCCCTTCCATTCCAAAAACTCGAACATCGACGCTCGTCAAAGTTTCTACAGGAGCAATCTCTTTGCGTCCTATTCGTTTGGTTGCAAAATCTCTCTCCACGATTTATAAACTCTGCGCTGTTTTCCTGTCCGCTCTCGCACCTTTTTGCGCCGCTTCCTCTGTTTTCTCCTAAAGCGCTTTGGGCTATTATTTCCCTTCGATGCCAAGCTTGCTCTCCGATTGTGACATACGAGCCTTGGACGCGCCTCAGTCGCCAAACTTGGTCAATGCTCGCCCCCTCTTTCTTGTGCAACTTAACGTTGTCACAAGTTTCACCACTTCTGCTGAAACAATCGCTATGGATAGTTTTGACGTGCCTACGAAAGACGCGCGTGCCCTTTGTTCGCAAAAGCGTGTCATCGCTTGGGCTGCTTTACTACCCCTATCATGCGCGTGAGATCGCTTGCCTCTTTTCCAGGCCCCCTTTACTGGATGGCTGGAATAGGTTAACCCTATGGAAGCAAAGCTTCCACTCGAAGAATATATCTTAATGCCTCTTTCGGGATGCGCTTTAGCATGGGACCGAATATTAAGTTTGGATGGCGACGACAGATTACCCTTAGAATTAAGCCGCCTATCCTCACTTGAAATGCGACCATTTAAACACAATTCCCTATTAAGCCCCCTATTTAGAGTTTTATCCGAAGCGTCGGATAGCCTAGGAACAGCCGACCTGTTAAACAAAAACCCATTGTTTTTGCTGACGCGTTTGGTCGGACTTTTACTCTTCTCATCGGATGGAGAACGTGGCATTATTTGCACGAGGGCATAATTCATGCTCCACCGATTATTACATTTGGCTCTAAATCTAACTTCCCCGTCTGACAATCTTTTTTTCTAATATTATTGCCCCTAACTTTATCCTGCCTAGGGGTTTGATTAATCATAATTTGGGCCATGATGGGGTAGACTTCTTTTCTTAAAGCTTCTATTGCCAAAGCCATTGACCGGATTTGGTTGCCCACTTCCCCGGATAGGCATAGCGGGCCCAATAGTTCGGGTTCTCCGGTCTGACAAGTCTTAGACCTAGTAGTTTTATCAGGTATGATATGCGACTGCGACTTCTTTTCTAAAGAATCTTTGGAACTAGTGTCCCCCTGACCGGCGTTTGACTTTATGTCCCCGGTAACGACCGCAAGCAAAGGCTCATTGTCGCTAATTACCCTCTGCTTGTCTTTATTGTCAGGACTACCATTAAAAGTTCCGATGAGTCGCTTTCGTCAACTTGGCTGGACTGACAATGTCACCTTGCCGCCTGCCGTTATGGCGATACGTATAGGTATCTGTAGGCTTCGATGAAGCCGCCGTATCAAGAGTCGGACTACGAACTCCGGGATCATACGCTTGATACCAGGTACTTATAAAATTGGGCTTCGTACTATTATGGTGTACTCGAACCCATTAGAATTGAGGCAATCCTCCGCCTCGCTGTATTTGAGATCCCCCTCTCTTTCTGCCTCGTTGAAGAGTAGGGAAAGACAAGGATTATTGGTAATAATACCAGCCCCCTCCGACCCCTCTTTCTCCGTATTAAGGCCGCTGTCGGCGGTAGGGCTTTCGTTACAGTCTCTGTGGGTTTTTTACCACCAGCAATTTGCGAATAGCCCTCAGTGTTCTTAGCTGCTGTAATTGCAGTAGCATTAATATTATGACCACTTTTGCCTATTTTTTGCTAATGGGCTTTTGCTTCCCGCTAAAGGCCTTCTTATTCGTATAGGCTAACCCGGTATTATTTTTACGGGATTGCCTTTTAGAATGCTCACTATTTTTGAGCCGTTCTCTATAATCCTCACGTCTGTAGTCTTTTTCTGCCCATTCGAATGAGCTCATTTGCATAACATAGATTGAGTTATGGTCAACGACTCCGCTAAGTTGCGAGGGTCGGTTTCCTCTAAATATTCCCTCATCATATCGGAGAACGCGTTGAAATAGAACCGCAATTTCTTTTGCTCCGATATGTGTGGGCACCGTCCTGCTGCGCTACGAAATATCTTGTTAAAAGGTTTGATATCCGTATTGTGGAACGCTAATTTGTTTAGCTCGGTAGGTACTTCTTGTTCAACCTGCTTGCGAAGGTTGCTTCCATCTAGCGCCTTAGAACTAGATCGCTCGAACTTACGCTGCTTCTTATTTAAAACTCTCGTGGGAGTTTGCCTCGCCTGCATCTTGACGAAAAAGAGGTTTTGACAGTCTTACAAAGACTGTTAAAGGTGACGTTAAAAAAGGACCGCTAAAGGGAAGGGCTTTAAAAGACACCGAACTAACCCAACGAAATAACGGCCTAGTAAGGAACGTGCGCCTGTCAAAAATAAAGAAAATACAGACAAGCAACTACCAATACACACGAGAAATAACTTGGCTAAAAATATATAGGGTTTTGTCAGGCTAGCACACTCGCCTGCCAAAAGTTTATACTCTGACGTATCAGAATAACTAAGATGCTAGACAAAACGTTAACCATTAAAGACCGAGGCGCAATTCTCTTCTAAAATAAACGATTGCTACGCTTCCCCCCTAACTAGCTGAAATGGAAGCAAACCGCACATGAGAAGAGAAGACAAAAAAAAATTAAACGCCCTTTTTTTTTTAACTAGTCTAATACGCACTAAACAAAATTTTACGCACATTTATGCAATAATATTGCAGACCTTTGAGGTTCAAGTCTTAGGAATTCCAAACGTAACAATGAAGCTAAAAGCCGACGCTAATACGCCTGCCAAACCCACGCACCGACTCCACTAAACACGCTGAGAAAAAACAAACAAATTTGGAATATTGTGGGATGGGCGGGAATTGAAAATAATTTTGCCGTGTCGAACCACGCGAGCTAACACGCCTGCCAAAAGTTTATACTGTGTCACGTACAGAAAAGTATTGCGCAGTGGAATTTATAAGAATACTAATGCAGACAACAGAGTATATCTTTTGGGTTTAACATGCTTATTAAGCAAACAAAAAAAAATGATAAATACAAAACGAACACTAATATGAGGGCTACGATCTTACTTATACGCAAGAAACGCCTATGGCCTTAGCCTTGCCCCAAACGGCGGAAAGAATCCTCGTTTTACAAACTATTTTACTAGTGTAAATTAGTACTGTGAGTAACGGGCCTCATGCCCTCTACGTCGTTAACGACGTTAAATTACTGCATGAATAATATTGGCCCCTCTAAGGAAAGGTCCTCAGATTCACAAACGATCAAGTAATGGGACAGAGCGACTACGCTCGCCCCCTCTCTAAAATTAAGAGATTCTCTAAAATTAAAAATAATGTCAAGCTAACTTAACCAACTCTCGTTTTCAATGGGATGGAAAGGAAAGTGGCAGAAATCAAATTGCGACCATAGCAGTATAACTTAACAAAGAATTATTTGGATAGCAGCACAACTATCGCAAAGTCAAAAAAAAAAATTTGAAGGATGCATTCACAGCGGACACAACGGCCGTCTATAAACAAGAAAAACTCGGGACGCTGGACACAGGGCCGGAATTTTCCTGACGTGCGCCTGACGCTGCCTCCGCTGCACCTGATTAGTTTGGACGTAATTGCCTTGAGGGGTGCGGGGTAGAGGCAGCTTATCATTCTTCTTCTTCTGAAGAGCCCTAACCATGTTCTAAATGGAATTGTCGCGAGCCGGCAAGCTTTGGAGCTTGTCATTCCATCTATCATCGCGAAGCTCTTTAACTTCTTCTTGAACTCTTCGCACTAACCTGTTTTATTTGGTTTTTAGGCAAGCCAAACGATAGCGCTGCTAAAGCCTACGGGTGTTTATCAAGTGTTGTATTCCTGGAGTGAGCATTATTCGATGAACAGGCTTGTTTACCAGTGGATAGGCACTAGCTTCAGTAGCACTGTTTATTCGTCTGGTGATGTGTTCCATATGTCCATCAATGTCATCAATACTATTTGCTCCTTGGAGATGGCAGTCATGGTCCATGAGGATTTTTTTGAATAGTTTCCAGTCTTGTTTTACCTCTTCTCTGAAATTAATGTCGACATTGTTGAAGTTCAGCGCCACAGGCTTGTGGTCAGAAAAAATATCGTCCATCGTAAAAATTTTGTATGGCTTGAGGAAACCCTTTAAGTTAATGTCAAGAACATCATTAGTAAGGAAATGGTCACAATAGTAGGTGACCTTCACAGGTCCAACAGCGATGATGTCACCTTTACCTTGTGTATACGTATAGAGAATCATTCTGTTGTATTTCTGCGTTCTGGAGTTCCAGCTTGGGTGTTTGGCATTTAGGTCACCAGCCAAGACAAATGGAGTGTCACCACTAAAGAGTTTATCAAGCTCGTTAACGTCAAGAGAATGTTTAGATGAATTGTAGAGCGCCGTGAACTTCACTTCACCAAGGGAGACGTCATTGATAATGATGGAGGCCGATTTCATACATGTATAAGACTTGGAGACTAATTCTAGGTGTTGAATTCCCTTCTTAATAATGATCGCAGCGCCCCCAGAAGCACATTTTGCAGCGTTTGAAGCCATACGTGCTATGCAATCATTACAGTTCACACAATAGTCAGGTAGCTTGAAATCTTGGCTTGGTTTGAGGTGCGTTTTACAGAGGAAAGCTACGTTAATTTATTGCTTTATCAGAAAATTGTGAAACTCGATACGCCCTCGGGGAATCCCCCTAGCATTCCATAAAACGCACCGAAGTTCACCTACGTTGATTACAATATAACGTTGTGCAGCCATAGTATAAATTAGTTGTTCGTAAGGAGCCCACTCAACTATGGGTAACTTTTGCCTAGATTAGAAAACAGATGAAAGATACGTCCTAATTGCTTATACATACCTGGTAGGTAGTTAATGTTGACAGCTTTTTCCTCCGGCTTAGACACAGCAGCAGCAAAGGATATGTCTGCTGACACTTTGGAACTAAGCATCCTTATAACCTGGGGTATTTTGGACATTTTGTGTAGCTTGAAGTGCGCTGTCCACTACATTTGAGGCATTTTGAGGGAGTCTTGTCTTTTAATCTTGGGGTAATCTCTTGACCGGTGCCCTTCTGCGCATTTCTTGCAAAGAGGATCTTCCGTGCAACCCATGGATAAGTGTCCGAAAGGCAGGCAGTTGTAGCATTGTTGTGGCTTCTTGTTCCCTCGAAAGACTTCTACTAACACTGCCAGCGGCACAATACATATGATGTTCATCTATGGCTGGTTGTATTCGGTGTTCTGGAGCAGAACCAAAGCCATGGGCATATCAATGGATCCTTTGGCTTTCCTGAGTATGATTACCTTTTCCGGGAAGTAGTTGGCTTTAGTTAGGTCTTCTTGGAAGTCATCCAGATCATACTTTACATCCACATTACTGAACTTCATGCGACAATCGACAATCGAACAGTGCAGGGAAAACGAAACGAGTGGTCCGAAAGCAACGCTTTCACTGCCACACTCATCCAGGAAGTAACTAGGGGAAGTACGCTGAATTAGGCAAGAAGCCAGATCAAACCTAGTTAAGTCATCCAGAGGATAAGATGGGTTCCTTTTCTATAAGGACGATAGATTTGATTGTTGATTGACGAGGGGCATGAGGAGCTATGAGATCCAGTATTCGGGAAAGATGGCCCCCTGGATGTTGTCGAAATTGATGTCCAGGATGTGGTGAGGCCTGCGATGCCTGAGGAAACTTCTAAACGTGAGTGGGTGTTCCAGAATGTCTGCAACCAGAGGATTTGGATGGTCCTTGATCTTCGGAAGAAACTTCTTCAGCGACTCCTGTACACAGCTACCAATTGGAGGTATATGAAAATCTTCAGCAATAGAAATATTTGTTGCGACTCTGCTGTCAACCTGGGCGATCGTCCTCAGGGTAGCGTTTTGGAAAGTTTGGAGATCCTTCCATCTGGATTTGCATATTGTCGCCCAGGCAGGCATACCGTACAGAAAAATGACTCGCATAAATTTCTTGTAAAGCAAAAGTTTCGTATCCACTCCAAGGGCACTGTTTCGTCCCAGAAGGGCAACTAGAATGAACTTCGCCTTCTTGGCTCTATTTATCGCATAGGAGACGTGGTGTCCCCAATTTAGCCTGGCATATACCACCACACCGAGGTAAATATAATTTTTTACCCACTCGAGCTCTTTACCAGAAAGGAAGAGGGGACTCGGGGGTTTTCGAAGTTCCTTCGTAATGAACATCGCCTTGCACTTGTCAATGTTTAAGTCGAGTCTCCGCTTTGCAGACGATTTCTCGCACAGATGTAAGGCCTTTTGTAACCGTGATATGACGTGAGCGGAATTTCGGTCAGTAGTCTTGATGGCTGCGTCGTCAGCGAACAGATATAGCTTGCAATTAGTAAAAGTTGGGAAGTCATAGATGAAAAAGTTCGACAGTGCAGGGCCCAGGACAGAACCCTGGGGAACACCAGCATTGACGTCACAAGGATTAGACATTGAGCAGCCAACCTTGACACAATATGTCCTGTTTGACAGAAAGGAACTAATCAAGGTAATGAGTTCGTCCGAAAAACCACAAGTAATCATCTTGTATAAGAGGCCGTTGTGCCAAACCTGATCAAAAGCTTTACAGGCATCCAAAAGGACAAGATCGCCATACTTAGCACAGTTAAGAGGAGTCTTTAGATCTGCAACAAGACGCCAGATCTGAAGTTAGCAGGAGTGACCTGGGCGAAAGCCAAATTGCTCATCACGAACGAGATTGTTTGCTACACAGAATTCGTCAAACCTCTTCAGAATGATGCGTTCGAAAACTTTTGACAACACAGGTAGCAAGTTTATGTGTCTGTAGCTAACAGCAAGAGCAGGGTTTAGACCAGGCTTTTGTATGGTAACTATGACGGACTCTTTCCACTGGTCAGGGAAGTTATCAAGTTTCCAGCAGTCATTAATGGCTTTGGTAATGATCGATATAATATTAGAAGGCAAGTTCTTGAGAGCACTGCTAGTGATGGAATCAATACCTGCTGGTTTCTTGGTTTTAAGTCGCTTGATGACGTTGGAGATTTCTTGGGCACTAATGAC
This sequence comes from Rhysida immarginata, assembly GCA_023313115.1. NCBI lineage: Eukaryota > Metazoa > Arthropoda > Chilopoda > Scolopendromorpha > Scolopendridae > Rhysida > Rhysida immarginata. The sequence goes on from JAHWFO010115689.1 coordinate 20,051, forward strand.
TTCCTCAGAGGTGGGAACATGATGAATGTATCGGTTTTGTACATGCAGAGATTTCCGGGTTTATACATGCTATTATCAATCTTCACTAACCAATCACTGCAATATGAATTTGGCTTAAAGAGGCCATTGGCTTAAGTGCTTTGTAATATGCAAGTATTGTATTATTGTGACTCATGATGACATATTATGTATCTGGTATCTGGGTTTTGTCAAAAGTGCTACAAAAATGCTACAAAATTGCCAAATGTGCTACAAAAGTGCTACAATTTCAATTATGCTCTGGGGTGTGCTACGGCCTATTTTAGACACCAAAATGCTACATCTGGCAACTTCGTCCTGAAATTATGAAAGGCGTACTTAAGGACGACTTTATACATATTTAACATAGGGAATAGTAAGACGGTATTGGCTGATATATTATAAGAGAATAAATGGGAGGCCTGGATATAAATTTGAAGACGTACTGGGACAGGACAAGAAATGACAAATACGGGATGATAAGAGGGCGGGAAGAAAAATGCAATAGGATAACACATACAGAATTTAAAAAGCCAGAAACTGTAATAAAGGTTAGGAATGATAGAGCTCCGCATATAAGAGCTCTGGGTTAAAAGTCACTGTCCAAAGGAGCTACCACACACAGATCCAAATGAAACCAAAGAGTACAGGGACGGACATAAAATGAACATAGATAAAATAAATGGACAAGTGCGAGTCGAACTCGCGTGGAGAGGGTTCCGTACGATGAATATGTTATCTACCATGTTTTTTTTTTAAATCTGACCCAAATTTGTAAAAGAAAGTATGTATGGTACAGGAATGTAGAGGGAAATTTCTGAATATATTGTCTATTGCTGAATTCTGTCTTGTTGTATATTCTTGAATACGTGGAGTAAGACCGAGTGATAGAAGGTATTCTGATATTTCATTTTTTGATTTGTCCTTAAAATTAATAGTGAAGCCTCCTGCTATAATAATCTTTTCGGTGCTTTGAATTGGAGGCATTCACAATGCCCACCCCTTAGACTATCTATAAATAAAACCTGAAGAATTGACCGACCGTTCGACTTTGCGAATGCAGTAACGATTTTTTAATTAACATCGTTCTGGCAATGCAGTACCACACATTCGCAACTGATTTTTTTTTAAATTTAAATAAAAATTAAATTTAATTTAATAATTTAAAATAGGTAAAATTACTTATTTAGGATTTTAATTTGATTTTCCTACTGTATTTAATCTAGCGCGAATTCTTTTTAATGATAATAGATATATTTAAAAACGTAGCTAACATTGGCTGCGAGTTATAAACGTAGCCCACGAGAAAGACAGGCCTGGGCACTCAAAAGTCACCTGACCACAGTAGTCTGAGCAACAATCCAAACTTCATTGTTTCCAACAAACGAAAAAAACACCGATTGTTAAAATCCGAGATGGAGACAATAAAACTTGGATTGTTGCTAAGACTACTATAGTCAGGTGACTTTTGAGTGGCAACACGGATGACACAGGCAACTCCCAGGCAACACCTTCTAGACACAAGGCCTCGACACGGATGACTCTGACGTCATACAGTAGGCAGCACGGCCAACAATAAATACAGGCCGGGGCAGTTGAAAATCACCTTTTACATTGTTTTCGACTGCCCTGGCCTGTATTTAAAGCTGGCCTTCCTGCCTACTGTTTGACATTAGAGTCTTCCGTGCCGAGGCCTTGTGTCTAGAAGGTGTTGGCCCAGGCCTGTCTTTCTCGTTGGCTACGGTAAAAAAACTATGACATCAGTATTTTCTCGAAATTTAACAATGTTTTTTCATTTGTTGGAAACAATAAAGGTTGGATTGCTCGGCACTATCATAGTCTTATAATTCCCTGGTCTGTACCAACACCACCTAGACAGAAGGCCTGCGCACAGAAACTGTATACATTGTTACGTCATCATTAAACGGCCAAATTTAGGGCTTATTATTGGTAGAAATACGATTAACAATAGCCACTTTCTTGTGATGTAACAATGTATGACGTTTCTGTGCGCAGGCCTTCTGTCTAGGTGGTGTTGTCTGTGCACTGGCACCGATTTCCATTGTTTTAGTCCAACAATTGGATTGCTGTATTTAATGAAGAGCACGGTCTATAGATATTCATGGTCAACGAGCTTCGGATATTTTGGAGAAGCTAAGGAAAACAGATCGCGCCTGATGCCGCATAGATCGCATTGAAACTAAAAATGAAAGTAAAGTTTCTGTCTGTCGATAGGACGGCGCTGCAGGCGTCTTTGGGCAACACCTCCTAAAGAGAAAGCCTCTGCACGGAAACGTCATACATTGTAACATCATCATAGTAGTGCATTGTTATTCGTATTTCTACCAATAATAAGCCTTGAATTTGCACTACTATGATGATGTAACAATGTATGACGGTTTCCGTGCAAAGGCTTTCTCTTTAGGAGGTGTTGCTTTGGGCCGATTGTACATGCAGTGCCACTTTTCAATAGAATTCCCACCCTACCGGGAGTTAGAAACTTTAGCTTCATTTTAACAACGAAACTCGATGACCATGAATATCTAAAGACCAATGACGTATATTAAAGACTGTGGTCAAAAATCCTCACCGGTGAGAGCATGATGACGTAATTTCTCACTGGGCTAACCGTCTTTTTTCTCGACGAGGACAATTAGACTAACCGGTTAGGCATAGCAGCACCATAATAGTAAAAGAGATTTTTTACTATTATGGCAGTACGAACTGGCGTTTCTGACCGCGTTAAAATGAGGTCAAAGTTTTCTCACTGGGATTTCTGACCGACCATATGCTAACTCTTCTCACCGGTGAGAGTGTTTGACCTTAGCCAAAGATAGACTCCGAATCCTATTGTTAACAGCGGCAAAAAGTGAAACAAATTGAGCCATGACAGTTCTGGGCAAGAGTGAGCCGTGGAGTAATTAGCTGTCTGGCTGCTTTGTTTTTGAAGATTTTGGGCCTGAGAAATTCCTCAAAGTTAAACTGCGTACAACTGTACAAATAGACAAGAAAAAGGTTCAGGAATCATTTTCCACAAAAATAAATCAAAAATAAGTAACTAAAATGAAAATACGTAACTGAAAGACAATCGAAACGAAATTGAAATTGAAACCATGATCGAAAAATTGTTTATAAAATATAATAAAATACTTCAAATACAAAGTAAACGAAAAGATAAACTTATCACTCCGTGAAAAGCGTGTGAAAGAATTATTAATCAGCTACTCTCGTGTTTAGCCATGTGTTTTGCATCAACCTCACTCACTTTCGGCCATGATAGTTCTGGGCATGGAGCTTCCCAATTTGCTTCAAGTTACAATAGAATTCGGAGCAAGGCTTTTGTATAGAACAAAACTGTCAGCTACTATTACGTGTTCAGCAACAAATATGTAACATTACCTGACAGTTTTGTTACGTTGTGCGATCGTTAGAATGCATTGTTAAGTTTGAGCTGTAGCAAAATTCATTCAAGAGAGGGGGCAAAAAACAACTCTTCAGTAAAAACAGCAATCCAATTGTTGGAGTAAAACAATGGAATTCAATGCCTGTGCACCACCATGGCCTTCTAGAAACTACCAGGCCTGAACATGGAAAAGATAAAACATTGTTATGTCAAACTGGTGGTGCTATTACAGAAGTTAGTTCAACGTCACAATCTTAGTGCTTTAACAATACATTATTGACGTCATGTTCAGGCCTAGTAGTATCTAGGAGGCCTTGGTACCACGGTCTATAGATATTCATGGTCATCGAGCTTCGGCCATTTTCCATTGTTTCGAGAAGCTAAGGAAAACAGATCGCGCCAGGTGCCGCATAGATCGCTCTATTTCCGACCGCAACCTGCGATAGAGATTTTCATTGAAACTGAATACGAAAGTAAAGTTTCTCTCTGCCGATAGGGTGGCGCTGCAGGCGCATTTGGGCAGATTATACATGCAGCGCCACTTTTCAATAGAGTTCCTGCCCTACCGGGAGCTAGAAACTTTAGCTTCATCTTAACAATGGAGCTCGATGACCATGAATATCTATAGACCGTGCTGTGCACAGACCAGGGGATTAAAAGACTATGGCAATTATGGACACGGACAAGGAGCAGGAGAAGTTAGCATTTTACATTCAGGATGATTATTGAAAAACAACTCATTTATTTTACATTTGTCTTGCATTCATAATGTATTTACGTTCATTATATATATATTTTTTACTTTCTAATTTTTATTTTGAACAAAACAGTTTCAGTTTCAGTTTCAGGAATAGCTGAAGATACTGATTGATAGCACAATATTGAGAGATTTACCATGTTATTTTAAGACCATAGACTTCTTATAAGTTTTCCAGTAATCTATAAGCAAAGAACTATTTTCTGTATTTTTTTCGAAATTTTAGGCTCAGTAGTTTCGGAGATAAGGTGGGGGGAATGGTCAATTTCCATTTTTTTTTCTTAAATAACTTTAAAACTGTTTATTTTAAAATTATAAAAAAATATATTTGAGACCCCCCACAACAAGCCCTTTCATTTGATATATCACACGATACAGTTTGCAAAACTTTTTTTTTTAATTTTCTAATTTGCCCCCCAAAAGTGACCTCCATATTCAAAATTCATTTATTTACGTTACACGTCCGTGTTTGGGTCACAGAAATACATATGTGTACCAAATTTCAACTTAATCGGTCCAGTAGATTCGGGAATGGGGGGGATGGTCAATTTTCATTTTGTTTCTTAAATAATTTTAAAACTATTTACTTAAAAATTTTTAAAAGAAATATATTTGAGACCCTCACATTAAGCCCTTTCATTTGATATATCACACGATACAGCTTGCAAAATTTTTTTTTTTAATTTTCTAATTTGCCCCCCAAAAGTGACCTTTATATTCAAAATTCATGTATTTACGTTACACGTCCGTGTTTGGGTTCCAGAAATACATATGTGTACCAAATTTCAACTTATTCGGTCTTGTAGATTCGGAGTAAATTGGCTGTGAAACCGGGACAGACAGACACAGGAGTGATCCTATAAGGGTTCCGTTTTTCATTCGGACGTACGGAACCCTAAAAATTATGAAAGAACATTAAAACAGAGGAAATAAAATGAAATGAATATAGAAGAAAATTATCAAAAAATATTGAAAAAGAGGAAATAATTGATAAAAACCAAAGAGAAAGAAAATAGCCCAGAAAAGCCTGCGACAAACTAGGGAATAGCTGAAGTTGGAAAGAAATGTGGAAAGATTAATGAAGGAATGGTGCCTTGGCTAAATTTAAGGCCTTAGGGGTTAGGGAATTAATTTCCAGATAAGAAAAGATTCGAATTGCTTTCTTTCATAGTTTTTGTTTTGTTCTCATTGCTTTTAGAGAATTGTCCTGTTTGCTTTGATAAATGATAGTCTCTATCCGAAATGTTAGCTTTTTATTTTGCTTTTATTGATTATTTATTAGCTATGAATTAGTGAACTTTGAGGTTCTGGCTTTGTGCTTGGTGGGACTATTTCACGGGGGAGCAAGGGCTGAGGGATACGAGGGGAGAGGGAGGAGGAAGAAGGAGAGAGGCGAGGAAGGGGATCATCTCGCAGGCTGGCACGTAACTGCTCTGGTGTTTTCTACGAATAGTATGCATTTCTTGGATGTAAACTATTGATGGAAAGGAATAAATAAAAAGATTAATTAAAGTATCACCTGCTGAATTTATTTCCGAACTGACGACCAAGGTTCATCTCACAGTGGCGCAGCCGACAGGGCAGGAGAGCAGGAGTTCTTACGTGGAACTGCAACCCAGAGAGAAATGCCAAACATTCGTGGATAACAACGTATTTCCGACGCCACATCGAAGATTAATAGTTGTGGGCATCAGGACACGTCATCAAGGATTTTTGGCGGCCGATGGAACAGGATTGAGAAGACTGCCACGCGGTCGAACACAACGCGAGAGAGGGCGGAGCGAGGAATCCGGCAGGCGAGCTACAACGAACCACAGCGATCTACAGTGAAGGCGAGAACACCGGCGGACGGCGCAAGGAAGTGGCAGTTTGCTGATACAAGGTGTTGGGCAGCGAGAATCGCTGGAGAAAGGAAAAGAAATATCACGAAAAGTCGTGGTGGTGGAAATCAAAGTGACGGACAAAATGAACGCTACTACCCTCATCTGAGATCCAGGCACCCGGGTAGGTGATTTTTGAGCTAAACAGGGGGGGACACACAAATTCTTTACACACATATAAATTCTCTCGGTTATGAAATGCATGAAAAGAGGGTCATATTTTTAAGCTTATCTTTTTTTTATATAAGGTGTCAGTTATATAATTTTTTTTCTCGCTTTCTTTTGTGATTGCTTAAGCTTAGAATTAGACCAAGATGTTGTAGATTATGTAAGAGATAGAATTCATAAGAGTTGTTATGCACATAGATAGGCTGAGATTGACGGAAAAGAGAAGAAGAGAGAAATAAGAATTTTTTCTTTCCTTCTCTAGCCCTGTTGTTTTTTTATATAAATGGGTGGTGGTGCTAAATATTTTCGAATAAGTTGTTCTTATGATGTAATTGTATTTCATGCTTTATTTAAGTGGATTATTTAAGTATTTCATGCTTTATTATTTCATGCTTTTAGATAATTATGGAATCCTTTTTTCCTTGTGAAGGCTACCACCGGGGATTAACTAGAAGGGAAAGTACGAAACTGGGCAGGAATTCAAAGATTGTTAGGCCGAGCCAGCAATATAGGGTAGGCTCGGGTGGTAAATTCTTTGAGGAGCAAATATTTTTTTTTCTTTCCTTTCTCCCCTCGGATACGTGTCTAGGGGCAGGTATGGCATATTTCGGAAAATATAGAAAGGGGGATTTGTGCACCCAGGTTTCCGAGCTAGGAGGCGAGATGCCAGCAGAGGCAAGGGTAGTAGATTTGAATACTATGATTTTTGAATCTCCACAGTATGAAGAAGAGTTTGTAAAAAGTATGCTGGTAACAATTGAAAAGGATAGCCTGAGAAGAGAAGAAAGGGAAGAACAGGAATTGGAATATCAGCTTAAAATGAAGGAAATAGAAATGCTGGGGCAAAGAAGGGAAGACGGAAATCCGGGGTCGAAATGTGTGGATGGCTCAGAAGGGACGGGGAACAATTTCATGGGCTGTTTGAACATTATGAAGGGGGTTTTAGAACCGCCAGACAGAGCTGAAGAGTGGCCGTTTTTCTTTCACTATGCTGAAAACATGTTTAGATTATATGAGATCCCTGAGCAGTATCGG
>JAHWFO010115694.1:0-25754 GCA_023313115.1 Rhysida immarginata
ATGGTCAGGTGACTTTTCCGCGCTGGGGCAACGCCTCCTATAAAGAAAGCCTCGGCACTGAAACGTTATATATTGTTACATCATCATAAGTCGACCCCGTAGCCAACGAGAAAGACAAGCCTGGGCACTCAAAAGTCACATGACCATAGCAGTCTGAGCAACAACACAACTTTCATTGTCTCCATCTTGGATTTTAACAATCAGTGTTTTTTCGTTTGTTGGAAACAATGAAGTTTGGATTGTTGCTCAGACTACAGTGGTCAGGTGATTTTTGAGTGCCCAGGCCTGTCTTTTTCGTGGGTACGAAGTCGACCAAATTTAGGGCTTATTATTGGTAGAAATCAGACTAACAAAGGACGAATTATAATGATGTAACAATGCATGACGTTTCAGTGCGGAGGCTTTCTTTATAGGAGGCGTTGGCCGGGGCCTGTCTTTTTCGTTGGCTACGGTACAGCCCCCCGGCAAAAGTATTCGACCACTTGCGTGATGACAAAACGTTATGACGAAAATGAATTTTATTCGACATGTAATAACAAAAAATAAGACAGTTTGCATTTGATAGTGCATCCGATATTCTCTCTAAACGGATTTGCAGCTAACAAAAGTCATTGCATCTGGAAAAAATCTAGCAAAAGTGCATATCACAGGTGGTGCAATTGACCGCCTTGAATTAGAAGCAAACGTTTTTAAACCAACCCATTTTTTTTACCCTATAAGTTATAGAAAACAAATTTCATCATTGAAAGCTGGGTACCCTCATTTGCATCGATTGCGTGCCTATAGAATAATAGATTATAACCAGTTCACGCAAAAAATGGGGCGCCAAAGCAAAGAGCTTCCCGAAACAACCAAAGAGAAAGCCCTTATTCAACTGCATGAAAAAGCTCTCTTACAGAGAAGTATAGCAGCGACATTTGGAAATAGCAAATCATCAGTGCAGTATATCATTTCAAAATATAAGAACCGAACGTCCTCGTACAACGGCTGCCCGAAAGGAATTTACGAAAAAAAATAGAAGTGTATCAAAGAGAGATATGAAGAATGAGTGGGAACTGTCAGAATATAGATGTTTCGGTGAACACTATCCAAAGAAGACTGAAATAAACTGGATACCGGTCGCATAAAGCAAAAAAGAAACCACTGATTACTCCAAGGCAGGCCAAAATGCGACTGCGGTGGGCCAGTAATTGTAAACACTGGTCACTAGCTGAATGGTCGAACGTGATTGTTTCGGATGAATCCAGAATGTGTTGGTACAGTCACAAGGTCGGTTCCCGTGTCTACAGACGTCCACATTAAAACTTCCACCCCAACTGCCTGCGCTCTTTTGTGAAATTCCCCGCTTCGGTAATGACATGGGGATCCACGAGTTTGTATGGTGTTGGCAAGATGTGTATCCTTAAAGGGACAGTAAATTCTAGAATCTCTCCTCATTCCAACAATCGAAGACATCATAGTTAGAAGAAAAGAACATTCGGGGATTAGATTGGGTTTCAAACAGCCCTGATCTGAATCCTAGTGAAAATTTATGGGTCCAGTTGAAGAAAAATGACTCCAGAAAAAAACCTCCATATGTAGAGCAACTGCAGCCATTATCAAAATCTGGAGTGAAATCACTCCTGAAGACTGCAGACGCCTTGCTGAGCAAATGCCGGACAGAATCCGGGCGGTAATCAAAGGAAAGGCGGCCCAACTAAATATTAATTGTAGGTGGTCTAAAACTTTTGCGTTGAATTGGAGATGGTTAAATATTTATACGCTATATCCTTATGTTTGTTTGCATTTTCTCCAGATGCATTTAATATTGCATGATTAGAGAGACCTGAAAAGTGCTTTCACGTAAACGGTTCTATTTCATTTTTGTAACTATTTGTTAAATAAAGTTCATGCTGATCGTAATGTTATGTCATCATGCAAGTGGTCGAATACTTTTGCTGGAAGGTTGTATCCTGCCCAAATGTGTTCAATTTTGCCATCTTCTTAAGCTGAATCTTGTCATCTAACTGCGTTGACGATTGCTTTAAAATGCGTGCAATCGTCAATCATGATGTAATCATGAAGAATCGTGCAAGAAAGTCCAAATCGATACTCATTATAATTTTGTATACTGCGTCAACCCCTGTATAATATTTTTGTACCTTTTTATGTATAATCTGTGTATGATATGACATTGTGATTTTTTTTCTATTTAATATTAGTTTTATGTTATTTTCAATATTTTTTCTTATTACTTTTCAGTTTTTTTTTTCCAATTATTTCAGCTATCATGGATATCACTGAATCTCCTACATTGAAACTGAAACACCTGGTAGAAATCCAAAATCTTTATTTAATAAGGTGTTGGGGCACCGTGGGCAGCCAGCACAGCAGCAACACGTCTTGGGAAGGATCGGTAGAGGTCCTGCACAGTTTGCCCCCCAAACCATTACTGATCCACCTCCGTGTTTGACTGTGGGTGCCAAGCAGTCTGGGTTGTAGGCATCAGAGGGGCTCCTCCAGACGAGTACCCTCCCTGTTGTTTGGAAGACAGTGTAGCTGGACTCATCCGAGAATATGACGCGTTTGAGGTCATCCAACGTCCAGGTTTTATGCGTCCGGTACCACTGAACCCGCTTGGAGGCATTTGTACTACTGATGAAAGGCTTCGGTATAGCAACCCTGCCATGGATGTTGGATTTATGCCGGTAACGACGGATTGTTTTCGTGCACACAGGTTCCTGGAGGTGTGTATTCATTTCTGCGGTGATTTCTGCTGTGGTGGTTTTCCGCTTTCGTGCAACAATCCTGGTCAATGTCCTGACGTCTCTTTCCGACAACTTCCGTTTTCTCCTGCAGTTGCTCCTCCTGGACGTGGTTCGTCCTTCCTGTTCATATGCACACATCACCCTGGATACTGTAGCACTTGAGACATCACAAAGTGTGGCAGTTTTGGACACAGATGCACCTGCTAGACGCGCGCCAACAATCTGCCCTCTTTTGAAGTCGGATATGTCTCCCATTATAGCGCTCTGCACAGACAATTTGAAGCTTACTATCGAACTTTTCTACTGGAGTGACTACCAAGAACTCGGACACGTAATTCATTGATATGCATACGATTAATTACCTAGCAGAAGGTTCTATTCAGCCCTGGGGGTATCCAGTGCTATTTGCGAAGGTGTTTCAGTTTCAATGTCCAATACCTGTAAGTTAAATAATTTAAAGAAATTTTACTTCATTAAAATGGCTGTTTTTGAGTGACTGGCAGAGTTTTGACGTAGTGTATGTATAATTGGAAAAGACTAGAAGAATTTTTAATTTATATGCAAAGAATTTTTATTAAAAAACTTTCTAATTTCAGAAGTAATGGTAGAGTTACTTTTGGTTAAATTTTTTTACTAATTTTCCGGAATTCAAATTGCACTTGCATCTTAATCTTTGCCTTCATCACCGTCACCACGGAGAAGTTTAGTCAATCTATGCAGGCTCTGTGAACGTCATGCCATCATTATTCTCAACATTTTCATTCTAATCTTCAGTATCACAATTAGCATGATCATTAATACGATTACTATTAGCACCGTCGCTAACTCTATCACTGTTATCAACAATAATATGAAAAATGTCAAAATATCCCACAAGGCTTTGACTCCATCAACATCATGAACAGTACCATCAAAAGTGTAAAGAATATAACCTCTTGGGCACAAAGACTTTAATACGGTACAATATTTCCTTTGGGCAAGAGGTGTTATTCGTTTAATAGTTTTTATAATCCATAAATGACCCAATCTTCCGTTTTTCTCAGTACCACCAATGCTACCATTATCCTCGCGACCATTAACATTCCGCTGAAGAATGGATAGTCCGTCTTGCTTTATAAGGCTGCTGTTGTCATGGAGTTTGTGGGAATCCAATAGGAGCAACGCTTTCCCTACCAACCCAAAGAGCACAATAATGACGATCACCTTCATCCTATGGTAAGTACCCTAAAAAGTGAAATTAGATATATTGAATACGTATTCATTTTCAATTTCCGTTTTAGGGTTAAACTTAAACTTATCTAGAAAACATTTACTTATAATTAACTGATAATTCTTTTAAATGATTCTTCACATTTATGTTGTACTGAATCTTTAAGATAGTACTGACCTTAATCCTGATAAGTGATTTGGCCAAAAGTATCCAGACACCCCCTATTGAGAAACAAAAACTAATTACGTCTCCCCCTAGTCTACCCCTTGCATTAATCACTGCCCGCAAACGTTTGAAGACTTTCCACCAGGTATTGATACATGGTTGCAAGAATTGCCTTCCTGGCATCCATGAAACCTGCATTAAGTCCAGCTATGGAATATGGACTACTTGCCTGGGTATCTTAATTCTTGAACAGAGATATTCAATAGTGTTTAGATCGGAACTCTGTGAAGGCCAGTCCAGCTTTTGAACGTCCATGTCGTTCATACGAGGCCTGTCCGAAAAGTATCTGGACTGAGGCTACAAAAAAAGTAGAACTCGCTGCACCTTTTTCCTATCCAGATTGTGTGACGACATTTCTGCTGATGACATAATGAAATTTGGGGTTGTTAAGAGTGCTGCATGCAAATGTTGTAACACGCTAAAGCAGAACGTTTTTCTTATCTCGTCACGTGGTGAAAATGACAAAACATTGAGCAAAGAAATTGCATCAAATTTTGTTTTAAAATCGGTAAAACCTCAACGGAGTGGTATGAATTGCTGAAAAAAGCATTCGGCAATGGCGTTATCAGCCGCACACAGGTGTTTGAATGGTTCAAGCGCTTTAAGGAGGGCAGAGAATCGGCACAAAATGATCCGCGGCGTCAATATCAAGAAATGACACCACAATTGAACAGGTTCGTCAACTCATGCGCTCTAATCGTCGTCTCACTGTGAGAAAGATTGCTGAAGACGTTAGAATATCTAAAAAGTGTCTGCCATGAAATTTTGTAGCCTCAATCCAGATACTTTCCAGACAGGCCTCGTATGTTTCGATGTGTGGACTGGTAAGTTGTTCTGGTCTTACAGAAACGGTCCTTTCCGAATTTTTGCCAGAAAGCTGGGAGTCCAGTGGTGTCCAGAATGTCAAGATACATTTCAGAGTTCATTTTTCCGAACCACGAAAAACACCCCCACACTCATTATGCCTTCACCACCGAATATGTTTAACAGTTGGGATAATGCAATTGGAAATGAAGTGTTTCCAGGCATCTGCCTTTCCCAGATGCATCCTTCGGACCGCCAGATCGTGAAGTGTTTCCACTATTCCTCAATTCCTTGGAGGTGAACTTTGCACCATTGCAACCGTCACTTGGCATTAACGTCAGTGATGTTCGGAAGTTAACAGCCGCACGTCCGTGAGAACCCATGTTCTTTATCTCAAAAAAGTCTGGCTGCCAGAGATAACGCCCAACCCAATTTTGAAACTCATGAATGATGGCTGCATTTTCACTTTTTCGACGTTTCTATTTAACAGTAACATAACTAACATTTGATTTTGGCCTTTGTAGCAAGGATATTTCACAAACCGATTTTCCACAACAGTAGATGGCAAAATTTGAGGTCACTGAGGTTATTGTCTGTCTAATGTACGTGTATGAGCTCCCAATCCTCCACCTGCGCTTCTGTATCTTTCAATGACACATCAGGCTGCATGAATGGCCCTATCTACTACTCTAGTGAGTGTCCGGATAATTTTTCTCAAACCGTATAAATTACTACGGTAACACTACCACGAGCATTATTGCCAACAACACTAGTCTCATCAACGTCATCAATATTAATGTTATTATGACCCGCAATTTTGCCTCCATCAAACATATCAAGAGTATCATCAATGCTACCATTATCCGCTGGAGAATGGGTAATCCATCTTGTTTTATAAAGCTGCCATTCTCATGGATTCTGTGGGAATCAGGTAAGATCACAGCTTTACCTAACAACCCAAAGAGCAAAATAATGATGATCACCTTCATTATCGTATGGTAAATGTCCTAAAAAAGGAAATTGGACATACTGAATACGTATTCATTTGGAACTTCCATTTCAGGATCAAACTTAAAGTTATCTAGAAAACATTTAACAGACTTCTTATAAATGGTTCTTCGTATTTATGTTGCACTGAATAACTTTAGGATAGTAACTGATCTTACTCCAGATACATTACTAAGTGACCAGATTCTTACAACATTGAAATGAAAATTTATACAACTGTTGTAAAATCGTCCGTCTATCACACACAACATCAAAATAAGGCAGTTGTTAATTCAAGCTTTTTTATTGTGGCGCCACAAGTCATGAGTAAAAGAAATAGCGGATTACAACCACCCCTCCCAGAATCCTTTGCGTGTGCTAGGTTTCCAAGATGGTGGCGACTGCCAGTGATGCACTTGCAGTCCACCCCGGAGGATCTGCACTCCCCTTATTAACAGGTGTGGGATTCAATTGACTCGAGAATGGTTCATCGTAATAAGAAGGGGAGCAGATCATCCCCTTCAAGGCTTACAGAGAAGGCTGCCTCTGTGTGTAATGCTGGCATCTGGCATTAAGAACAATGTTAAGACTACCTATAAACTCTGCCTGTTACTTTCTGCACAGGTACCAGGGCCCTGATCGAGACTCAAGAGTGCCTGTAGCTGTCTCTGCCTGCTTGGCTGTGAGGATTGGATGGACCAGAACCCCTGCCATGTTATCATTCTGGTGACATAATGGGTCGTTCACGACCACCAACACCAGCAGAGGGCGAAGCAATGTACACCCAACTACTCCCCTCCTTCTTTCCCTTTCCTGTTGTTTCTTCTATCCTATCTTTTTTTCGTCCTATCTCTCCTTTCTCTTTCTTTCTGTCTTCTTATTTTTTCATCAGCAGTTTATAATCCTGCCTTGCCTAAAGCACTGTATAAAGTACGGACAATTCATTCCTGCTTGTAATCCGCAATTCATGGTTGTAGTCCGCTATTCCTTTGATTCCTATTTCATATTATGATTGGCCATGTTTTATAGCAAATTCAAACTTCAGAGCCACATCTGCAAGTTTGAATTTATTGTAAAACAAGAAACAATCATAAAAAGTGAGAATGAAATGGGAATCAAAATGGCTGCCTGAAACTATGATTGTCCATAGTTTCTTTATAGAGTGCTTTAGCCTTGCCAGAATCCGTGCGCTCTCTTTTGATTAAATGGGGAAATTTTTCAAAAATGGCGTCCAACAGCTGGGCGGAGGGGAGGGGGACTCCAAACCGATATTAACAGTTTTATCATATATTTTATCCCTGATAAGATAGCCGGGGGCAGGGGTGGGCAGAAAGTGCGTCACCGGAAATCGCTGCCATCTTGGAAACCCAGTGCGTGCAAAGGATTCTATGAGGACATGAAAAGTCTTCATATAAAAAATGGTAATGATTGGTGACGCTGCCTAACAATGACGCCATTGAAATTCTCATTCCTGTCTCACGTGTGAAATCCGATATCTCGTGAGTCTGTTTGAAGAATGGCTTGTTACTTAAGGCAAGTCGAAAGGAATGCCCAACGGATCTAGATTCTCGAATCCGAAAAATACTTGATATGCCTGCACAAATGCATGTCACATGTATCGGGAATTCCTCACAAAATGTGTAAATCACAACCATATTCACTATCAAATGCATCTCCAACATAACAGTACAGCATTCTGTAGGTTCTATGAGATATGGGAGCAGAAAATAGCACTAAGCCTGGACTAGTTACATCGCTAACAGTGCTTGAAAGATTTACAGCTAGCGATATGATCCAAAACTCCAGTGATTTTGAGCTGATGGCAGGTTTATAGTCATGGTCAGGAAGGTATCGGGGAGATTTTGATTGTTCTATGCTGGTCTGGTACTTGTGGGGTTTGGTCTTCTGGATCCCTGAGCACGTCAATAACTGGTGACTGCGCAGCATTTAAACAAGGGGACCGCACGAACATGTAATCACGGATTTAGTTGAATTTTTAGGAGGTCAATGTACAACAGTAATATACTTTGTGTAAAAGGATTTGACTCAATTGCCTTTCATTTCAGAGGAAAAAAAAAAAATTTTACGTTTATTATTGTAGTGCCAAATAAGCCAAATAGGAAGAAAGGTATACAACTTAACAGTGGTAGCGCAGTGGTTAACATCAGGTTCTGTGGTTTTACTGGTCCGGGTTCGAGTCCTGTAGTATTGAAATGTTTTTCATTTTTTTTTCATTTTTTTTTGTGTTTTTCGCCATTATGATTTGTTTGCATAATAACATTCACATGCGTAAGCAACGTCACCAGTCAATAAAATACAAAATGCGTCATACAATATTTTCACGGACGGCCATCGCCGTGACGTGTGAAATAAAAAAGAAACTAAAGATCCATTCACACTATCGACGGCCTATGCGCAATCGTCACCGCCAAATCACGGATCCCCAATGACCATCCGTGAAAATATTGTACAACGCATCTTGCATTTTTTTACCTGTAAATTGCTTATGTATGTGAACGTTATCATGCAAAGTGCAAACAAATAATAATGACGATAAACACAAAAAAAATGAAAATAAAATTTCAATACTACAAGAATCGAACCCGTACCAGTAATTCCGTCAACCACTGCACCACCGCTGTTAAGTTGTATACCTTTCTTCCCACTTGGCTTATCTGGCACCACAATAATAAACTTAAAATTTTTTTTTTTTCTCCGAAACGAAAGGCCATTGACTTTTACACAGAAGGTATATAAATGTTGTAGATTGACCTCCTAAAATTTCAACCAAATCCGTGATTACATCTCCGTGCGGTCCCCTTGTAAGATTAGATAATGCTGTTATGTCACTATGAGACTTTTAGCACGGATGCTATTTATGCCCGTGGTGTGTTGTAACAGTAGTATGGAAGCACTGACTTCATAGTTAATATACAGGTTGATTATAATTAGAGTTTAAGTTTCAAAACGCTATAAAAAAAAGAACCACTTACAAGGGAACCCCACATAGCCTAACCGCTTTAACAATGGAGTCTTTGTATGCTACGTATGCCGATTTTTTTTCGTTTTCGCGGTTTATTTTGAAAGAAACAAAATTTCGCACACTGGTTTTGCAAGCATTTATAGTAGCTTCAGATGAGTAACATATTTCAATTTCGTGGAAATCTGTGACATACATGTTCGAGGGATTCCCTTGTTAGTAGAATGACGTCCAATTGGAACAGAATGTTATTGAAGAAGGGGGAAAGCTTATGGCATAACAAAAAATAGTAGGTCCAAATTTTAGCAAAAGATGGCGCTGTAAGCGTCAGAATATGTAAATGAAAATACCTGTCATGCGCACGACTAATTTCATTTGTTATAAAAACGCTGGGTACACGGCTTTTCCTCATTCTGAACATGACGCTGGAGACACTTCGATCAGTTGTGGAACATGCTGTTTCTCCAGTTCAACTTCTTGCACACAACGCTGGACAGCATATTGAACATGTTTTGCGCCAGTCTCCCGCAATTTAAAAACCGATTTGATGGATGCTTTGCACACTGAACAGTACAGTTGGTTTAATGTGTAACTTACACCTTAGCTTTTATTTTAAGATTCATTTGTCATTTGTAGACGAAATTCTGACGCTTACAGCGCCATCTGTTGCTAAAATTTGGACCTACTTTTTTTTCTTACGCCATAAGCTTTCCCCCTTCTTCAATAATATTCCGTTCCAATAGGACGTCATTCTACTAAGTGGTTCTTTTTTTATAGCGTTTGAAACTTAAACTTTAATTATAATCACCCTGTACTTAAATAAACATTGTTAATGTACATGAATAAAAATAGCTTACGACTATACCTAGAGAGAGCTAACTCGTTAACTGTGGCCAGTGAGCTAAAGTGAGAATCGCGACGATCATGCTATCGAAACGCTATGGGGAGATATCTTTGTTCAGACGATGTTTCACTTTCGGTTTTCGCTCTTTCTTCCTGCGCTGTATCAGAGATTTCTTGTTTATTACCGTTTATTTCTTGTTTAATTCCAACAGTAACTGTAATTTACTGCTGACGTTGTTGAAAGTAGACATAGACATGTTATATTATCGCTTTATAGCACCGCGAATACCACGATACCCCATCTACCCATACAGGATCGAAACGAGCTGCCGCCATCTTTAAACAAGCTGGATCGGTTCTCACGAAGCTGTACGACCTCGGAAGCTCGGACCGTTTCGTGGGGTCGGGGCCTTCCTTCTCGTGAGGTTCTCGGCTCTATCGAAACGGGCGAGACCACCTCATGAAAACCTATCGAAACTATTTAGAGAGAGGAAAGCCTACTATCGCGAGGTCCGTGAGTCTATCAAAACACACTCTATATAACATTTGTAAGTTAACATTTGGGTGACAGGATCAACATGATAGTCAATATTGCAATTGGAATGAAAGAAGAAACTGGTCTTAAAATGCAATATAGGTTTCGGTAAGAATATAATCATTACGGGCAAAAGACTATAGGGAATACAGAGCAAAACCAGCACATAGGGGTCGCTCATTTTAACGCCAATTGGCTCATTTTAACTTCATGGTTGATACTATCCATGATTGATACTAGTTCATTGTAATTGGTGCTGAAATAAAAGAACCAAAAAGTGAACGGTAAGGCTAATTTATTAGCCTGACGCGTTTCGGCAAATAGCTACAAAGGGAAGATTGACATCTGGTTGTTTAATACTTTGACACTGCTCACTCGGAGATGCTTCTTGATTTCTATCGTTTCTTGAATCGGAATCTTTTCCTTTCTTTTACCTTACGATAGGATGTCCATGCATTTGTCTATGTCGAGTAAGCGGTGTTTATTATTAACTAAAAGCCGGGCGAAGGGAGATTTTCCGTCGATGTTACTCCAAGATCGTCGGTGCTCGTAGAATGAGAGTTGTGGATCCAATGTAACGGGCCCCACATTCCGGGCATGTGAGTTTGTAGATCCCGGAGCATTTATACAAGTCCATGTCAGTATTTGATCGCTTTGGGTTGAGGAATCTCTGCCTATTGTGGCTGGTCCTAAATGAAACCCCGATGCCCGGCTCACGGAACAATTTAATAATCCTATACGTCGCAGATCCCAGGCATGTAAAAGTGCGTATCTCCTTCCCTAAACGTCCTTTTAAGTTCCCCCCCCCCCTCGATAATTATGTAACGCTTCACGAGGTAAGCTTCGAAGATCATCAGATGATGTGAGAGTAATCAAAAAGAACAAGCATTTCCTTTAGCTATAAAAAAGATGGCTGGAAAAACGAGTGAAGCAGTTGATTTTAAGCTCTGCTGATAAAATTTTATTTTTTATCTAGTCATTCTATTTCTGAAGAAGCGGAATATGAATCCCACATTATTGCACCTTACAGGTTATAGCTGAAACATATTGCAGATAGCATCCACATGATTTTGGAAAATCAAGCTAATTAAAACTTATCCATAAAAAACACTAATTCATAAAGAAGCAGAAAAAAAAGCGTTCGTATGACAATTTTTGCTTGTTTTGGTCCCTTCAATCTGTATAAAATAAACCCACATTTTACATGATGCTCTACAACTTTCTAAATAACACATGGGGTCTAACCCCTACCCCTACAAAATTAAAATTTTCAAAATTTACCCCTTCACCCCCAGGGACGCGAAATGTTTTTATTCTGAGTTAGGGGACAATAAAACCAAATAATCAATGTTCATTTTCCCCCAATCTGTTCCCCTTGATTCGTTATTTGGACCTAAAGACGGGACACCAATTATGAAACACCCTGTATTATCATAAAAGCGCAAACAAGCGCCTCACTGCAATTAAGCGTCGCATCCTATTTACCGCCGCACCAAATCTACGCTAAATTAATTGCCGCGGCGATTATCGAAATTGTCGATGCCGCTACAAAATTTATTTCTGTTGATTTCAATGCATAGAATACCGCACTGTAAACGATTGGTAGACCCTTTCTGAGTAATATGTACAGTTTATAATTGCCACTTTATCACTTCCCTTCTGAGTAAGTGAAGGATTTTTGAAAATTGTAATTTTTGTATGAAGGGATAAACTGTAAATGTTGAGAGAATTAAGCGCCGCACTGAATTTGCTCTGAACCGAATAACTGCCATGGTGCTTTTACAGTATCCTTATTAATATACTGCCAGCATAAAAAAGCCAACACATAGAAGGAATAGGTCGATTTATTTGAAATTTTGCAGACATGTAGCATTGGTGGCATACTATACATGATTAAAATTTCAAGACAATATGTCATGAAGAACGTTGTACAGGGTGGCTCCCATGCCCTTCCTGTTCTGATGTAACAGGAGGGTAAATGTTTTTCCAGTAGGATAACGCCCGTCCACACACTGCCCATATCTTGCAGGCCTTACAGCAGGTGGCACTACTTCCCTGGCCAACACGCACTCGATAATTGAGCATGTGATGGATATTATGGTACGTAACGTTCTGTTCATTGTCCCTGCACACTAGCTGCCACAATTCCACAAATGCGAACAGCAACTTCGGATGCATGGAACCACCTACCCCAGTTTCACTTTCGATATCGATAACATTCAATAAAATGTGTCTCTTTCTTTTAATACTGTCTTCATGCATGTATATTATACAGGGTGGTCCATAAGTCTGTCCCCCCCCCCTTTTATTTTTTGAACCGAAGCAGATGTCAATTTTGATGAATCCAATGAATAGGAAGTTGTGGGTGGCCTATCCCAAGGTGCACTTTTCATCATCCCAAATATGCAAATTAGGACACATTCAAAATATATCTCAAAAAGCGTAAGGGATAGAGAAAAAAACCCAATTGCAAACTTGTTCAGCATAAAAAAACAAAAAAAAACAAAAAAAATCATCCAAATCGGACCAACCAATCACCCACAATCACGCGGTGACTGTTTGTAGCTTACAAACAGTCACACTGCTCAAGGAAAACTGAATGTTGATATTTCCGCCATGTAAAGTATGCAAATCAAAAAATTAACATAAATTACTATACTCGCATTCACTTTCATGCGGAAAAGCAAATAAAAGGCATGTTTCAGCACACAGAAGACAGAACAATTCCAGGATGGCAAGCTACAATGTTCCGGAAATGGTCAACATGATCTTCTGATTGTGGGCGATTGGTTGGTCCGATTTGGATGATTTTTTTTTGTTTTTTTTTTTTTTTATGCTGAACAAGTTTGCAATTGGGTTTTTTTCTCTATCCCTTACGCTTTTTGAGATATATTTTGAATGTGTCCTAATTTGCATATTTGGGATGATGAAAAGTGCACCTTGGGATAGGCCACCCACAACTTCCTATTCATTGGATTCATCAAAATTGACATATCTGCTTCGGTTCAAAAAATAAAAGGGGGGAACAGACTTATGGACCACCCTGTATAATCCTTAAGCTTAATGTCAGTAGCTGCTCCATAGTTCGTGAAAAAATTACAATTTTCTGATATAGCAACCCCAGAAATTTTAGTTACGAGTCGGCACTGGTCAGCGAGCCAACTCTGATGGAATTCCAAAACCTATGTGATTGTCACTCGCCAGATGCGCTGAATTCGCTGAATGTAAAACGGCCTTAATCGAATCTCAATGGTGGACTACCCTTATAATCTACTGCAGCTAACATTGTCTGGTGTCTATGATGGAGACGTTTATGATGGCTCACTCATTGACATCAACTGTGATTTATTCCGGAAATGGCGAATTCTTAATTTGATCTTGCTACCTTTGAAAATTTATCATCTATCGAATAATGTTCCATGCGTTCGATATTTATAGGAACTATTTAGTTGAATCCCTTTCATTTTTGGCATTATTATTCCTGGTGTAGATTTTTAAAGGATTAAGGGATTCCTACTCCTCATACTAGGCAAGTTGTAATAACCCTAGCGAACATAAGGTTTCTGCCAATTGTTTGTATAGTTTTGGCAGTGCAAGTAATATAAGGGTGCAACACAAAAATGAATGGAAATGAAAGAGCGAATGCGATTTTGGATGGATCTGTATAAAATTATTTTTCTACACTTTCATTAAGAATATTTCTAATAGCTGTGCAGTTTTATTCATTATTCGTAATAATAGAACGGAATATAAGTCAACTCACTTCTTAAAGGTGCAAATTAAACAATAACGGATAATGTTATAAAAATTTACATTTTCAATCAAATTACAGTGATACAAAAGTCAGGAAAAGTTTAAACTTCAATAATTCGCACACGGATGAGATAAAAATATTGTTTGCACAGAAACGATTGAAATTTGCACAGATACTAGAAATTTTCGCTGCAAATATGCAAACACTATTTTGGAAGTAGATAGTGAGATAGTGATAGTTCTGTCTCATCGATAGTTAATCCGGTTCCTTACCGTCTGAAAATAAGCATAAACTGATGTCTGTAACCTGACAACGCCATCTGTTAGTCAAAAACTGAAGAATTCTAGCATTAATTTCTTTTCCAGGAAAAAAAATCCGACTTCATTTCAATCGTTTCTGTGCAAACAGAATTTTTTCCTAACTTTTGGATCACCCTGTTGTTTCCAAAGATATCTTACCAAAGATAAACCGCACAGTTATGAGTCTTCTTCATATACAAACGGAGAGAGGCAGACGATAGGTATTTCCAAACTAGAAAATTTAAAATGCAGGAACAATGTGTTACTTTTAAAACAGTAATATAAACACTATAAGATAACAAGACCTTTCATGGCTTCCTTATATAGTTCCTTTTCTTAATATTCCTCCCTGCTGTTATTCATCCCGTTAAATGGCGGCATGCTCTCCCAATGGAGAGGTCATCAATAAACATGGAGTTTCTATTGGCTGATATGGCTGAAAATTACAGCATGATTCTGCGTCCTAAAATTAGCAAAAAGTTCCTCTTCGAAAATATTGAAATATTAAGTTTATCGGTGTTAAAATGCTTCCAAACTTTGTTAAAATCTCCGTCTAATTTTATCAGGTCGACTCGGCTTTCGTTTTAATTGTTTGGTTCATATACTGAGTGAGCATATTATGAGCACCCTGTCAGTATCTCCTTGGGCCACCTTTTGCCTATAATACTGAGGTGATTCTTCTTGGCATTGATTCCATGAGATGTTGGAAGGTGGTGGGAGGAATCTGACACCATGCCTGAAGGTGGTGGATCCAGCCGTCTGATGGCTCGTTCGACTTCGTCCCACAAATGCTCAATTGGAGTGAGATCTGGGGATTATGGGGGTCACCGAAGTAAGGTAAAGTTCCCCTTATGTTCCTGGAACCACTCCTGCACAATATGAGCTCTGTGGCATGGCGCATTGTCTTGCTGGAAGTAGCCATCTCCATTGGGGTACGCCATCAACACGACAGGGTGGACTTGCTCGGCGACGATGCGGACGTATGCTGTGCCATCCAGACGTTGTTCAACACTTATTGACGGATCCAACGCATGCCAGGAAAACATTCCCCAGACCATAATACGGCCCACACCTGCCTGAAGGGTTGCACTCATGCATGCGGGGTCCATGCTTTCGTGCTGTTTCCGCTAGATTCTTACGCGGCCGTCTGCATGATGTAACTGGAATCGTGACTCGTCAGACCACATGATTTGTTTCCACTGCTCAAAAGTCGAGTCCTTGTGCTCCTGAGCGAATTGGAGTCGTTTCCGCTTGTTGGCTGCAGACAGCAAAGGTGTGCGGACAGGTCTTCGGTTTCCGTATTCCATGCGATGCAGTGTGCGGCGGACAGTTCATTCAGAGACCGTTTTGGAGGACCCCTGATTAAGGTCAACAGTGATTTGATGCACAGCTGCCCTTCTGTTGTCCTTTACCAGTCGTGATAGTCTCCGTTCTGTCCGATCGTCAACCATCCGCGGGCGGCCACAACGCGAACGTTCTGACCCAGTCTTCCGGCTAACCGTCCAGTCTTTAAATACTATAACGACGGCTGCTCTTAAGCACCCCACGAATGCTGCTGTTTCGCTGATACTCGCATTCCGCGTTCGAAGGCTGTTAAATCGCGTCGTTTACCCATAGTTGAAGAATGGAACACGTCTACTGTTGTCGACGACACTCAGCTTCCCTTTTTATATTGGTCCGGCCCACTAGCAACATTGTGGTGACGTCCGTGCGCGCATTTGCATAAACATGTCGGGTGGTCATAATAATATGCTCACTCAGTGTATATACAGGGTTCCAAAGAAGGAGCAGATTTAAAATATTTATTTCTAATGAACGACAACAGGTAGAGGCACATACGATACGTCACTGGATAGAGTAAAGTCCAAAGTTTTATTTTATGCAATCGGATAGTTCAAAGTTTTATTTTAAGAGGTGGGCAACATGATCGTGTTCATCTTAAGTGATCTCCAAAGTCACCAGATATTATCTCTATTTTAATCTGTGGGGGAACATGATGTACCACCTATGCCTGCTACTCTTCAAGATCTGCGAGATCGAATTGTTACAGCAGTGAGTTCAGTGAATATATAAAATGAAATTTTGAACTTTCCTCTATCCAGTGATGTATAGTATGTCACTCTATCTACTGTGCTTCATTAGAAATAAATATTCTAAATCTGTTCCTACTTTTTGAATAACCCTGTATGTTAAGCCTGGTTCCCACATGCGTAAAAACAGCGGCAGAAACCACAAGGTTGAAAGTTTTCTGACGTCACTTCCTGATTTCGTCTGACTTTTTTTTCGAATTGGATTGAGTCATAGCCTACAAAGATAAATGAATTTAAAATGAGGCCCACGTAAATAGTTGTCGCAACACAAACTTAACAGGGTGATAGGCGCTAACATACTGAACATTTTTTTACCAAAGAATGGATGGTCCAAAGTTCACCATTAAATCGCTACAGGGAAAAATTCACCAACAATTAGTTAATAATTTTATTAACAAATGATTACAGTAACTGTTCAAAAGAGCTACCACGAACAGTAACACATGCCTGAAATCGTCGCGAACTGACTGGCGAACAGTTTTTAAAATGTCACGTATATTCCCAGCTGCAACTGCAATTCTGGCAACCAAATCTTCATAAACTTGGCTCGTCATGTATCCCCAGAAAAGTTGTATTGTGGCAAGTACGCACACCAATGCTGAAATGTGCAGGGGGCCCCGTTAAGCTGAAACCATATCCGATCGCGAATGGCAATTAGTACTTGTTCCAATAGTTCTGGCAATAGTTCCTCCAAAAGGGTTTGGTAGACCTGGCCATTGAATCGAGATGGAAGTAATGGTGAATTTTGGACCATCCATTCTTTAGTAAAAAATGTTGTGTGTTTTCACATTCTTTAGTAAAAAATGTTATCACCTATCAGCTTGAGTGTTTGCGCAACGAGTTCAAAAACACCATGTATTGAGGAACTCTACCAACATTAGTTTTAAGATTGCAGCCGACGAAAGAGACAGGCCTCCCCACTGAAAAGTCATATGACCATAGTAGCTGAATAATCCAACAAATAAATACTGATGAAAAATCCAAGATGGGGACAATTAAGATTACATTGTTGCTCTGCCTGCTATGGTGAGGTGGCTTTTCAGTGCCGTGGCTTATCTTCTCGTTGGCTGGGGGTCAAACGCTAATGTTATATCACGCTAATGGATACATGTAGGACAATAAAAGTGGTTCAAGAGGAACCTAAGTGGCAACCATCGAAAATTCAGCAAACCGTCATTTCGAAGCTTCGGGCGTTTCGCACAGACTTCTTCAATGTTGGCACAGATGCTTGAACAAACGTTTAGACAAGTAAATGTATGGAAAAAATGTTTACAAAGACATTACTATTATTTTTATTTAACATTGGCGGAATCGGATACTGAACCTGCAATGCAGGCGGGCGCCATTTTAACTATCTCTTCTATCTTTTGGGGTGCATACGCGGATTTAATTTTGACTTTTGCATGCCGGCACAAGTACGAGTTGAATAAATTTACGCAACGAGAAGTCTTGCTATCTTATTTATAGATCTACAGTAGTAAATTCAAAAAATAAGTTTTAATTAATATAAAGTTGAGTTATGGAAAAAGTCCAGTCTATTCTGTTATGTTACCTTCAATCGCAAATCCAAAATTTCATATTGTTAAGAGCTCAGTTTCGAAGAGACGACCCCTCTTCGAAAAGGACCTAGCATCTCCAACCAAACATTTAGCTATTCACTTCCAGCTATAAGAATTCGCTTCCATTGCAGCAGAGCGTTACTGAAATATTGGAAATTATTATACCACAGAACTCTAATTCATGTTTTCTTTGGTGCAATCTGAAGACGAAAGTCAAGCAATGGCTATTGTAACAATGATAGTTGCGATGCAAGAATGTAATGTCTCGCAGGATCTCGTGACTAAAGAAAAGAATGACGCATTCCCATTAACTAATGCTGGTATTATTTAATTAGATTCTCAAATGTGATTTAAAACAAACCTCCGAATATTATAGCTGTTTTCTGAACTTAATTCGCTAAGAGATGAGCAGAGTCCATGAAAGATGAACTGGGCGTGTCCAGTTTAATTTCCGACTGACGTTGTTGCAAAGTAAAATTAACGATGTTTGAAAAAATAACGATGTTTAACAATAGAATTGAGAATTTAATTGCCATTAAAAATGTTCAAAAAACTATTCGGATTATACGAAGTCCGTCTTCAGTTATTTCTTTCCCAATATGTACGGCAAGGCTTCCATCAACTTCATCAAGATGGACAGTACAGAAGCTCTCCATTTCATAACATTCAGTTATTTCGCCTTCAGTTTGCTCTTTTTTCTTTTTTTTTTTAATTCTTTTTACATTCTGATCTTTTCAAGTTTGCCTGCTCAGTGCATTCTCCATTTTAGTGGAGCCCCACTGAGGCATGTGGATAATTTCAAGTATGTAGGGACTATTTACGAGTGAATTGGATGCTCGGATCGCTGCAAATCTTTTTTTTTTTTTTTTGAACGCTATTCTGACCTATGGTCATGACTCTTGAGTAATGACCTAAGGATTGCTGAGAGGTGTGGCAGATGTTACCCTATTAGATAGAGTGCACTGCAGCACAGTAAGGGAGTCTTTAGTGTTGAGCTGCTACTTCTCCGCATTAAGAGGCCTCAGCTGCATTGGATTGGTCACATGATACGGATCCGCAAACTGGTCTTCCTAGGCAGCTGCTATTTTCAAAGCCGGTGCTTAAGAGACTAAGGGGTCGGCCTAGAACTAAGTGGCAGAATACATGGAGAATTTGGGTTCGAGTCCTTCGGGTATTACCAGTGAGGACATCCGCCTGATGGGGGAAGATCGCGAGCGCTTGAGATCCTAACGGATAGGTGGGTTTTGAATGTACACAGTTACATTCTGAATTGTTTGAATGCGCTTTGTATAATAATGATAAACCTAATAACGTTAATATTTATAATAGAGCAGGTCCGTAGTTAGGGGGAGGAGTCGAGGGGGTCCATGAAAAAGATCCGCCTGCAATATGGCAAAAGGTCCGACTCAGTGGAATTTTTGAAAAAAAGGTCCGGAATTTTTGAAAATCGACCCCCCCCCCCCCCAGGACAACGCCCTGGCTACGGCCCTGTAGTGGGGTATAGAAGCAAAATGACCTCAGAGCCACCGGCTTCATTTCAGAGTAAATCCACTTTTTAAATCAACATCAGAAGCAAATCTGACTTAGTCCCAAAACTATAATTCAAAGACGCCTTGTTCCATGCGACCAATCACAAATCTCCTGTGTGTTGATTTGTAAGGCGTATGTGTGCATTTTTTTTTATTTATTTTTAATTGATTTTTGATAAAAATGGGGATGAAATTATATGTCCCATGGGTGCCCGAGACTAGTTTAACTGGTCAGTTACCTAAACTTTAGTACTTTCGTTATAATATTATAATTTTCTTTGAATAAAAAATTAAATTAGACTTGAATTAATTTGAATCAGACACTATAACCAATTTTGGCTCAAAAACATTAGAAAACACGGAGTGAACGGATATGTGTTTAAGAAAATCGTTTTCTTAACGTAGAATCAGATTTGTTAACATAAAAATTAGGGGTTTCGATTTAAGATTTCAATATAGCCCCCTACCCCACTCGCCGAGGGTGAGAGGTAGGGGTCGATTTTGGTGTTGTTGGATAGATTTCTTAAAAGTATTAAACATGTATTTTTTAATTTTTTGATCCGACATGTATTTCTCGAAATATTTCCGTTTTTTAACGTTCATGTACCCCTTTTCGATTTTGTCGATTACAGCGCCATCTGTTTAAAAAATGTATCAATCGTAAAGCAAATTAATGTACTTTTTCCCGGAGGATCCAAACCTGCAATAAAAAATGGGGGTTCCCATTTAAGATTGCTTTGTTACCCCCCCCCCCCCCCTCCTACGCCCCATTCCCAGGTATTATTGGATAGGCCCCTTCGAGAAAAAACAAATTTCATTCTAAACGTTTTTTGATCCGATGCGTAGTTTTAGAGATATTTCAATGTCTTCACTTAAATCGACCATCATGTCATAGGGTGTAAATTAAATGTTGGGCATTACTTAAGCACCAAATAAAACGAAAAAGTTTTTCTAATAGATGGCATACGTTTCGAGAAAAATGACTTTGAAATGTAATGACGTCAAATTTTCTTCGCAACACATGAGCTAATAACTCCGCTTCTGTGCAAGCTATTTCCACTAAAATTGGATGAATTAAGGGGAGAGCACAGCCTGTTAGTCGTTCTAATTTATGTACATGTATGTTCATTAGTTTCGGAGATATACGCTCGATGCTAGCAGTGCGGTCACTGTTCATATGCGCCTCAGTCTATCTTTGAAGTGCATAGGTACCAAAGTCTACTTTTAATTTCTAATCTAATATTTCTAAATTAGTTTTGATTTCAACTTTTTAAAGAACTAAATGCTGCTGTTTATTTGAAACAAACTGTGCAGTTTGCTGATTACCCTGGGCAACAATGAAATTGCTTCTTAGGTGAAAGTACCCATAACGGAAACGGATTTAACGCGCTGAATAAGAATATCACATTGAAAAAAATCGATTGGCTCTCATTGCAAAGGTATTAACATACTGTCCTTTGTATAGGTGCTATTGGAGAAGATTAACAACAGCAAGTAAGGCTGTGTTGAACTGAAAGTAGCGTCTCTGTTGATGGGTTTGCAGCAGGAGTATGCAAAGTACTGCTGTTTTTTGTGTCTATGGAACAGCAGAGCAATCGATTTGCTCTACATCAAGAAAGACTGGCCTCCGAGAGCATCTTTTAAGTTTCGAGCACCCATCACTGGCAGAACCACACAAAATCATCATTCCTCCTTTAAACATTAAGCCTTGTAAAAATCTTCGTAATAGCCATGGATAAGAATGGATCAGCATTCAAATGCCTTCATTTTCTAAGAAACCGAAGCCAGTTCAGCACGTTGAATTCATTAAGAGATGACTATTTCATCCCGAAAGCATGAACTTTTTAAATATTGTTGCCCCGTGTAATTAGTATTATAGGTCTGTAGTCACTTTGCAAATATGTTGCATATTTTGGTGATGTTCTCGTAAACAATTCATTTCTGTGAAAAACAAATTTTATATTCAGACACGACATAAAAGTTCTGTTCGAATGATGAACCACAACTCGGAAAAATTCTTATCCGAGCTGACTAGCTTAATTAATTGTTACTAATTAGTATTTATCAACTAATTAGTATTTCAACCAGTTTAGTCTTCACCTGATATTCAATAAAAATCTGCCTTACCTGACATGATTCATTGGTTTAGGCACTAGATGAGACGGTGAGGGGGTGTGAAACATAACCTATCGAAACATGGAATGGGCATGTCCAATTAAATTCCAATTTCAAATGTTAATTTTGATTTGCAAAAGCATATAATAATTAAAATCCGAAGTTTAACTGGACACGCCCAGGGTTTTAGGTGATTTTCTGTGTACTGAACCTCTATAAGCATATGTGAACATAGGTTTTTTTTTTGGTTTTTTTTTTTTTACCAAAAAAGAATAAAAATTGTCCGAATTTTGCAGAACACCAGGCCCAACCCATCATCCGTGCTCCATTAGGTCGTATGCTTATGTGAAAAATTCGCTGTATTTTAAATTCCAGCGCGAGCAACAATGTTTTTTCATGGAAAACACCGAGTTAATATGTTGAACGAAAAAGCCGTTACCCTGCAAAACTGAAATAGACAGGACCAGAGGTGAAATGAAAATATATCCTCCACAAAGGTATTCCCAATGTCCTCCCCCACGTGTCATGAATATAAGCGGTCCAAAGAGCAGAAAAAAATATAATAATAATCGGATATGTGAATGAAAGACCGAAATAGGTTTAGAATGAATTTTTATAATTCGCTCTATGCTCTTTTTTATATGCCCAATTATTTTTCAAAATTTTCAGTTTTAATCTGACAAAGCCATTTACAAACTGCGAGCAGGTAAGGAATGAATTTCTTCGTTCTAAAAATTGTGAATCACTTTAACATTCTATTCTAACCAAAACAAAATTATAGCCTACAATGATTAAAGAGATAGCCAAGTTAGTCTGTAATCCTTTAGGCTCTGTTCCTTGTATAAAATTATCTCAAAGTTAATACATCCGAGATGAGGTTATACACTAAATTCAATAGTATTTTTAGATAAATCATACTTAATAAATATAATTACATTGCTTATGCAGATTTGTTGATTACTGATAAAAAAAATTGTTCAATAACATTTAATATAAGCATAGATTTTTAATAAAACAAAACAACAGATTCATAAATGCATTACAAACTGATAGGTCCACCTAATAAAATGCCGTTAAAGTGAAAAGTATGTGACAAAATGAAAAAAAAATTAATGCTATATAATTACATATTTTATAATACAATTTCATAAAAAAAATCCCGACAAAAATACTTTATTAAAAATTTAGGTACACCCTAAATTAATAACTAATTTGCCCTCCATTTTTTAATGATTTTAAAATATTCATTTGCTTGAATCAATTTCTGAAGATAAGCATCATCCATTTCTTCCCAATTTTAATGATTGTATCCTTCAATTCACCCAAAGTGGTCTTCTGTTTACCATCAACTTAAACAGCCCGGGATAACATTCCCACATATTTTCTGTGGGTTCAGATTAGGGCTGCCGGCAGGACTAATAGATGATCCTCATTATTGTCGATTTAGCTATATGAATGGGGCATTATCATTTGGTAGATTCAGAATCGAACTTCCGATTAGTTCCCAGAAGGTGGTAAATTGAGATTTTGGTGGCTCACAACTTTCATTCGACCTTTAACAAACTTTCATTGGATTTCCCAGTCCATCCGAATCTCCGGAGACCATTAGACCTGTCCTTTATCTTGCTGTTTAGAGAATAGTTCCTCCTCTTTTCTTAGAGCATGCCAATAATAAACTAATCTTCCGGATGATCAAGAAGAATTCTGTTGGGATAACGTTCAGCTTACAAACGCCTTGCACCATCCATGGTACCAGCAGCACTGAGACACAGATGCATGTCTGCATAATCATTCCATGTAAAACGATTCATACTGTTTGTTTAACTTTACACATGTAAAAAGTACATCAAGTGAACTTTTTAAAACAAATCTTTACCTACTGCTTTCCCAGAATGCGATTAGTTCATTTACATATGGACTAATCGTATTTTACAAAGGGATTGGATACCATGGAATATCCTTGACGAAGTTTGTCCTAAGACTTTTCAACAAACAAGCACGTGCACCTTGAAATTTCTTTGCAAACAATTACTTTAAAAGTTATTACAGTAGATTGCTTGTGTTAATTGTTAAAAATAAAATAATCTAGGCCTACCAACGCACACTGCGTCCCGGTGTCATTTGATTGTTCAATGCAGTATTGTAAGTAAACGGAGCTGCGGGGACCCCATGTTCATATGACAAAAAATACTTCTGAGGACCTCTTCTATCATCTCCCAAAAAATCTTTACTCAATTCAAAAACACCCTGTATATATTTAGATAACATTAATTTTACTCCATTTTGTCACGTTGTTTTCGGTTCGATCCCGGCCGAGGACGACGAGGATTTTTCAGGGGTAAATCCTGAGATCACGCACTTCCTTCGGAAGGGAAGTAAAGCCGTTGGTCCCGTGTAGTCGTTTGCCGGCTGCACGTTAAAGAACCCTTGCGAGGCAAAATTTGCGGCCCCTATAACGCCGTCCTGAAATGACCATAGCAGTTGAAAAGGACGTTAATACCAAACAAACCAAACCAAACCATCACGTTGTTTTCAGTCTAACTGCATTTAATTAAGTAGACCTATCTTTTGCACCGCACCTTAGTCACTCAATTTCAGCTGCAGCTGCTTATATCTTGAATATCTTCCAGATCTTAGATTAAACAGATTTATAAATCTGTGATTTTGTTTTATTAAAACTCTATGAAATTAATAGCAAAAGTTTGCTATTTTGTAATTACGAAAATGTATGAAGAATATCTTCATTAAATTCTCTTTGATTTGAATTTTCATCAATCTATTTTGACGGTTTAAGGTAAGGAGGATGTCCGATTTGCGGATCGGGGGGGGGGGGGGGCTTCTCCCCAGTTGAGCTGATTTGGTGACTTCCATATAGATATTTTGTGACAGCGGTTTCATTGCTCGCAATAGCTCGAGAAGGCGTGAATCCAGGTTCGAGTCCAGATCGCGAATTTTTTTCCTTCCCTTTTCTACTTTGTAATTTAAACATTAATATTTGCATTTAATAAATTTGGAAATGCTATATTAAAAAATTTTCAAGTGTACTTATAAAAGGTATAAAATGTGGTTTATTATCCGTGATTACAACGTGGTCCTGATGGAGCAGATTTTACTAATTATTTAGATAACAATAGCGCTGATTAATCCTGCTGGAAAGATAGGGTAGAAGAAGGAAAGAAACTCAGCCTTAAATTCATTCTAATTAAATGACCTCACATGCTTCCGTTGCATTTGAACAATTGATTCACACTTTGCAGACTGCAGCACATAAACGAATTCTCTTTTGACATCGCCTTTTTTTTCCTATAAGCGCCGCTCTGTAGCATTGAATGGAACTAGGCAGGCTATTTAAATTTTAAGCCTTCCTTTATTCAGTAATGTGCGGAATGTATATCTGTCATTTTTTTTATGTTTGCAATAAATATCTAAACTCTGCTCTTTGCTCTTCTCTGAGGTAACTTCATTCTAAGTAGTTTAAAATATCCCATCTTCATCCACTTTTAATGCTTTTAATTCAACGCAGTCAGATTTTAAATTTCTTGCGTCCTAGAAAATATCGGTGTAAAATATGTAAAAATGTAAGATTACAGACGTTATTTTCACTTTCTAATAATGTAGAAAATTAGTACTATAATTAGGGTGTTTACTTCTGAGTAATGATTCTCTTTATTGTATTGATTTTTTCTTTGGTTTCGGAGCGAAAGGAAGCAGTTCTTTAGTTTTCCGACAATGGGAGAAAGTAAATTTGGATCGACGCTCTCAATTTTTGTAGTTCCTAAAGTAAAAATAAAATTTTTTTTATAAATTTGGCATTGCATGCCTACATAAAAATAATATCAGACCAGAATATTTATAGCTTGCCTGAAATGCAACTTGTTATTAAGCCTATGACAACCACTACCATCGTCGATAGTAAACCGTACCACATGTGCGATACCGAATAATAAGACTTTAAAAAAGAATCTGCTCTCGAGGACCTGAAATAAGAAGCAGTTTTTGTAAAATCTTAAATAATTAACTTTTGTGCATGTCGTTTTATTGTATTTTTGTAATCATTATTTACGGCCACGAATATCA
>JAHWFO010115695.1:8503-44479 GCA_023313115.1 Rhysida immarginata
CCAGAGGCAGTCTTGGAGAAGGTTTCACAAATGTTTCAATCCTTTCTTAACTAATTTAAATGGCACCTCAGAAAGTTTAGCCTCTATTTGAAGGAAATGTTGATTTTTGAATGAAGGAAGATTGTTTGAATGTTGATTTTTTTAAAATTTTTGCTTTGTTTGTCAACTTTTGTTTCAAGAATAAAATTGCTGGTTCAACTTTAAGAGAAGACACAACTAAACTTTAAGACCTTATCAAGATGAATAAAAGAGTATTGAAAACATTGGATATGACATATTAAGAATTGGTAACCTTTGATAAAGAAATAAATTTCAAAAATTATCAGTTATATAGATAAGGGTTCTAAAATAGTTCTTTAGTTATGAGTCAGCGAACATTTAAAAACTTAATCATCATAGAAAAAACACAAAGACAGTATGATCATCTACGTGGTATAAATGCATTTTCCCAACTTTTCAAGTAATTTTTACTCCTTTACTTTTAAACATCCCAGACTGATCAAATATGATTCTGATAGAGAAAAATCTGTTCTTTCACACAGTATAAAAATTTTTGGAATTTGAGTTTATGACATTTGAAACATTTTCTCCCAAATCTGCTATTTTCGGGAAGCTTAATTTTTCATCCAACTTTATGCGGCTAGATCTCAAAAAGTGTAAGCTTATAGAGCTTCAAACTTTGCAGGCTTTATAGCATCAATAGTGTCAGTTATATCCTAAAAAAAGCATCTAATTTAGTTCATTTCCATAGAAGCTGTGTGCAATGAAAGTTGGGCATAAATTTGATGCGACAAATAACAATAGGTTTTTTTGTCAACTTTGGGCTACAGTTGGGCACTCAATATTTTAGTACAAGCCTCAAAACTTCAATGTTTGGATTTGCACCAAAAAACTGTATATGGCTTCAAAGAATTTTATTTACTGCATTAAGAGTTAAAACATAGCCTCAACTAAAAACTAGTCACTCAATCATATTTTGTCGGTCGCTGTTTTTTGAGCCATTTTTTGGAGGGCTATAGCACACCAACCAAGCTAAATAGAATGTTCTTACTTGGTATATTTTTATATCTACCCTATAGGAATGTGTGTGTAAAATTTCAAGTAAATTGGAGAAGGCTTGGCATTACCATTAATAGAGAGTTTAAGTTACACGTTAACGTGAAACGCCAGTGACGTTTCAGTACGTAAATGACGTTGCAGATACGTCATTTCCGCATAAAATCTTCACGTAAACGAGTAGAGTTCACGGAGCTACGTGCGCGTTTCCATTTCTTTGACCATAGCCTATAACAATGATCAGTGCGTTTTTCTATTGTTGTAGGCTATTCATTAACAATAATATTTCAGTTACTTAAATTCGTTCTGTAGGGCCGTAACATAATTAAAAATACTGCACATTTAAATATACAAATAGTACATTAAAATAAATAAGCGCATAAAGCAAGCCATGTTTCTTTACTTTCACTATTCATATAATTTTGTAATATGGATGAGTAGTGCGTAAATTCATATAAACTTTTTAATTTTATTAAAATATCTTAATAATAAATTTTCTATTTCAATAAAATATATTATGAAATTTTTTATATGGTATAAAAATAAAATTTTAAATATTGTAAAACATTTCAATTTTCGTCTTAAAAATTATTTGTTGAGATTTCTTTTTAAGGTTTTTATCTCTTGAATATTATTCTATTCCATCTTTATGGGCAATGAATATATTATTATTATTATTAATTATTATTATTATTATTATTATTGTTAAAATTGATTATTGTTATTTAATTTACAGCATATACTTGCAAAAGCACTCTTAAATATACTGTTAAAAGTTATTAGTGGGAAAATTTTTGCGCCTTGTACCCTTGGTCTGATTGGGCTTCGAGTTCCGAACTCCAACAGATCTCGTCAGCCAATGGTATTTTTAGGCACAAGCAGGACGAACGTGATGAATTTAGATCCTGCCTACAAACTGATCGATGTTATCAATATGAATTTAGATTCCCCCTTGTTGAAATTTTTATGATAAACGCTGCTCTCTATTTGAGAACTAGCCTCTTCATGTTTTGATTTTTAATCCTTTTTGTTTGTTGTCCCGTCGAAAATAAAAAAAAAAAGTCTGTATTATTATCTTTATTTTTATTATTATTATCATCATTATCATTATTATTATCATTGTTTGGGGAAGCCAAACTCGGATCAAGTCCGGAAGCCAATCCCAGAGGCGGACCCAAAAGAGGACCAAAGCTCAAGGGACTCAAATGCGAGGGAGGGAAAGTTATGCACTCGTGGGAGTATTGATGTTTGGGTGTAGGAATTTCCTTACTATGTGACAGGTGTTTAGAATTGTGGCTTCCTGTAAGGTTTTGAAGTGTGGGTTTAAATTTAGTGTTGACAGGCTTTTGTGTAGCGAATGTGGAATAACCCAGTAGCAGAAAGAACGATAGGAACAATGTGTACTCTGTTAACTCCCTAAAGGCGTTTTATTTCATGTGCAAGATCCGTATATTTAGTGATTTTGTCAGTGTATGTCTTTTGTAAATTGTGTGTGTTGGGGATGGAGATATCAATTATGTAAGTCACTTTGTTTTGCTTATCTACTAGTGTAATGTCTGGTCTGTTATGAGGGATAGTTTTGTCAGTGATTATAGCTCTGTCAAAATATAGTTTATGTGTGGTGTTCTCTAAGACAGTGTCGGGGATATATTTATAGTAAGGAGTATGAATGTCCCTTAGCTTGTGTATCTTAGCTAGATGTTGATGTATGATGTTGGCTACCTGGTTATGTCTGTGTAAATAATCTGTCTGCGTGAGTATTTTGCAACTGGATATGACGTGTTGGATGGTTTCCTCTACGATATGGCATTTCCTGCAAGACCCGTCAGTCGAATCTTTGATAATATGTTTTCTGTAACTTTTAGTGTTAATAACCTGATCTTGTATGGCAATCATGGTTCCTTCAGTTTCCCCAAAGAGACTCCCTTCACTCAACCAAAAGTTCGACGTTTTTTGTCGACGTGTGACTGGTTGAGGTCAGAAGGATGTCTACCGTGGAGTTGCTTTCCGAGCCATGATTGAAGTTTAGTGCACGTTGTAGGAATGTTATGGGTGTTCTGCATGCTGTTCAGATTCAGAGGTGTGTATTTTGTATCAGCCTTGCAGACTGCTTTGTGTAATGGTGATGTGTGTTGTTTAGAGTGAAAGAATTCTCTGAGTGACTGAGTCTGTTTCTGGTGTAGATCTGTTATGTCAATAAGACCTCTGCCTCCCGTTGAACGAGGCAGGGTGAGTCTTTCAATAGCTGCATGTGGATGATGCTTTCTGTTCTTTGTAAGCAGTTTACGTTGTTTCCTTTCAAGTCCCTCAAGATCTGTGTGTGTCCACTGTATGACTCCAAAGGAGTAGGAGAATATTGGCGTGGCATAAGTATTGATGGCCTTGATTAAATTTCTGGAATTTAAATGCGTTTTAAATATTGTCTCTAGCCTATGAAGATATTGTTTAGTGAGTGTATTCTTTATGTGTTTGTGCTCCTGAAGCTTGGCTTGCTTAAATCCTAGATATTTGACATTTCTCTTGCATTTAGCAATCCAAACCAGGTCAGGAATCTACTACACAATCCAAAGGACAAAATCCCCCCCATTATTGAAACCAGGGATCTATGAAATCAGATGTGCCAATTGCCCCATGCTTTACAAAGGACAGACTTTCAGGAATATCAAAACTAGGTTAAAGGAGCACATGGGCCACAGAAAATTTGGAAGGAGTAATCAATCATCTGTGGCCAAGCATTCTTTAGACACCGGACATGTTTTTCCTTTAGACAATGTTAAGCTGATTATGCCAATAAATCGAAAAAACCTTTTGGACGCTTTCGAAAGTATAGCTATTCAAAAAACTGATAAACAGCTATTGAACTTAGATTCAGGACCCATTGGTTATTCTCCATTAATTACTTGGGTGAACCAGATAACCAATCAGAGAAAATAGTTCTTATTTTTCTGATTGGTTGCCTTTTTCCTTATAATACCTTGAAAATTTTCAAAGGTTAGTTCTCTCAGTTTTACTCGAGGTTCTCATCGGCTGTTGAATAATGAAAGCTTGGCTTTCGAAAAGTGCTTCCAGGTTGTATTTTTCTTATAATTATACTGTTGTGGTTAAAGAGTTTATTTATAAATTATTTATAAATCCTAGATATTTGTAAAATTCGTCATTTTCCATAGCAGCGATGTGATCTGGTTCATCTAATGTGAAGCCCCCTTCCCTGAGTACTCCATTTTCAATGTGAATGGTTTTGCATTTGTCCAACCCAATTGCATTTGTATGTCTTTTGAAAAGTTTTGTGTAATGTGAAGTAATTGGTGCAATTGTGTTCGTGTGGAGGCGTACAGTTTCATGTCGTCCATGTAGAGTAAGTGTGAAAGCATGTAGTGGCAGCTTTTATTATGTTTAATTGTGTAGCCGTAAGTTGTGCTATTCAGTCTGTTGGAAAGTGCATTTAGTGCAAGACAAAACCAGAGTGGGCTCAGTGAGTCACCCTGGAAGATGCCCCGGTTTATCTGTATTTTGTCAGTCGTGATGGTTTCACTGTTGAGTGTGAGGTGTAGTGTAGTACTCCAATGCAGCATTGTAATTTCTAAAAATGTGATAAGTGTAGGGTTTATTTTATATAATCGTAGTGTATATAACAGCCATGAGTGTGGGACACTATCAAAGGCCTTTTTGTAATCAATGTAGGCTGCATGGAGGTGTCGATGTTTATTGTGAGTTTGCCGTAGGACCACACTGTCTATCAGGAGTTGCTCCTTACAACCCATGTGATTTCTACGGCATCCCTTTTGTTGCTCAGTGAGAATGTTGTTTGTATCTATGTGTGTATAAATTTTGTTTGCGATACAGGCAGTTATTATTTTGTAAAGTGTAGGCAGGCATGTGATAGGTCTATATTGTGTGGGATCTGTAGTGTTATGTGACTTTGGTACCATGTATGTTATTCCGTGTGTGAGGAAATGTGGCAATGTCTGTGGTGTTTGCAAAGTGCTGGAGATCTGTTTTGCAAGGGCCAGATGCAAACAGGTGAAGCGCTTATACCAGAAGTTCTGAATCCTATCTACACCTGGAGCCTTCCAATTGAGAGTACGTTTAATGACTTGTGAGAGTTCATCTGCTGTTATGTCAGTATAAGGCATGTTTGATAGTGTGGATGCTAATTGCTCCTCTTCCCTGATCCAGCTAGCTTCCCTATTATGTTCTACTGAGACAGACCAAAGAGACGACCAATAATGTTGGAGTGCTGTTTGTGTTGGCAGACCAGTGTTTTGTGTCTGTGTATAATCTTTGTTTAACTGCTTATAGAATGTCTTCTCATTGTTTGCGAATAACTTGTTCTGCTGTTTGCGCTGAGTGCATGTTTTGTATCTCTTCAGGCGTTGTGCTTTTGCAGCTAACTTTTGTTTTAATGTGTCCATGTATTCTGTAATGTGTTGATTGTGCTGCTCATGTCTGGTGTGTGTTTTAATCTTCTTAAATAATTGTCTGAGGCGTTTGTTCTGCTTTGATGAAGTGTTGTTTTTAGTGTACTGTGTAAGTCTACCTAACTGCTTGCGGATTTCGTCAATCTCAGACTCAATCCGCTTTTGCCATTTAGGTTTCTGTTGGGTGTATGATTTTTGTGTGTTTTTATGGATTGGTTTCCTACCCAGTGTGGATATAACTGTAAGAGCCCCAGTGTAAATAAGTAGGTGTATGTATTCTAAAGATAGATTTTCTTCAATGTACTGTGGTAAGATATATGTGTTCATGTAAGATAAAATTTCCCCTGTTTTGCTGTTTATGTTTATTTTAGGTATACCTGGTCTTTGTGTGAGATCTGTTCCCGTGTAAACTGTAAGGTATCTTTGTAGGGTGTCGTTTAATGTTTCAATAAGTTTGGTATTCATGTTTTGTTGTGGATGAATATCATGGTGAAGTTCATTGTTGAGTGTGTGTTCTACAAGTTCATTAGTGATGTCAATGTTAGTGTTTGATTCTGTGTGTTGAGTGTCGGTTTGTGTAGATGGCTCGTGTTCTTGTAGCTGTTGTGCAACTTCTTGCTTTATTTTCTGTAGCGTGGTTAAGGGTATTAAATTGTTCATAACAGTTGTGCGACGCTGATCTGCAATGCGTTGTTCAGTGACTGTGATGCGAGGATATGTCTCTTTAAAAATGTTATATAACCGTTGTCTGCAAGCTGTAGTGTCAGTTTCCAATTTAGTGACTGCATAGTAGGCTCGCATGATAAAACAGTTTATGTCATTGGCCAATTTCATGCGTTGGCGTGGCTTGCCTGCCTTAGTGGTCGAGGGCAAAGAAGCTCTTGAAACACTAGGGACAGGTTGTGGCATTGCAGTAGCCGAACAGGGGTTGGTGCTGCTTTAGCCACCAGTGGCCCTGGGAGATTGTGGCATATTTTTCAAACGTGAGCCTCTGCCTAACCCACGAGCGCGGACCTTGGTAACCGGGTGACGTCCGAGCCGGTATCAGATAACGCACTAGCACTAATCATATTGATCACCAATAAATGGGTGGTCCTGCTAGCCATCTCCATCATCAGCAGGCCCTTGGTTGATGTAATCAGCTCATCAGCCCTACTGGGTCATCTGGACCCTCAAAATTAATCTAAGGGTAGAGTAAATCAGACCTGTTAACCAGGGCCATCTCTCTAAGATGTTGCCCCCCTCGCACGAGGCGGACGTAGGACCACACGAGGGTTGTTATTATTATTATTATTATTATTTTGATAAATGGCATATTAACTTTACCATTTTGTTTTTCGTTTTAATTCTAATTAGTTTTTTGTCTCAAGCTTTAGTTATGGTTGATTAAATTTTGATGATAATTATGAGTCTTTTTAATTTTTTCTTTCTTTCGATCTTTCTTTTTCTTTGTCGTTATTGTATTTCATTAATCCCGTTTTGGGCTTACGCCTGTTGGGGGACAACAAGGGGTTTGATCTCTCAGCTGATCCTGGCTGTCTGTTCTCTCCCTGCCGTTGTTACATTATTATATTTATTATTATATTATTATAATATTATCATAAATAACTGTTTAGATTATTGAATATTGTTTAGATTATCATAAATAACTGTTTAGATTATTGTAATATTGAATTAATGAATAAAATCGTTTATTCATGAAGGGAAGTCGAGATCCGAAACTGCTTACGCCACCAAAGTTGGACTGAAATACATAAAACCACAATACAAAAAAAAGGGCCAGAAACAATTAAAAAATCAATATCCAAATCGTTCAAACAATCAATACATTATTTTTTCATATTAAAAAGATATACAAAACCTCTTTATTCCTAATATATCTTCCCAATCTGCCAATAAGCCCAACCCGCTGTAGTGCCCGGGCAATAACTCCATCTACTTGGGGTCCAAATAAGCATTTGTTATCAGTGATCATTCTTTAATTTGGTATACACTATTATTTTTCTCCTTTAAGTTTATCTTGAAAGAAAATGGAGTGTTTTCTTTGTAAAAGTAATCATTTTTGTTTTGGCTAAATTACATTTTAATCCATTTTTTTATACAAAGTGCATAAGCTGTCAACATCTAACTGTAGCTCATTTTGTCAATATGCGAGTTGATTTCTTTTGATAATTTCATGTCGTCAGCATAAAGCAGATGATTAATTTTTAATTTATATGTAAGCTCATTTATAAATATTATAAATAAATAAGGTCCCAATGGACTACCCTCCGGGATTCCTATTGTTTGTTTATGTACAGGGTGGTTATAAAATAAGTTCGCCTAACCAGAGCCCTCTAGAGCCCAATCTAATGAACCCATTTTGATGCAAATTGAAATGTCGGCTATTCAGATCATGGGGGAGAGAATTCCGGAAAGGAAAAAATGAGTGCAAATTTTTACCACCAGGTGAAAATGTGGCGCTGTGAATGACAAATGGAGATTTTAAAACTAGTTTTAAATAATCAGGCAAGGTTTTTGTTTGATTATAGCATATGTTCGTTCTCAATATCGGCCGTATTAGGAGAAAGTTTATGCAAATTAGAAAGTCAACATGCTCAGAATAGAATGGATTGATCTTTCCGAAAGATCATGGTTTTAAGCAAGAAAGAACGCGCACTGTTGGTAAAGTTTTTACTAGAATGATAGCAGCAGTTCAGCTGCATTGCGAGCATATAGTCGTCTAAAAGGACTGCGAAAAGGGCCCATGTCAGATACTGGATAGTGAAAAATGATAAAGAAATTGGAATCGACTGGCGATTTGGCTGTCGCACCAGGAAGAGGACGGCGCAAGATAGCAGATGAAGTTGCTGAGGACGTGACTGTTGCAATGGTGGACGAAGCTTCCTCTTCTCAACATTCTGCAACAAGTATTCGAGCATCAGCACGCGAATTATCCATCTCATGGTCCACGGTGCGAAAGGGCTTGCGATCCATTCTGCATTGGTACCCATACAAGATTCATCTGGCACAACAGCTAAAATCTCAAGATCCCACTCAACGCGTTGACTTTGCTTATCGCTTTCTGGAGAGGATGATTGTTGACGACCAGTGGCCGTGAAACATTCTATGGTCAGATGAAGCACATTTCACCCTAGAAGGAGCGGTGAACACGCAGAACTGCCGCATATGGGGTACCTCGCTCCCCCATGTCGTGCATGAAAAGCCATTGCATTCTGAATACGCGACTGTGTGGTATGGATTCACCGCTGATTTTATTTCAGGCTCCTTTTTTTTGAGAAAGTGATACAACGAGGTCCTGTAAGATGTTCTATGACAAGTGCACGGTATTGTGAATTTCTTGCACAGCATATGATTCCTGCCTTGCGAGAACGACGATGTTTGGAAACCACTACCTTACTGAAAGATGGAACACCTCCTCATATTTGTCAACTAGGGAAAGAACTGCTTCATGCCAACTTTGGAGATGATCGTGTGATCTCCAAGATCAGCATTACACTTAGAAAATTTTCAGATGCGTGGCCTCCACTTTCTCCGGATTTGAACCCGTGCGATTTTTGACTCTGGGGATATCTGAAAGATCACGTTTATCAACAAAGCGTACAGACTGCCTGAGCTGAAAGCCAGCATTAGACGACATGGCTCAGACATTCCCCAGAAGACGCTTCATACAATAATTGATCATGCTGTGCTACACTTCCAACATGTCACTGACGCAGGAGGACATATTGAACATATGCTGTAATGAAACAAAACCTTGACTGCTTGTTTAAAACAATAAAACTAGTTTTAAATCTCCATTTGTTATTCCACAGCGCCATATTTTCACCTGATGGTGTAAATTTGCACTAAGTTTTTTCTTTCCGGAATTATCTCCCCTATGGTCTGAATAGCATACATTTCAATTTGCATCACAATCGTTTCATTAGATTGGGCTCTATAGGGCTCTGAATAGGAGAACTTATTTTATAACCGCCCTGTATAATAAGGGTGAGTCAAATGAAAACCGCAAAATTGTAATTAAAATTCCAAATTTAGTCCAACCGTGTTTTAAGTCTGCAGATTCGTTAAAAATGAGTTGTAAGAATATCCATTAGGTGGCAGGAAAATAGAGACAAGCAAACAACGTCACAGCAGCAGTTTAAAGATGGCCACCCCATCGTGCAACAAAGAAGAACAGCGTTCAGTTATCCGAATTTTGAGTAGTGAAGGTGTGAAGTTCAAAAATTGTATGACAGCAGCATCAGATGCCCCTCGACCGGATCAGGCACAACGAGTTGTGACGCAGAGGATATTGTATCAGTTGAAGCCTTAGTGTTTACCACATGTTTGGGCCACTCAATGAGCCAATGGGTGGAAAGGAACAGAATTTTTGAAGAGGTACAGAATTTTTTTCAAGAGGAATCTATGCAGTTTGTAAACGCTGGAAAACATATATTGAATGTAACGGAGACTATGTATAAAAACAATACAGTTGCTATTCACGTTTACTCGGTAATTAAAAATTATAAAAAAAGTTTTGCGGTTTTCATTTGACTCATCCTCGTATTAATCTTAATATAGTTAGTTCTTTGATTAAGATAAAATTTCAAAATTTCAAGGAATTTCCCTAGTACAACAAATCCTTCCAATTTATCTAGGAGTTTTTGGTGGGAAACCGTGTCAAAGGCTCTCGAGATATCGACATAAATGCGATCAATTTGGGTAGTTTGCTCAATCGCTTGATCAATTTTTACAAAGAAGGAAGCCAGGTTAGTTTCAGTGGAGTGCTTTTTTTAAACCATGTTGATGTTTAGATATCCAGGGATCAGTAACTTTTCTTAGTCTAACGGTCATAATAAATTCAAGTAAATTAGCCAAAATAAAGAAATAGGACGATAGTTTTTGACATAATGAATATCATCACTTTCATAGATAGGCGTCGTGGTCTGTCTTCTCCAGAGGGTTTGAAAAATCCTCTGTTCAAGCACTTCTGAAAAATAATGAAACGTAGTTCGAAAATTAATTCACGGCCTCTCTTCAAAATAAATGAGGGTAGTCCATCCGGGCCTGTTGATTTTTTCGGTCGTTAAAGGCCAACCGTAATTCCTGTCTTTCCAGAGGGTAATTAAGTACTAAGTTAGTATTTGAAGACCATTCTTCTTCTTTAATTTCAAGTCCTGAAATATCAAAATAACTGAGAAAAATATCATTGAAGTTTTCAGCGATACTCATACTAATTGGGGAATAGGTAGATTTGGCATTTCTATAAAATTTCCAAAATTTTTATTATAATTATATATTAATATATGTTAATAATATTCATATATATTTATTTATAGAGATATACATTTAGACTTTTTGATGTTCAATTTGGACATTTTCAGGGGTTGAAATAAAAAATCAAATTCGCGTAAACGCTAACGTGGGAAAGCAGAGTTTCACGTCGAACTCGCCACGTTTTTCCGTGAGAGGCAACGTGAATGACGAAATGGAAACGTCACTCGCGTCGTGCACGTAGCTCCGTGAATTCTACGAGTCAACGTGAAGTTTTACGCGGAAGTGATGTTCTTGCAACGTTATTCATGTTATCTCGTAGGCGTCGCATACAAAAACATCACGGGCGTTTCATGTTAGTGTGCCACTTAAACTCTAGTATTTCAATAATCTAAAAAGTTATTTATGATAATATTATACATTAAAAAATTATTTTTATTTATGACAATTTTAACAATAACAACAACAATAATAATAATACATCTATTTCCCATGAACATGGAATACTAAAAAATTCATAAGATAAAAGCTCTAAGAAGTATTCTCAGCAAATATTTTTAGGACGAAAAGTAAAATATTTATCAATATTTAAAATTTTATTTATGATTTTATTTATGATAATATTTTTTATTGAAATAGAACATTTATTATTAAAATATTTCAATAAAATTAAAAAGTTTATAAATTTTAATTGATATCACTCATCCATATTAATGGATACAAAATAATATGAATAGAAACATGGCTTGCTTTATGCATTTATTTTTTTTAATGTACTGTATTTACTTATAAATATACAGTATTTTTAATTTAACTAACTGAAGTATCATTGTTAATGCAGAACCTACAACAATAGAAGAAAAATTGTTGTAGGCTATGGTTTATAAAACAGAAAACACTGATCACGTAATCAAAACGTCC
Organism: Rhysida immarginata; assembly: GCA_023313115.1. NCBI lineage: Eukaryota > Metazoa > Arthropoda > Chilopoda > Scolopendromorpha > Scolopendridae > Rhysida > Rhysida immarginata. The sequence goes on from JAHWFO010115695.1 coordinate 20,155, forward strand.
GAGGCACGTTACGTGAAACTTAACAACAACTACGGACAATGAACGTGAACGTGAAATTCGTCATCGATGACGTTACCCACGGACGTCGCGTTTCACGTTAACGTGTAACTTAAACTCTCTATTAAAAAAGATTGCACAGCATAATCATGGCTCGTTAGAAACAAACGTTTCAAATTTTGAGTCAATCTTTTTGCCATTAAATGAAAAAAGTATATTTTGCATTTGAATTTTTGTAAAAACAGCATAAATGTGTAAATAGTGTTAATAAGGATGTTTTAAAGGAGAGATATTTCAACTTTTTACGATCATTGTGTGCAGAAATTTTACAACGATTTCCTAGTAATATTGATGATTAACAAGATTTAACAATTCAATTTATAACGATTCTGATCCTAACGACATCCTTGTATAATGTCTTTTAATGGTATCTTTGATTTGTAGTATTTTAAAAACTAAATTATTAATGATTTGTTCATGTAAGTTACAACGTATTAAAATGTTATGTTTACTGATAAATGATTTATTATTTTATCCATCAGCGGTCATCTTGAAGAATAAAGCGGAGATTAATATTTTTATTGTATGGTTGATTTGTGTTTGAATGTATTTCATATGTAATGTATTTTAATTCTAACTTAAATAACATAAAAAAAAAATTGCTATTTTGGGCTACTTCAGTTTCCCGATTGGGCGAGCCACTAGTGTCTGAACCTGGCGAAGGCCGCTCTAATATAGGTCATGACAAGGCATCCGATCATGCATTAGTTCGAAGCAAAATGGCGGATCGATCTAGCGAACTAAAAAACGAAAAACTATCTGCTTTCAGAATGATTTACAGCTGAGCAATCGGTCATTTTAAACGAATTTATATATTTAAATAGCAAATTTCTTGAGTTCGAAGCAAAATGGCGGCCTTGTCATGACTTGTATTAGTTCGACCTTGAACCTGACAACCCTGCGCATTAACGCTTCATGAATAGAATTGTTCTGAAATTTAGAGAAATAAAAAAGTAACCAGAATACCTGTGGATATGAAATCAGCAAAAACAAGACGCCACCGCTTTTCCACAAAACCTTGTTGTGGTTAAGCGGTGGCGTCTTGTTTTTGCTTTTTTGTTGTTCTGAAATTGTTTTCGTCTTTCCGGCTGTCAACGAATACACACCTTCATCTACGAAGAAATATTGTCACTTATTTGTTTTTATGCATTATTATTTGACCATTTTTTATTTGTTCATATAATTGACAATTCACCTGACATAATTACATTTGTCGGTATTTGTGTTCATTTAACCCGTTTATTGTATTCAAAGTTCGTTCTCCTGTTACATTATAATTACTTCACTTTGCATTGCGTACAAGTTTTATCCATCTCATCCTTGTGCGGAGCAAATATAAGCAATAATGGCTGGATCTCATGTATCAAAGTGAGAGTGTATCTTTTGAAATAAAAAAATTCTCATGATACAATATCATGAAAGATTAGTAATAATTCGAAATTCATATGAAAGATTAGCTTGATCCTCAACTGACAAATTATTTTGAATAGAGATTTATTGAAAGATTTGTGAAAATTCACTGGTACAGTAGCACCGAATATTTTCTATAGAAGTTCACTTCGATGCTATGCAGTTGCAATGACGGCCTTGGTTTTTCAATATAATAAAAAAATTCTCACACCGAAGAAGGACTAGATAGATAATGATTATAATTCTATTTATCCTGTATTGATAGTAAAAATTATAAGTCTAAGAGTTAACGATCGTAAAACATCTTATTCTTATGGACTTAATTATTAAAAAATATTACCTTTCCAGCTTTTTCTTGAGCTTCGATATCAGCCAAAAAATCTCCTGATACGATTGTCGATTGAAAATAGGTTGATATAAATAAAATCGGAATACATATCATACAAACGAGGGCCAGTTTATAGGCTACAATCAAAGCTAGAATTATTGCAACGCCTAAAGAACTAAAGGCCTGCAAAACCACACCGATCCGCAAACCGGTCACCTGCAAATTAAAATTAATTACAACACCATTGAGCAAAATTTAAAAAGTAATCTATTTTCCATAATAATTTGAATAACCTATAAACCTATTAATAATATTTATTTTTCTATATTCAATTCACTTATACAGGGTGTAAATGGACGACGTATCACAAATTTAAGGATATGTGGTGAACATTTTTTATTAATAACCCATAGTCTCAAACGAAAAGAGACGGAGCCACAGCTTGATTGATGTCCTGGTTTGTCAAGCATTGAACTAGGCACGTTTACTACGATGTCCACTGTCATTGCATCTTGTAGGCCTTATGCAGACTGTCAGCTCGCAGGCTATTTTCAAATGGTACCGTCCGGAAGCACATAATCAAATAATCTTGCATATCAGGTTGGTACGAAATTCTCGTTGTTAGTTTGGAACATTCCGTAAGGGTGAAGGTTTTTTTGCGCTCTACGTTTTGTGCTATATGAGTTCAGGAATGTACTTTACTGTGAGGCAGGAAACAGCGAGTACTTTTGTACCCAATTACGTACAGAACTGTTACTGGTCTGTCCCATTTCAGTTCGCCACAAATTATCTCAGCGTGCACAAAACAGAGCATCAAACATGCTGTGGCTCCGTCGCTTTTCGTTTGGGACTATGGGTTTATTAATAAAAAATGTTCACCACATAATCCTCTACATATCCTTAAATCTGTGAATCGTCGTCCATTTACACTCTGTATACACTTGTCGGGTACAATTTACTTCTATCTTAAAACTTAATCTTTATTAAAGTTTCGTAAGTTTAAACCCGATGCATTCGTTAGGGGATGTAAATCAATTTAAAATAATAATGAACTGAAAACATTCTTTGAACATATAAAAATTAAAATGGAGAAAAAGAAATGCAAAATTTCGCGGCCTAAACTCCAATCAGGGACTATGCATTCACTGGCCCGCTCTAACCAGTTGAGCTAACGCGGGCTGTTACAATATGTCCATTTGTAATACAATATATCCATTATTAAGGAATATTACAGGGTCGTGTCACATTATTATGACCACACCCTACATTTATCTTCGGGGTTGCCCAGCCGAGGAATTATGTCACGTGTTGAGAATTGGTTAGGTGACTATATAAGGTAGGTTTCCACTATGTTAAAAACACGGAAAATCCTCGTTGTAACAAGTGTGCAGAGGGGCACCAGTCAAGAGATTGCCCCAAGATTAAAGGACAAGACCCCCCCAAAGCTCGTCAGATGTGGTGGACAGCACACATCAAGTTACTCGAAATGTCCAAAATACCCCCAGTTTCAAAGGATGCCTAGTTCTAAAGTGACAGCAGACAAATCCTATGCTGCCGCTGTGTCTACGCCGGAAGATAAAGGCCTCAACATCAACGACCTACCAGGTATGTATAAGCAATTAGGACGTATCTTTCATCTGTTTTCTAATCTAGGCAAAACTTACCCACAGTTGAGTGGGCTCCTTACGACCAACTAATTATAATATGGCTGCAAAACGTTATACATTAATCAACAAAGGTGAACTTCGGTGCTTGATATGGAACGCTAGGGGGATTCCCCGAAAGCGTATCGAGTTTCACAATTTTTTGATAAAGCAAAACTTGACGTTGCTTTCCTTTGTGAAACGCAACTCAACCACCAAGCCAAGACTTCAAGCTACCTGGCTATTGTGTGTACCGTACGGATCGTATGGCTTCAAATGCTGCAAGATGTGCTTCTGGGGGCGCTGCGATCATCATTAAGAACGGAATTTAATACCTAGAATTAGTCTCCATGTCTTATGCAGGTATGGAATCGGCCTCCATCATTATCAATGACGTCCCCTGTGGTGAAGTGAAGTTCGTGGCGTCCTATAATTCACCTAAACATTATCTTGACGTCAGCGAGCTTGATGAACTCTTCAGTGGTGACACTTCAGTCGTCGTGGCTGGTGACCTAAATGCCAAACACCCAAGCTGGTGACCTAAATGCCAAACACCCAAGCTGGAACTCCAGAACGCAGAACTACAACGGCATGATTCTCTATAAGTACATACAAGGTAGAGATAAAATCATCGCTGCTGGACCTGTGGAGGACACCTACTACTGCGACCACGCCCCTACTAGTGACGTTTTGGACATCTCGCTCTTGAAGGGAGTCTTCAAACCGTACAATATCTTCACGATTGATGACCTTTCTTCTGACCACAAGCCCGTGGAGTTGAAATTTGACAATGGTGACATAAATTTCCGAGAGGAAATCTTACATCATCAAGACTGGAAGCTCTACAAAGATATTCTTAAGGAATATGGCTGCCATCCCGACGTTGCGTACTGTACGGAGGACATGGATCAACGTCTTGAAGACATCACCAGAAGTATTAATCGTGCCATAGAGGCTAGTAACTATCCATCAGAGAATAAACTCCTCATCGAATCCAACTCACTCCTGGATACAGCGCCTAATTGCTGAAAGAAACAGGACACGTAGACTATGGCAACGCTATCGTGAACCTTGGCACAAAAGCAAGTACAAGAGGCTAGTGCGAAGAGTTCAAGAGGAGATAAAAGAGCTTCGCCACGCTAGATGGAACAACAAACTTAAAAGCTTGTCGGCCAGAGCATTACAGAAGAAGAATGATACACTTCCTCCACTCCGTACACCAGAAGGTGACTACTTGAAACTAATCAGGACAATGGCCAATTCATTGCAGATTCACTTGAAATGCAATTTGTTACTCCTGTCAACAACAATCCCGAGAGTCAGATCATGTCTCAGCATTTGGAAGATGGTCTTGTTAACTTTTATGAAGTCCCTCTCGAGCTACCGACCTATTAGTCTGCTCCCCTCAATGTCTAAAGTTTTGGAGAAAACGATCCTCGTCAGACTCCAAGACCACTGTCTCGACAACGACCTACTTCGGAAAGATCAGTTTGGTTTTTGTGCCGCACACTCTTGTCATATGCAGATATGGAGGCTTGTAGAAGACCTCAGCATCCCCTTGAACCTTTCCTTGGGGGATATAGATATGGCACCCTGCGGAGTGGTATTTCTCGATGCCAGTGAAGCTTTTGACCAAGTGTGGCATGGGGGCCATGTCTACAAGAAGATTAGAGCTGGGTTCCCTCCTCATTTCATTTTGATGTTGAAATCCTTTCTCACCGACAGGTCATACCAAGCTAAAGGTGGTGAAAATCTATCCACGCCCCGTGTTGCAAAGGCCGGTGTCCCTCAAGGTTCTGTCCTCGGGCACGCCTTGAAGATGCTTGAAGTCTGGTTTAACTGCTGGAAGCTGAACCTTAATGTCGGAAAGTGCTAGGCTATGTACTTCAACAGAAAGATCAAGGGTCCCCCAGATTCTCTTGTTCTATTCAATAAGAAACTGGACTGGGTAGACAACGACAAATATCTTGGTGTTATCATCGACTCAAGACTCTCCTGTAAACGTCACGTGACCTACGCTCTGAACAAAACGAAGAGGGCTAAGTACAGTCCCATAGCTCTTCTGGGCCGGAACAGCACCCTCAGCATCTACAATAAGTTAATTCTGTACAAGTCGATTGTTCGGATCATACTCTTTTTTGGCATGCCTGCGTGGGCGAATATCTGTAGGAGCAGATGGTGGGAGCTACAGTCATTCCAGAATGTTACTCTGAGGACCACTGCCCAGCTTGACAGAAGGACTCTGAAAAACCAATCCATCCATTCAGATTTAAACATGGTCCACATTGGAAAATTTATACAGGATCTCCTTTTGATTATGGTGCTGAAAATGAAGATTCATGACAATGACCTAGTGACTGGAATACTGAAGAACTCAATGGATATGAAATGGCATATGAGGTATCGAAAACCGAGGCACATTCTTGAAATCAACTTTGAAGACATCAGCAACGTTTCTTTACCGGACTACTGGAAGATGTGATAATCTTCTTTCTCGTTTGTTCTTTTTATTTCGTTTGTATTTTGTTTCTGACAATCACCAATCTTATTTTCATTTTTGTTTAATAAGGAATACCGTTTGGGTAGGTTAGGCTACCTGACTATCTCAGTATATTTCATTTGGAATTTATTCTGGTTCGATTAGCTTTGTGAAAGCGCTGCTTTCGTCCCTTCTGAAGAAATGTGTACTTCACTGCTCGATTGTCGATTGTCTTGTCGTATCTTTCATCTGTTTTCTAATCTAGGCAAAAGTTACCCACACTTGAGTGGGCTGCTTACGACCAACTAATTATACTATGGCTGCAAAAAGTTAGACATTTATCAACGAAGGTGAACTTCGGTGCATGATATGGAACGCTAGGGGCATTCCCGAAAGCGTATCGGGTTTGACATTTTTTTGATAAAGCAAGAAGTCGACGTTGCTTTCCTCTTTGAAACGCTCCTCAAACCAAGCCAAGACTTCAAGCTATCTGGCTATTGTGTGTACCGTAAGGATCAAATGTCTTCAAATGTTGCAAGATGTGCTTCTGGGGGCGCTGCGATCATCATTACAGAGGGAATTCAACAACAAGAATTATTCTACAAGTCTTATGCAGGTATGGAATCGGCCTCCATCATTAACAATGACGTCTCCTGTGGTGAAGTGAAGTTCGTGGCGCTCTACAATTCACCTAAACATTATCTTGATATTAGCGAGCTTGATGATATCTTCAGTGGTGACATTCCAGTCGTCCTGGCTGGTGACCTAAATGCCAAACACCCAAGCTGGAACTCCAGAACGCAGAATTACAATGGCATGATTCTCTATAGATACATACAAGGTAGAGATAATATCATCGCTGCTGGACCTGTGGAGGACACCTACTACTGCGACCACTCCCCTAGTAGTGACGTTTTGGACATCTCGCTCTTGAAGGGTTTCTTCAATCCGTACAATATCTTCACGATAGATGACCTTTCTTCTGACCACAAGCCTGTGGCGTTGAACTTTGACAATGTTGACATAAATTTCCGAGAGGAACTCTTACATCATCAAGACTGGAAGCTCTACAAAGATATTCTTAAGGACTATGGCTGCCATCCCGACGTTGCGTACTGTACGGAGGACATCGATCAACGTGTTGAAGACATCACCAGATGTATTAACAGTGACATAGAAGCTAGTAACTATCCATCAGAGAATAAACCTCCTCATCGAATCCAACTTACTCCTGGAATGCAACGCCTAATAGCTGAAAGAAACAGGACCCGTAGACTGGCATCGCTATCGTGAAACTTGGCTCAAAACCAAGTACAAGAGGCTTGTGCGAAGAGTTCAAGAGGAGATAAAAGAGCTTCACGACGCTAGATGGAATGACAAACTCAAATGCTTGTCGGCTCGCCACAATTCCATTTGGAGTATGGTCAGAGCTTTACAGAAGAAGAAGAATGAGAATTGTGGTGACTATGTGCAAACTGATCAGGACAAGGCCCAAGTTATTGCAGATTCACTTGAAATGCAATTTGTTACTCTTATCAACCAAAACCCCGAGAGCGAAGTCATGTCTCAGCGTGTGGAAGATGATCTTGTCAACTTTGATGAAGTCCCACAGTATTTAAAAAAGAACAACATCGAGGCCGGAGAGATCGCCACCATCATAAGTAAACTGAAAAGGAAGGCGGCTCCAGGTAGAGACAAGGTGAGCAATAACGCCCTTATGAATCTCCCAAAGAACTTTATTGACTATCTGGCCAATATCATTAGCGACTAGTGGGTATTTTCTTACTTCCCTGCATCTTGGAAACAATCTATTATTTTGAGTATCCCCAAGCAGGGACAAAATCCAGCAATTCCCTCGAGCTACCGACCTATTATTCTTCTCCCCTCAATGTCTAAACTTTTGGAGAAAACGATCCTCGTCAAATTCCGAGACCACTGTCTCGCCAATGATCTACTTTGGAAAGATCAGTTTGGCTTTCGTGCCGCCCACTCTTGTCTGATGCAGATATGGAGGCTCGTAGAAGACCTGGGCAGCCCCTTGAACCTTTCGAAGTACAGCGGAGTGGTATTCCTAGATATCAGTAAAGCTTTTGACCAAGTGTGGCATGGGGGTCTTCTCTACAAGATGATTAGAGACGGGTTATCTCTTGATTTGATTTTGATGGTGAAATCTTTTCTCACCGACAGGTCTTACCAGGCTAAAGTTGGTGAAAATCTATCCACGCCCCGTGTTGTAAAGGTCTGTGTCCCTCAAATTTCTGTCCTCGGGCCCGTGCTATTTCATTATTTTGTGCATGATTTCCCGAACCTTATAAACCGTAATCTATATTTTTATGCTGACGATACTGCCATTATGACATGGGCACACAAGCCGGCTCACGTTATCACTCATCTGCAGCACGCCTTGAAGTTGTTGGAAAACTGGTTTACCTGCTGGAAGCTGAACCTTAATGTCGGAAAGTGCAAGGCTATGTACTCCAACAGAAAGTTCAAGCGTCCCCCAGATTCTCTTGTTCTATTCAATAAGAAACTGGACTGAGTAGACAACTACAAATATCTTGGCGTTATCATCGACTCAAGACTCTCGTGGAATCGTCACGTGACTTACGCTCATAACAAAGCGAAGAGGGCTAAGTACAGTCTCATAGCTCTCCTGGGCCACAACAGCACCCTCAGCATCGACAATAAGTTACTTCTGTTCAAGTCGATTATTCGAACCATAGTCCTCTATGGCATGGCTGCGTGGGCGACTATCTGTAGAAGCAGATGGAGCGAGCTACAATCATTCTAGAATGTTACCCTGAGGACCATTGCTCAGCTTGACAGAAGGACTGTGAAAAACCAATCCATCCACTCAGATTTAGACATGGTCCACATAGGAAAGTTTATGCAAGGCCTCCTTATGATTATGGTACAGAAGATGAAGATTCATCAATGACAATGACCCAATGACGGAATACTGAAGAAGTCAATGGATATGAATTGGCATATGAAGTATCGAAAACTAAGGCACATTCTTGACATCAAATTTGAAGACATCAGCAACGTCTCTTTTCCGGACTACTGGAAGATGTGATAATCTTTTTCCTCATTGTTTGTTATTTCGTTTGTATTTTGTTTTTGACAATGGTCAATCTTATTTTCTTTTTTGTATAATATGGAAGACCGTTTGGGTTGGTTAAGCTTCTTGACTACCTCAGTGTATTTCGTTTGAAATTTATTCTGGTTCGATGAGCCTTATGAAAGCGCCGCTTTCGTCCCATCTGAAAAAATGTACACTTCACTGTTCGATTGTCTTGTCGTGTTTCAATAAGCTGCTATTGTACAAGACGATGATTCGGACCATCCTCATCTGTGGCATGCCTGCGTGGGCAACCATATGTAAAAGTTGATGGAGTGAACTCCAATTGTTCCAGAATGTTACCCTGAGGACCATCGCCCAGCTTGGCAGAAGGACTGTGAAAAACCAATCCATACACTCGTATCTGAACATGACTCACCTTCGTAAGTGTGTGCAAGATCTCCTGATGAACATGCTGCAAATGATGAAGAGCCATGATAATGAGCTGGTGGATGGAATAATAAACAACCCGATGGTAATGAATTGGCATCAAAGTATAGAAAACCGAGGCATATTCTTAATGTCAACTTCGAAGACATTGGCAACGTTTCCTTCCCGGATTATTGGAAGATGTGATGTGATACCAACCATCCCGGCCGCCTCTCCCAATCTTCTGACAATCATCAATCTTATTATTATTTTTTTTCATAATGTGGAAGACCTCTTTGGGTTAGTCAGGCTTCTTTCCTATTTCAGTGTATTTCACGCGAAATTTATTCTGGTAGGTTGAACTTCGTGAAAGCACTGCTTTCGTCCCACCCGAAGAAATGTACACTTCACTGTTCGATTGTCTTGTCGTGTTTTAACAATCTGAATATTATGAGGATCAAGGTGCAGATGAGCGAGTGATCGACATCTGGGATCAAGACGATCAGGATGGACTAGCTCTTCTACTCTCATTCCAAGTATTATCTCATTGCTCTCATTTCACAGTGCGCCCTTTTAAGGGCGATTTCCGCCTTCTGTTACGTCTTAGTCGCTGGTCCCTGGCGATGGAATTAATATTCCTGTAAATCAGCGCATCAAGACGATCATTATCCTCATGGGTCCCTGGCGTTGGGATTAATTTCCTCGCAAACCTGATTAAGGATATTTCTCATATATTATCACCTAATCATTCACAAGTATTAATTAATATTAGAATTAATTTTCTCGCAAACCAGACCTTATTCTTGGAGCTAGGTACACCCTTTTAAGGACAACTATTTCTTTTAAACATCTAACCAGGTTATCAACAGTGGCTTCAGTATGCCAAATGAAGGAGAGTTCTACCACGAGTTCGTATACAATGACGTCATCACTAGAGACAAGCGTTTTGCTGCATTTGATGCCATCATCAGTGAAAAACAGGCTGCACTAAAGAATGATTTATGCCAACAATTGATGACAGATTTGGATAAGAAATTTCGATAACAAAGGTTAGTTTTACCTAAAGAATTCGATTCCCTGCTTAAGAATGCGCTTGCAACCAAGTCCGTGGCTGCCAGTTCCAATATTGAACCAACTGCTGAGTTGTAGAAGGAGAAGGAGTACATGAACGCCTCCTTACCACCGGTACTATGTGGGAGCAAGGACAACCCCAGTCGCAAAAGGAAAACAGAAGATGACCCTACTCCTGATGCCTACCCTTGGATTGGGGTGAAAAATAAGAAGTCCAGAAAAGAGACGAGGTTAGATAATTTGAAAAAGATCGCCAACGTCAATGAAGAAGTTTTTACTGTCGCCACAGAAAACCCAGCAGAAATGGACAAAAGGACTCGGCCAAAAATATCAGCCAAAAGGTAAGTAATAGTTCTTATGTCCCACCAATTATCATACGCACTCATGGTAAGCCTCTTAAAGAAATTTAGGACGAGATTAAAAAGCATGTACCTCCAGAAAAAATCGTAATATGCACACAGGCAGAGCACAGACAGTAAAAGTGAAATGTCTAGACGAAGTTACCTATAAGAAGCTCGTCGCCGGTATCAAAGCAGACGATATTTTGAAAATTCAGCACCATCAACTGAAGTCCGAGAAGGTGTTGTAGTTCGTTATTCGAAATGTTGATGTTACGTACGATCTAGAAGACCTAAGAAGAGCTAACTACTTCCCGGAAAAGGTAATCCGGCTTAGGAAAGCCAAAGGATCAATAGATATGCTTATGGTTTTGGTTCTGCTCCCAAATAGCGAACATAACCAGTCATTGAAGACTGTCACTCGTATCGGTCCAGTAGCTGTTCTACTAGAAGCCTTCCGAGGGAACAAAAAGCCACTACAGTGTTACAACTGCCTGCACTTCGGACATGTATCCATGGTCTGCACAGAAGATCCTCGTTGCAACAAATACGCAGAGGCCCACCAGTCAAGAGACTGCCCCACGATTAAAGGATAAGACCCCCCGAAGTGCATAAGATGTGGAGGACAGCACACTTCAAGCTATACAAAATGTCCAAAATATCCCCAGGTTAAAAGGATGCATAGTTCCAAGATGACCGCGGACAAACCATTTGCAGCTGCAGTGTCTAACCCGGAAGAAAGAGCTCTCCACATTAACGACCTACAAGGTATGTATAATCAAATTGGACAAATATGTCATTTGTTTACAAATCTAGGCAAACGTTACCCACAGTTGAGTGGGCTCCTTTAGACCAGGTAATTTCATCATGGCTACACGACATTATACTGAGATCAACAAAGGTGAACCTCGGTGCATGATATGGAACGCTAGGCGGGTTCTCCGAAAGCGTATAGAGTTTAACAACTTTCTGTTAAAGCAGGAAATCGACGTTGCTTTCCTCTGTGAAACACACCTCAAGCCAAGCCGAGATTTCAAGCTACCCGGTTATTGTGTATACCGTAACGATCGTATGACTCGAAACACTACAAGATGAGCCTCTGGTGGTGCTGCGATCATCATCAAGAATAGAATTAAACATCAAGAATTGGTTTCCAAATATTACGCAGGTATGGAATCGGCGTCCATCATCATCAATGACGTCTCCTTTGGTGAAGTGAAGTTCGTGGCGCTCTACAATTCACCTAAACATCCTCTCGACGTTAGCGATCTCGATGAACTCTTCGATGATGACATTCCAGTTATACTGGCTGGTGACCTTAATGCCAAACATCCAAGCTGGAACTCCAGAACACGGAACTGCAATGTTATGATTCTATACCGGTATATACAAAATAAGGATGACATCATTGCTGCAGGGCCAGTGACGGGCACTTACTATTGTGACCATTCCCCTATAAATGACGTGTTGGTTATCTCACTGATGAAGGGTTTCTTGAAGCCATACAACATCTTCACGATTGATGACCTTTCTTATGACTGCAAGCCTGTGGCGTTAAACTTTGACAATGTCAATATCAATTTTACAGAAGAAGTCAAGCATCAGCAAGATTGGAAGCTCTTCAAAGAAATCCGCAAGGACCATGACGGCCAAATCGAATAGAGCAAACTGTACGGAAGACATCAATCAACCTGTTGAAGCTTTATTCTTCCAGGGGGCCTGCGTCACTGTTTAGTAAATTAGTTGAATCTTCATTGGTGATTGCGTAGGATTCCAGAAAGTTTAACCACCTGGGGTCATACGTGCTATATATAATCTTGATGTCTTCGCGTTTATAGTCGTGTTGGAGGTCTAGAATATGGTCAGCGAACCTAGATACTCTCCGCGATACTCTCCTAGATAGTTTCCGTTTCTGATATACCTCAAATGTTTCGCCTACTCTCGTCTTAACTGCTCTCCCAGGTCTATCTTCTTGTGGATCTATATCCTTTGGGCTCTTTATCAATTTTCCAATTGTGTTGGGACTCTGGTAGACTATAGAGAGGTCAAAGTCTCTAGTGATTCATTTAAATTTAAATGAGTTCAGTCTCCTTTTAATGGGGAAAATCGTAAAATTAATAAAAACAAAAAATTAATAATAAATAAAGTCACCAATCTTGAAAAACGATGAAGGAACTTGTGAGATGGAAGAAAACTCAAAGGATGTAGTCTATTGTAGATGTTGTTGATAGTAGAAATAAACCCAGTCTCTTGAAGATGTAGATGAAGTCTTGTGAAGATAATGTTGATAGGGGAAAACGATAATCTTGAAGGAAGTGTTGGTTTTTAAATACAGATGAAATTTTGAAGAGGTTGATTCAAATATTTGGGATAAAATTTATATAAAAAAACGTTTTCGAGAATATTTCTCATCATCAGTTGGATTAAATATTTTTGAACAGTGAAAACAGTTGAAATAAGAGTTTAACAATTGATATAAAGGTGATGAAGCTAAGTTGGTTGTAATTGTTGGTTATGATTGTTGGCTATTGTATACTAGGATGATTGTAGTTTAAAAGTAGTGTCCATTTATTGTTTATCTCTATTGATGGCTTGGCTAAATTTTTGTTATTTGTAATGATATTTATTTTTTCTTTAATTAATCTTTTTTTACAATTTTCTTCTTTTCCAATGATTTTTGTGTTATTCCAATCTGGTGTGTGGTTTTCTTTGATACAATGATTAACTAAATGGTTGTTTCTGTTTTTGTGGCGAAGTGCTCTTTCATGTTCTTTTAATCTTATTTCTAATTGTCGTTTAGTTTGGCCTGTGTAGATATGTTCACAATTTTTACATGGTATTTGATAAATTATATTTCTAGTGTTCCATTTTTCTTTATTATTTTGACATATTAATTTGAAATTGATATTTGTGATATTATTTGATTGATTGATGTTTTTAGGTTGGTGGTGGTTATTAATGTTTTAGTAATGTTATTTGTTATTTTTGGTATGATTTTTATGTTTGGTATTTGTTCTAATATTTTTTTCTGTTTGTGCAAAATTTTATTATTGTATTGTATTGAATATCTTTTTTGTTGTTCTTGTTGATTTGGTGTAGTTTTTGTTGTATTGTTTGTTTATTATTAATTTTTTTGTTTTTATTAATTTTACGATTTTCCCCATTAAAAGGAGACTGAACTCATTTAAATTTAAATTAATCATTTAAACTCCTTAAATCAATAATTCTCTAGTGATTCTCTTCATGCCCCTATTCAGTTGTAGATTGTAGGGTAAGACTAAAATACTTCCCAGTGTTTTTTCTTTTTGCAGCGTGGTAAAATTCTTCAGAAATAGCTTTTGTTTTACCTTCTTGGAGATGCTGCTAATAATTTCTTTCTAGTATCCAATCTGACTAGCAAATTCTTTAATCATTCTGAGTTCTTTATTCCTGCTTTCAGCATTCAGGGGGATGACGTGCGCCCTATAACCATATGACGAAAGGCTGCCAATTTGTGATGTTGGCTATGGTTTGAGTCCTGTTTAATGAAGTTAGGGACAAAGTTTGCTTTCAACTAATTTACTAAACAGTGACGCAGGTTCCCTGGACGTATCACAACTAAGAGATGCGGCAAAACTTCTACATCTACCCACATTGAACAATAGGAAAAATAACCCTACAAGAAACAATGATGATACTTGATTGGTTAATCTCAGCTAGTCTATAGATTTATTATTTTTCGTTGTATCTATTTTTTGCCTTTTGATTGGATTGTAACTAGATCATTTTTCTATTATATATACGTCTATGTAATTCTCATACTTCATGGACACCGGTAGTAGTGAACATCCAAGGACAGGACACAGGATCCAAACGGAATAGCTCTTCAACGTATCACGTCTACTCTCTTTTCAGGTATCATCTCATTACTATCATTTTACGGTGCGCCCTTTTCAGGGCGATATTCGCCTTCTGTCACGTCTTATGTACTCGTCTCTGGCGTTGGAATTAATATTTCCGTAAACCAGTACATCAAGACGCTCATTATCCTTCTGGGTCCCTGGCGTTGGGATTAATTTCCTCGCAAACCTAGCTAAGGATTTTTCATATCATCTATTATTATTCTAATCATTCACGAGTGGGTCCCTGGCGTAGAATTAACTTTCTCGCAAACTTGACTTTTTTTCTCTTTTTTTCTTTTTTCCTTAAAGCTAGGTGCGTCCTTCTTAGGACGGCTTCTTTAGCACACACCTAGCTGCGAGGTTACTCCCCGCCCCCGTGGTTCTATACAATTATATTTTAGGATTATGATGGCTTCGTCCAAATTAACCACGTTGTAGTCGGCTAGAGTGCCATTGCTAGTGGCAGATGGTAAAACTGTGTCTTGCGAAAAGGCCTACCGGGATGCCTGCTTCGATGCTAGGTTTGCTGCTTTTGACCTATTCTTCAACGAAATGTTAGAAGCTCTCCGGGATGAAATAAATGCTAAATATAGGGCACTAAAAGGAAAAGTCGAATCCCTACACAAAGGCTTTGAAGAGAAGTTCGAAGTTATCAACAAGGAAATCAAGGACTCTCGTAGAGATGTTATTGACAAGATAAGCGAACTGAAGTAGGCCTTTGGGAAATGCTCCGGGACTGCAAAGGCCGGTAACTCCAAGGAAGATATACCGGTTGATAGCAGCAAGGTAAGTAATGTTTTTAATACTCTTTCCTGTGCTAAAAGCGTAGAGTGTATGGATATAATTGAATATAGTGACTGCCCGACAAACGGTGGCTATAAGAGAAGTCACTCTGATGGAACCGATAAAGAAGTGGATAGCAGTCCCTGGATTGGTGTTGCTAATAAAAAATTCAGAAAAAGCACGAGGATCGATAACCTAAAGACCGTCTCCAGAGTAAACGAAGAAGTCATCAGCGCGAATAGAAGGCGGAATCCGAAGAATGTACAAGGTCGCTCGGCTAATAAAGACCATAGGATCACTTAGAGGTATGTACAGCCAATTATCGTGCGGACTCATGGCGTCCCGTTTAAGACGATTTTAACTCAGCTCGAGAAGCATGTTCCAGTGGAAAAGATCACCGATCAAACGGGCAGAGCTGAAACCGTCAAAGTTAAATGTGAAGACGAAGAAACCCACAACAGGTTAGTCTCTGGAATTAAGTCGGATAATATTTTAAAAATTCAGCATCATCAACTGAAGTCGGAATAGGTCTTGAAATACGTAATTCGTAATGTGGATGTTACGATCTCGATGACTTCCAAGAAGACCTAAAAAGAGCCAACTACTTCCCGGAAAAGGTAATTCGATTGAGGAAAGCCAAAGGAGTCATTGATATGCCGATGGTTTTGGTTCTAACACCGAACACAACCAGTCATTGAAAAACATAACACGTTTTGGGCCGCTGGCAGTATCAGTGGAGGCCTTTCGAGGGAACAAGAAGCCACTACAGTGTTACAACTGCCTGCGCTTCGGACACGTATCCATGGGCTGCACGGAAGATCCTCGTTGTAACAAATGTGCAGAGGGGCATCAGTCAAGAGATTGCCCCAAGATCACAGGACAAGACCCCCCAAAGTGCATCAGATGTGGTGGACAGCACACATCAAGCCACACGAAATGTCCAAAATACCTCCAGGTTCAAAGAATACCTAGTTCTAAAGTGACAGCAGGCAAATCCTTTGCTGCCGCTGTGTCTACGCCGGAAGATAAAGGCCTCAACATCAACGACCTACCAGGTATGTATAAGCAATTAGGACGTATCTTTCATCTGTTTTCTAATCTAGGCAAAAGTTACCCACAGTTGAGTGGGCTCCTTACGACCAACTAATTTTAGTATGGCTGCACAACGTTATACTGTAATCAACAAAGGTGACTTCGGTTCGTGATATGGAACGCTAGGGGCATTCCCCGAAAGCGTATCGAGTTTCACAACATTCTGATAAAGCAAGAATTCGACGTTGCTGTCCTTTGTGAAACTCACCACAAACCAAGCCAAGACTTCAAGCTACCTGGCTTTGGTGTGTACCGTAAGGATCGAATTGCTTCAACTGCTGCAAGATGTGCGTCTGGGGGCGCTGCGATCAACATTAAGAAGGGAATTCAACACCAAGAATTAATCTCCAAGTCTTATGCAGGTATGGAATCGGCCTCCATCATTATCAATGACGTCTCCTGTGGTGAAGTGAAGTTCGTGTCGCTCTACAATTCACCTAAACATTATCTTGACATTAGTGAGATTGATGAACTCTTCAGTGGTGACACTCCAGTCATCCTGGCTGGTGACCTAAATGCCGAACAGCCAAGCTGGAACTCCAGAACGCAGAATTACAACTGCATGATTCTCTGTAAGTACATACAAGGTAAAGATGATATCATCGCTGCTGGACCTGTGGAGGACACCTACTACTGCGACCACTCCCCTACTAGTGACGTTTTGGACATCTCGCTCTTGAAGGGTTTCTACAAACCGTACAATATCTTCACGACTGATGACCTCTCTTCTGACCACAAGCCTGTGGCATTGAAGTTTGACAATGTTGACAAAAGTTTCCGAGAGGAACTCGTACATCATTAAGACTGGAAGCTCTAAAAAGATATTCTTAAGGACTATGGCTGCCATCCCGACGTTGCGTACTGTACGGAGAAAATCGAACAACGTGTTGAAGACATCACTAGATGTATTAACAGTGCCATAGAAGCTAGTAAGTATCCGTCAGAGAATAAACCTTCTCGTCGAATCCAACTCACTCCTGGAATCCAACGCCTAATTGCTGAAAGAAACAGGACCCGTAAACTATGGCAACGCTGTCGTGAACCTTGGCTCGAAACCAAGTACAAGAGGCTAGTGAGAAGAGTCCAAGAGGATATAAAAGAGCTTCGCGACGCTATATGGAATGTAAAACTCAAAAGCTTGTCGACTCGCGACAATTCCATTTGGAGTATGGTCAGAGCTTTACAGAAGAAGAAGAATGATACGCTTCCTCCACTCCGTACACCACAAGGTGACTATGTGCAAACTGATCAGGACAAAGCCCAAGTCATTGTAGATTCACTGGAAATGCAGTTTGTTACTCCTATCAACGATAAGCCCGAGAGCCAAATCATGTCTCAGTGTGTGGAAGATGGTATTTTCAACTTTGATGAAGTCCCGCAGCATTTAACGAAGAACAGCATCCAGGCTGGAGAGGTCGCCACCATCATAAGTAAACTGAAAAAGAAGAAGGCTCTAGGAAGAGACAAGGTGATTAATAACGCCCTTATAAATGTCACGAAGAACTTTATTGACTATCTCACTAATATCATTAACGTCTGCTGGAAATTTTCTTACTTTCCTGTGGCTTGGAAGCAATCGATCTCAATCAAAATCTTGCAATTCCGGCGAGCTGCGGACCTATTAGCCTGCTACCCACGATGTCCAAAGTGTTGGAGAAAACGATTCTCGTCAGATTCCAAGATCACTGTCTAGCAAATGACCTTTTTCGGGAAGAGCAGTTTGGCTTTCGTGCTGCCCACTCTTGTCCGATGCAGTTACGGAGGCTCGTTGAAGACCTGAGCACCCCGCGTGAACCTCTCCAGGTACTGTGGGGTGGTATTTCTCGATGTCAGTATAGCTTTTGACCTCACTTCGAACGAAACGCGCACGTTGGATAAAGGGATTTAAATTCGCGTTTGAGGATTTTAAACCTGACTTGTTAGCTTCCATTTCAGCTACCCTTCGCTATCACCCTAAATTAGGCTCCAATAAGAACCTAGAACTAAAAAGCTTACTCCAAAAACAGTTGCGTTATACTACAAGTCCAAAAGAAATAATAACAATTATCAATCAATCATCAAACAACTTAATGAAAGAGATATTTTCTGCCTTGATGACGACAAGTCGAACCACATTGTGGTTGTAAATAAAGTAGACTATTTTAGTAATATCCAGGAAATGCTGGATGAAGAGCCTTATGTTAAACTCAATAAAAATCCTTTAAATAGCTTAGTACCCAAAGTTAAGGAAGCCATCAAAAAATGTAAGATAATTTTTAGAGACACAAAACCGCATGAATTACTATCTACTAATCCTGTCCTACCTCGGTTATATTGCCTTCCTAAAAGTCATAAGGAAGGTAATAAGTGGAAGCCGATTGTAAACAGTATCAACTCTCCTACTGACCTATTGGCCAAATTTATGTTAAAAAACTTCCTTACTAAATTGAATCTAGATGGACAAGATTTCTCCATAAAAAATTCAGTAGAACTATGGCAAAAGTTGAAAAACATAAGGGTATCAAATAATGTATTAACTTCTTTTGACATAGAAGCACTATATCCTAGCATCCCGCTTGTAAGAGCCATTGAAGTTCTGGAAGACACTATGGATGAGAATGACTGGCCCTTAGGAGTTGTTGTTGAGGTTAGAAGTATCATGAGGCTTATTCTATTCAACAATATTTTTTCCTTTAACAACAGATATTACCAAATGACAGATGGTACTCCCATGGGGGGGTAGCATCAGTCCCTTTGTTGCTAATATCTATATCCGGAAATTAGAAAACCAAGCAATGAATGAGTTTAAATACTTCCCGAGAGTGTGGCTAAGATACGTTGACGATATTTTCTCAATTGTTAATAAGAAAGAGGAAGACGTTGAGACATTCTTGTCCAACCTTAATGGCTTGTGTCCTAAAATAAACTTTACTAAGGAAATTGAGAGCAATGGATCCCTTTCCTTCCTGGACATTAGGTTAACTATGTACAACCAGGAACTGAGTTATGACATGCACCGGAAAGCAAACTTTCTCCCTAACTTCATTAAATAGGACTCAAACCATAGCCAACATCACAAATTGGTAACCTTTCGTCATATGGTTTATAGGGCGCACGTCATCCCCCTGAATGCTGAAAGCAGGAATAAAGAACTCAGAATGATTGAAGAATTTGCTACTCAGATTGGATACCAGAAAGAAATTATTAGCAGCATCTCCAAGAAGGTAAAACAAAAGCTATTTCTGAAGAATTTTACCACGCTGCAAAAAGAGAAAACACCGGGAAGTATTTTAGTCTTACCATACAATCTGCAACTGAATAGGGGCATAAAGAGGATCACTAGAGACTTTGGCCTCTCTATAGTTTACCAGAGTCCCAACACAAATGGAAAATTGATAAAGAGCCCAAAGGATATAGTTCCACAAGAAGATAGACCTAGGGTCTATATGTTGCCATGCGCCAAATGTGACGCAGTCTACTACGGTCAATCACGGAGAGCAGTTAAGACGAGAGTAGGCGAACATTTGAGGTATATCAGAAACGGAAACTTTGCAGTATCTAGGTTCGCTGACCATATTCTAGACCTCCAACACGACTATAAACGCGAAGACATCAAGATTATATACAGCACGACAATCGACAATCGAACAGTGTAGTGAAAAGAAAGACGCGAGTGGCCTAGGAGCCAAGCTCACTTTGCATGCTCGCCCAAAGAGTAAACCAGAGGAGGTACACTGACCTGGGAGAGAAGCCTGATGAACCTCTTTAGTTCTCCAGAGAATAAGTCCCAAGAAGGGACGAGAGTCAGATTGTAGATTGACGAATAGAGTCCCCAAAAATCAGCAGGATCTAAAAGATCCACTAGTTGGGGAAAACGGCCTTGTTAACGTCATCAAAGCAGACATCCAGGATATGGCGGGGTCTTCGAAACCTCAGGGGACCCTTAACAACAAGTGGATGGTCCAGAATACCAGAAACCAGAGTATTTTCGTGATTCTCCATCTTGGGTAGCATGTTCTTCATCACGTCTGGACAAACGTGCCTATGTGGGCCATCCCCAAATCGTCATAGATAGAGTGGTTGTTGGCAATTCTCCTGTCAAGTTGGGCAATGGATCGGAGAGCAACATTTTGCAAGGTCTGGAGATCCTTCCACCCAGATTTGCAAATAGAAGCCCAAGCAGGCATTCCATGGAGTAAAATAGTAGGAATCACAACCTTGTATATCAACCTTGTTATCCACACCAAGAGGGTTGTTTCGGCCCAGAAGTGCAATCAGACTGAACCTCGCTTTCTTTGCTTTGTTGAGCGCGTATTGGACCTGGTCGTTCCAGTTTAGTTTGGAGTCGATCATGACACCAAGATATTTGTAGCTTTTTACCCCCTGAAGTTTCTTGCCAAATAAGAAGAGGGGCTTTGGAGGGTTTTTGCATTTGCGAGTGATAAACATGACCTTGCACTTTTTGACATTCAGCTTTAATCGCCAATTAGTGAAACAGCTCTCGTACTGATGTAAAGCTTTTTGTAGTCGAGTGATGACATGTGCTGGGTTTCGTGCCCAGGTCATGATGGACCCGTCGTCAGCAAACATGTATAGATTACACTTTGCAAACTTGGGGAAGTCATGGATAAAGAAGTTGAATAAGGCTGGCCCCAAGACAGACCCTTGGGGTACACCAGCATTAACATCGCAGGGTTCAGACAAGGAGTCCCCTACCTTAACACGAAAAGTTCTCTTTGGCAGGAAGGAGCGAACCAGAGCAATTAGATCGTGAGGGAAGCTGTAGGTAATCATTTTGTAAATGAGCCCATCATGCCAGACTTGGTCAAAGGCCTTTTGGACATCGAGGAAAACGAGACCACCAAACATAGAGAGGTTGAGAGGACCGTTTAAATCAGCAACGAGCCTACATAACTGAAGCTGACAAAAGTGGCCTGGACGGAAGCCAAATTGCTCACTACGAATGAGGTTGTTTGCCTCGCAGTACTCGTTGAACCTCTTGAGTATAGTGCGCTCAAAGACGTTCGAAAGCATGGGCAACAAGCTAATGGGCCTATAAATTGTGGGAACAGCAGGATCCAGTCCAGGTTTAGGAATGGTGATGATGACTGAGTTCTTCCAGGCACTAGGGAAATGGCCGCTAAGCCAGCAGTCATTCATGACCTTAGTGATGCAGATAACACTGGGAGGCAGTCATTCTTGAGAGCACTGTTGGTAATGGTGTCGATGCCGGCTGCCTTTTTGCTTTTCAGGCGCTTTATGATGTCCAATATCTCAGAGGTGCCAATGACATCAGGAGAGCCAAGAGCGCGCTGTGTGTGGCCATACCTATCACAAACGTTCTTGACCTCACGGGTGATATTGACCAGATTATCCTCTTTGGGCGTAGAGAATTGGCTCTTCAGTGAATCGGCGATAATTTGTGCTTTGTCCTGGTCATTGCTAACGAAATCGCCACCCTCTGTAAGCAGAGGAGGGAGAACAATAGTCCTGTTGCTTTTAAGGGCACTGACCATACTCCAGAGAGAGTTATCCTGGACGGACCGACTTTTAACTTTGTCGTTCCATCTTTGATTCCTTAAATTCTTCATCTGATTACTTGCCGTGCGGGATAGCCAGTTGTTCTTCGTCTTGAAGTGGAGAAACCTGGTACGCTGCCAAAGTCTTCTGAAGTGTTTTTTTTTCGTGGATGAGTTGCCTCACGGACGGAGGAAGTTCCAGATGGTCTGGCCGTTTGCAATCCACCGGAGTAGCACTAGAATTTGTAGCCATCTTGATGGAGTGAGTGACCTTTTTGATATTTTCGTCAATGTCACTGCTGGTGACGGGATCCTGATAGGGAATGTTATTATCGTTCATAAGTTCTCTAAAAAATTTCAAGTCCTGCTTATAACGAACATTTATTCTCAGGTCGATATTTATCCCCTCAAAATTTAGTGCAACTGGTAGGTGATCAGATGATAAAGCATTTACTGTAGAAATATTGTAGGATTTGAAAAAACCCTTGAGAACAGCAATGTCGAGCACGTCACTAGCGGGTGAGTGATCACAGTAGTATGTATCTTCAAGAGGACCAATAACGGAAGTGTCGATCTGATCTACCATGTACCTATAAAGTACCAGCCACTTTGATTAGTGCATCTGGAGTTCCAGTGTGGGTGTTTCGCATTCAAATCACCCGCCATAACGACTGGGGTGGGCCCAGACAGTAGTTCATCTAAGTCGCGAGGGTCTAACTTGTGCCTGGGTGGATGGTATAAGGAAGTAAACCTGACCTCTCCAACATCAGCATCTTTGATGACAATGGAAACTGCTTCCATATTGACAAGGTTAGGTGTGACCATCTTAGTGTGATTTATACCTTTTTTGACAACAATAGCTACCCCACCAGAGGCTAGATCTGAAACTTTTTTAGGGGGCCTATCTTTTCTCTAAACATAGTACCCTGGTAGATTGAAAGCCTTACTCTGCTTGAGAGGGGTTTCGCACAAGAAAACAACATCGATGTTCCAGCTTGTGAGGAACTTGTAGAACTCATGACACACTTGCGAGGGATGCCCCTCGCATTCCATATAGTGCAACGTAGCTTACCTTGATTTATAAGTTTGTAGGGATGTCTAACCATGATTATTGTCTTCTCTGTTTGAGTGGTCTGCGGCTAACACTTTGCTACTATCTTTTAACATATTCATTAGGTTACCCAGATAATTGAATTAAAACCAATTTGTCGTGGTCAGCGACTCCCTTACCAATAGAAGCAGAAGCAACCGCAGCAAAAGTTCTTCCTTCAGCTACTTTTGAAGTTCTATTCCTTTTAACTTGTGGGTATTTGGGACACTTAGTATAACTCGATGTGTGTTGGCCTTCACATCGAATACATTTAGGAGGGTCTTTACCTTATATATTGGCGCAGTCCCTTGACTGGTGGTCCCCCGCGCACTTGTTGCAACGCGGTGATTCGGTGCAGCCCTGGGACACGTGCCCAGATCGTAAGCAATTGTAACATTGTAAGGGCTTCTTGTTGCCCCTAAACAATTCAACTGTTACAGCAAGTGAACCAATGCGCTTTAAGTTTAGGAAAGATTTATTGTGCTCAGTATATTGTAGGAGGACTAGGAACATTGGCATCTCAACTGCACCATTTGCTTTTTTGAGTCTAACTGCATATCGGGGAAGTAGTTAGCGTTTCTAAGGTCCGCGCAAAAATCTTCCATGTCATAGTTTGTATCCACATTACGGACAACGTATTTTAACAGCTTCTCAGACTTGAGCTGATGATGCTGAATTTTAAGCACACCATTCAATTCGATTCCTGACACGAGGGCTTTGTGCGTTTCCTCATCATGGCATTTTATCTTGATAGTGTCTGAGCGTCCTGTATGTGCAGTAATCTTGTCTAACGTTACGTGATTTTTAATCTCATTTAGCACTTCCTTAATCGGTTTTCCGTGATGTCTAACGATAATAGGGGGAATATAAATAGCTTTCTTTTCACTTACCTTAATCTGGGAATTTTCTGTCCTCGTCCCCCTTCTGGGTTTTTTGTTACGAACAACTGGCCAGGCACGGTCTTCCACTTCTCCATCACTTCCGTCGGAAAGGCTTCTTTTGTTGCCACCGTTTGCCGAACAGTCATGTTCATCAGTTGTTTCCATGGACTCCAATCCATGCACTTTGTTATCAATGGAGATAGGTTGAAAATTTTCTCTTAACTTATTTTCTTCCTTGGAGTTTCCCGCCTTTGGAGTCCCGGAACATTTTTCAAAGGCTGTTC
>JAHWFO010115696.1:0-35586 GCA_023313115.1 Rhysida immarginata
AAAAAAAAGAGAGAACATTCCATTCTCCAACCCCCCTCATCCTACCCTTCCTGATTTACTGACGATTTAAATTCTGACCAATTCGAAAACGCAACAAACGCTCGTGGATTCCCATTTTCTATCTCCTGGACGCCATTAATGATCACCAACAAACTCCCGCGCTTTTAAATACCAAACTTTTTTTTTCTATTATTTATTGCACCCATGTTTGCTGTAAACGTCGGGGTGGGTTCACGCCAAAACGCAGGTGGTAATCCGCGCCAAACAACGCCCCCCTAGCGATCGACTTTTGATTATAATTATTATTACAGTTTGCTATTCATACAGATTTACATTAATGATGAAAGAAAGAGGAACGCTGGGAGGTGGATAGGAAAGGAAAAAACGAAACAAAAGAGGCTGCAGCCTATTATCACAAGAATTATTAATAAACGAGACAAGATTCCTCCTCATTCACCTGCGTTCCATAAAGAACTCTCCTCCATTCCTTTTGGCTTCCAGAATGAACAAATGACAAGGGGTAAGCGAAGACGGGGTAACAAAAAAAAATATTAATACCAAAAACACCCACTCGCCTTTTTTAAATAAATCTTCTCAAATAATAATGTGAGCCATACAAATAGTAAGGGAGCTGTAAAACTTTTGCAACAGCAACAACAACAACAACAAAGGGTCTTTTCCAAAAAGCATTCTTCTGGTGCTATAAATCACTGTAAACTAGAAACTACCCCCCTCAACTGAAGAAGAAGAGGGGGTACTAACGAAAAAAATAATAACAATAACCCACCACAAAGAAAAGAGGTTGGGTCAAAGGGGTTAAGAGCACTTGCTGACATTCGGAATGTTCACCTTCTGAAAGGTCTTTTGTTGCTCTTGCTTGTTGTTGTTGTTTTTTTTTTTAACGAAACAATAGAGTTAAAGGGGCGAGTCCACGAGATTGGGGTAGGGGTTTGGAATGGAATTTATCTATTCCTTTTCTCCACTAAGGAGTGAATTATTTCATTTGTTTTTATTTTTACAGCGCCGCCGTCAAGGGAACGACAATTTTGTGCAACGATCGGCATTCCTGGGTGAGCGAGGAAACAGAGACAACCGACCGACGAAATTCCTTCTTTTATACCCCCCTGTCTCTACCCCCAGTTCACGTCTCCATCGGGCTGCGTCGCGGGAGCAGACACGTGGAAGGGAATTGGCAAGAGCGCGAGAAACGCCAAAGCCAACGAGAGAGAGAGACGATCGGAGGGAACGGAGACTGGAGGGTAAAAAAAAAAGAAAGAAAGATAGAAAGAAAAAAGAAACATATATATAAAAAAAAGGAAATCTCGGTTCGAAACCCTCTTTGCTACAAACGAAAAGGCGTCATAAACACCCACGCCCGACTATGCCCAATTTGCACGTCACGATGAGTCGTCAGCGCGTATGACGTCATCAAAATGTTTTATTATTGTAGAAGATTTCCCCCAAATCATCCATTTTCTGCCGACTGACCCCACGGGAGAAGACTTCGTCTTTATTATTATAGACCCGGGTCCACGAGAAACGTCTTCACAAAAGGAACCTTCTTCTTTGAAATAAGAAAGTGCAAGACCAGCGAAATGGAGATCAATGGAAGAGCGCAGACTTTCCTGGGGTCGTCGGTGTGAAAATGAATTTTTCGTTAAGAACACGTTTTTCATTCACATTCGTCGACAAAAACCAGCTTCGTTAACAGCTTAAAGTGTGAATAAGGATGGATCAGGGGGGTGGAAAAGAGACCCCCCTATTCAGTGCTGGCGTCTTCATCTTTCGTTTCTCATGACTCCACTGAATTATCATAGAAAACCCCTTCTCAGCTATAAATCTATCTGTTCGCGCTTCCATTACGCAGCCCCAACTTGGAACTTTGCGAGTCTTCCTCCGTCGATTTTGCCGTCAGGAGGTGAAGCCCAACTTTCAGTGGACTGACCACTGGCCTCATACTGCGTCTAAAAGGATAGAACTTTTCACTTTTCTCTAAAGACTGCTTTCTAAGTTCAAATTTTAAATTATTGATCACTGTAACATCTGTAGTTGCACACACACTCTGGCCTATAAACGAGAAATATCATGTGATCGAAGCGTGCACTTATTTAAGGAGCTAGGTGAATCTACTCATAGAACTGAGAAAAAAGAAGAGCCTGGCTGACTTCGAAAGGGAGCTCATTATTGGAGCCATGATTGAAACAACAAAATTGCTGACTGGATTCTAGAAAGTTAGGTGCGATATTCAGACTATTTAAGTGTTGGACAATAGTACATGTTGAAAAGACCCACAAACATTAATTTTCCACAACTTACCAAGTCGATTCAGACATTTGTCTGACCGCCGAACCAATATGTTTATTCCAGTGAAATCAAAATCAGGTCTCTGCTGATCTAACCAGGCTTTTGCAGCTGTTATCACTTCTTTGTCAGGAAAAATAAAGATTTTCAACCAAATGCTGTTTCAGAAGAAGAAACAGGTAAAAAATCTCTTGGAACTAAATCTGAACTGTAAGGTGAATGGTTCCACGCTTTGCATTTGAACTTTTGGAGCAACTGCTGTGTGTTGTAAGCCATGTCAGGCCTGGCATTATCATGCAGGAGAATGACTCCACGGGTTAACGTGCCTGGGCGTTAGCGACGGATGGCTTCACGCAATGTTTTTTAAAGTGCTACATTAACGATCAGCATTGATTGAGTGTCTACATAGACACATTTTGCCTGCTTATCACATCCTCAACCAAGCTGGTTGCGAGTTTCCTTTGGAGGAATGTTTTTAGCCCACAAAAATCGAATGACACTTCTTACTTCAATCCGAGACCACTTTTCAAATTGTCTCCCATTTTCAGCTGTGATTGCGCATGTGCGGATGATGTGGTATCATCCGTTCATGCGCAGTCAAAATTACTGTTATCTAACGTAAATTTTTTACAAAACATCAGCTGTCTGGGATATGGCACCATCTTTTGACACGTCTTAGAACCTTTTTTTTACTGATTGACCTTCTAACAAAATTACAAACAAAATAGGGGAGAAAAGAAAGTATTGTCTAGGGAGAACAAAAGGGAACCAATGGGAAACCTGGAAATGAAAGAGCAGACAAGAACGAGGATCAATGGAAGATGATATAAGGGCAAAGAAAGTGCATTAGGAAATAGGATAACACAGGGAAATGAAAAAAGTGACAGAAATAATAAAAGAAAATAAGAATGATAAGTAAAAATATTAGGACTGAACAACAAAAATGAAGGGAAGAAAAGAAGAAAAAACATTTGTGAAAGTTGAACATTAAGAAAGAAGAAGACAAAATGGAAAATTTGATAATATTGTAGAGAGAGAAAGACGAAGGCACAGAAAGGAACTGTAGAAAGGCCTGTGACAAATTAAGGAATAACTGCACAGTGAGAGGGAAATGAGGGCAAGGTAATGAAGGAATGGTGCCTTTTCTAAGGTTAATAGCATTAAGGGTTAAGAATTGGATTTCGAAATAAGAATAGACTCGCACTGCTCTCTTCCTTTTTTATTATGAAAGTTGTTACGAAGAATATAAAGACTAACGTCCTGTAAGGAGTAGCCAGGGGAATTAAAAGTGTTTAGCGACAGAGGTGTCAACATTATTAAGTATGTCGTATTTGTGCTTGGCGAATCTGGTACCTATGGTGTTAACGGCTTCTGACAAACTTTGCAATTTAAGAAGTTTTGACTTTTTTTGGTTGAGAAAGGATAATAATAATACATAATAATTTTTGAACATAACCAAGTATCGTTTTCAGCATGTTAGAAAGCTTTATATTCTGCTATATTGCAGACACTACTCACGGGAGTCACTGAACAAAAGATGAGGTCTACGATAAAAAAAAAAGCATCGTGCAGTTAGGCTTTGCCCAAAGAAAATCACCGATCATTGTTCAGAGGAGATACAGATTCGCTTATGGTAAATAATCACCAGACAAAAGGTCGATTAATGCCGGGATAAAAATAAAAAAAAAGTAGTCGTGGTGCAAAACCCTGCTCTTGTTTTTCCATAGCTCTGTTCATCTTGACTTAGCAGAATGGTGACTGCATAAGTTCAGTTTAGCAGATGTAGATTCACAACAGAAAAAAGTGGAATGATGTACCAAACAACATTTTGTTACCAAAAGTTACCACTACGTGGCGCTACTTACAGGAGCTCAACGGTGCAATGGTTCGTTTGCTATGGCAAAAACTCTACAGGATGTCTCACACCTTTAGGATCAAAATTCCACAGATGGTAGAGGAATGTTGTAAACTGAGTATTTTAAGAAAGAGAACCAATGATCGTTTCAGGCATCACGAGAATTTAAACTAGTTATACGTTGTCAATGGCTCATCCAGCGCCGTGCTACAGTACCGAACTTCCTACAGCGTGTAATGTTCACGAATGAGGCCTGTTTCAAAAATCGCAATAGCAATGTTTGGCATGACGACAAGCCATATGCCACACCGGAATCTCCTCAGCAGCCATGAATTTGTTTCATTTGTGGGCTGGAATTGTGCAAGATCACCTAATAGGATCTTATCACCTCAGTATGAATGGACTACGCTACCGGGTGTTCATTCGCGATATGCTGCCAAAGTTGTTGGGCACTGTACGTCTTGTTGTCCTCTTGTGGCTGCAACACTTCGATGTTGAGATTCGCGACCACCTGGAAAGGGAGATCACGTACCATGGCCAGCGGGATCTCAGTCCTCTGGATTTTTTTCCTAAGAGGGCACGTCAAGTCGATAATGTATGAAACCCAATCAATGAAGTAAGAGAAATTCTAGAATGATCAGAGATCTCGACTAAAGCAACGTGGATGATGCAATAAGAACTCGTTAGATAATGACGGTGTCATCATTGAAAAGTGGCCATAAAGTCCAGATTTCCACGAGAGATAAGCTTATCCTAGTCAGGAATAAGAAGCTTAACGACGTAGATCCGTCATCCTAAAGCTGTCTTCTACTTAAACTAACCCTTCCCGATAACATCCCAAGATAAAAAGAAAAAAATTCTTCAATTGTTTGTCAGTCCGTTTGCAGATGAAGATTACTTCCGATCCGTTGTTATCCAAAAGCTTATGAACTGATAAAAGAGACGCCCTGACGCAGTTCCCACAAGGCACCAGGGTGGATATCGAACCGGAGGAGGCACACTTGCCCAGAGAGAGAGAGAAAGAATATGAGAAAGAGAGATAATTAAGAAAGGCGTGGTCCCGACGTCTGCAGGCGTACCTCCCTTCAACGCCACAGCAGACAAGCGAGAGAAATAGACCCGATCACCTATCGACGTTTTTATCTTTGATAGCGAGCTGGGCGGAGGAGCCAAAAGGCGCCCGTTGTTTTTGTTGAGTTCTTGAGGAATCGCTTACAACCTCCATTAGACGTGTTATTGAAGACGAAGCGCCAGAGACGAGAAAGAGAGAGAGAGGAAAGGGGGTTGCGAAATGGGGGTAGGGAGGGGAAAAAAAAGACTCGAATAAAACGCAAGGATTCAGTCTGTGTCGCTTCCCGTGATCTTTATCACCCAGGCCCCCTCATCATCGTCGTCGGCTTATCTGCGACTCCTTCTCCACAGCCCCCCCTCGTGAGCTATGTTGATTGTTGCCATATCGTCTCTGTATCATCATAATCATCGCTTTTGTGCGCAGGGAAGTCGAAATGGCTGCTCGTTGTTGCTGCTTCCGGTTCTCGACGAGGTGAGGCCATTGGCGCGGAATAACAGCCGCCCTCGGTACACCGTCTTCCGTGGCTCCCCCGACAAACCCTTTCTGGTTCGTCTTAGCGAGGTGGGTGCCATCTCCCACCCTGACGTCTGCAAATGGAGATGTTACATTAAGTCGTAAGTTTCGCCCGTGCCACCTCCAACCACCGTCATCAGTGGTGACAAATTTCAGAAAGCCAAGCAGCTGTAGGCAAAAGAGGAGCCGGGAGAGAGGGAGGGTCGGGAAGCGGTGATAACGGGCGAGGGTGACATGCGCCAAACGCCGACGACGCCATTAATGATGGTGTGTGCGGGCGCCTCGTTTTACGAGAGGAAGGAAACGAGAGCGACCAGTTCACGCACGAGCAGTGGAATGGGTTACAAGGGGTCTGGGAAAGAGTTGAACAGTGGGGGGAGGGTACACAAATGGAACAAAAAGGACATTTCTAAAAGCTGTTTACGCGCACTTTGTCAGGTGGCCAGAGAACAGTTTTAAAAGCACGCATAATAGCGACCCCCCAGTCCGAGGGACTAATGGAAGAAGATTCTTAAAAACAAGAAGAGACACCACGCCCGTGATACTCTGTAATTATTGAGTTAAAAACAAATCCGTTATAGAAAGCGCTTCTCTTAAGGGACCCCAAGAAAAATGGCGCTAAATCAAGCGTGCGCGGGAAAAGAGAGAGAGAGAGAGAACCCTGACGCGCCCGGAATCACCAACGAGCCCACACCGAAGTTTTTAATTAAAAATTATCATCCGAAGGTAGGAGGGATCCGCGAGTGAAGGGTAAAAAAAAATTCAAAAGGGAAAAGCCGATGAAGCGATCGATAGCGGTTGGCGATTAATGGTTCCGGGCGCCACGGGTTCCGTGAGATGGTTGGGTTCGATCCCGAGACGACGACGAAAGTCTTTAAAGGATTTTTCCAAGGGAAATGGCGGGTAGCACGTGACCGAGATATCGAATAGGCGGTAACGACTGTCCCACGTGCGGAACTGAGGCTTACGAGGACGTCGTTAAAAATCTTAAAATTCAACTGGCCATCCCCATTCGATCCCAATCTTCTCCGAGGAGCCTGCTAATCCCTCTCCTCTCTACAAGACAATTAAATTGATTAACCCCCCTCTCAAGATGAGTTCGATTCCTACTTAACTGGGAGGGAGGGGGGTATTAGGGAACCAAAGTTAGGAGCGCATCTTCCACTGCACGCGCTTGTTTCTATGAATGCGAACGAACAGTCCATGTAACCATGCCAAGTTCATTAATGTCCTCCGCTCCATCACACATCACGACACATGTCTTAGGAATGCCTTTGCATTTTCACATAGCCAAGAAGCTGAAAATGTTTCAAAGAAATGTCGGACGCCTCATTCGGCATAAAGCTCCTAGTCATCATCCGACAGAACGGAACATCCGTGAACGCTTCACCAACGTCAGAAAACTTTACGAAAGATGCCTTGCACATGACAAATAGCAAATCGGTCACCTCAGATGAAGGTTGGGCATACCTCAACGAAACCGATAAGCCGCGGGCTATTCATTACCGTCACAAGATGGCGAAAAACGAGCTACTTTCATCAACCTATGCAAAAAAAAGTTCTCCAAAAGGTTTAAAGTTGCAGCTGCTTATTGTGCTCGTCGTCAGTTCACGTTGCACAAGTTGGCTAGTAACAAAATTAAAGTCAACTCGGCCTAATTCCAACAGAAGGTACTTGACCCTATTTCCCATCAAGAATGTTCCGTCTCTACGATTCAGACGCTCTTCCACAAAGATAAAGCGTTCTTCACTGGCCTACTATGCAGAAAAAGAAACAGGAATCGGAATCAAGAGATCCCATGTCCATACCGGTTGAGTCCCCAGACTGAGCCTGGGGCTTTGGACTTCTTAGAAGAGAGCTTAGAAACAACTATCAACCTCCAACGCTGAGAGGTCTATAGAAAGTGCGCGAAGAGGAGTACATCCCTCTTGCAATCCTTCGCAAAAGTTTGTTGTTCCAATGGGTCGGGGGCCCACTGTCCCAACAAACTGCGATGGGACAGCGGGCACTGAATACAACAGATGGTGGAGGAACGGCATCATTTAACTTTAACTGGCTTAACCCTTTGGTATTCACTAAAATCCAAAATTTATCTTCACTTCGAGGTCGTTGGAGACCATAAATTCAACGTCCATTCATGCCACAGATTCTCTAATGGAGAGTGGTCCGAAGATTGTGCTGACCAAGGAATCACCTGGACACTTTGCAAAGCATATTTGCTCATGTTCCTTCTTCTTCCGGTGAAATGTACTCAAAACGAGCGCTCTACAAAAAGGGATAGCGGTAGCATTTCCGACAACGCGTAGTTTGTGAATTGTTCGCGTGCTGCGGTGATCAAAGTGTATCGTCACTGGGCAAACAGTACCAGTGCCAACTACATGGAAACTGGGAAGTACCATGCGCCATTCACGTGAGAGATTCGTACTGCAGAAATGTCTACAGTTTGCATTGCAGCACAGGAATTGGATCTCTCGTGAGAGACAAAAGGTTACCTTCTCCGATGAGTTATTGTTCTTCTCTATCGAGTGGATGGACATTGGATACCTCCGAAACGAAGCTCCCTGCAACCATAATTGGAAGATGAGGTATGTTTTATTGGCATAGTCTGGGTCCACTAATATCCCTGAAAGGCATTCTCACCCGATTTGATCATTCATCCATCGTTGCGAATCAGATACACCATTCTAACATGTCGACTGTCTTTCCTGGGGCGGATGGGATATTCAGGCCGACATGTCATGAGACCAGAATTGTTGAAACGATTGAAAGAGCACGACTTCCAAGTACTTCCCTGGCTCTCTCAGATCTAAATCCAACCAAGCACTTTATCGTCTTGACCGCCAAATTCGCCCCACCACGGACCCTTCAGATAGCCATCGGCTCGAGATACCAATGGGCATCTTCTCACTACTAGCTGGTGGACGTTTTCATTTATTTTCAGACATCTATCAAAATACTCCAGCGAAACTTTAAAGTCGTGTATCCATGGGTCCGCTGTATGGTCAAGCGATACGTCGGATAGTTCTAGATAAAGAGAAAGGATCCGCCATCTACCCTGTCACCGCTTAACCCCATTCAACATGAGACCGTGACAAGGTCGTGATCCCAACCTTGTGATAGTGGCCCCGACACATCATACGTCTCACAGAGACTTTTGGCAGAGAAGGGGGCAGCAGCATTGAAAGTGGTCTCTTTCTCTTCCTTTTATCAATAACGGCAACTTGTCCGTGAGTGTTTGTGTGTGTGTGAGGAGGGTGAGCAGTCTATTACAGCGTCAACACAAAAGAGGGCGCTTATTAACGGGGACTGGGGAAATCCACAGGACGCTGCTCCCTCTCTCTCGGGTGACGGCAGGAGCATTAAAAAGGAATTAATCCCCCAAATCCAAGTGGAGAACGATGTAACGGAAGCCATAATAGGGGAGCGGAAGCGGAAGTCAAGAGCGTTCTTCCTGCTAACGTGGGGTTTGCTTCCCATCTTATGACGACGAAGAAGGCGCCTTTGCTAATCTTGAGAAGAAGCGGGCAAAGTTAAAGAGTCAAAGGCGCCAGCAAAAAAAAGCAAGGAAAAAAAAAGAGGATTAAGCTCTCCGAGGGACTGCTAAAAGTCCTTCACGTGGCAGTGGTTCACTTTCCGAAACTTAACTTTCTTGGCAGACAATGCGTCATACGCGGCACATGGAATTTCACAAGTACCAAATGCTTGTTTACAAAAATGTGCGGGAGGGAACCAACGAATACCAATTTCAATCGTTACCGCTCTTTGATCCAATCTTCTATGGAAATCAGTCGTCGCACAATCAACACGATTCGTGTCGTAGGATGTTGTTGTCGCCAACACCCCACAGCAAACTGTGTTTGACAATATTGGTAGGACGCCTCGTTCAATCGCGTTGTTGACCTGACCCTATGCTTATAATCAATAATACTCGTTCATGAAATGCATATTTAACTGCGTATTCATCAAGCAAACAAATGAAGTCATCGGTCGGCTAAGCCAGCCTGCATTTCCCGTTTGCTCATTTATTTCGTTGCTGGATCTTCGTGTCACGCGCCGCTTCCTATGGACTTAGTAAAGAAGGGCTGATCAACAAAGACTGACACGACCTTCTTCACAACCTTCCCTTACAGCTTATATTTTCGTAACTTTCATATTTGATAATAAAGTGCTATCTTGTATATTATCAATAGATAGCACCCAGTGATCAAGAAGTGCAGTAATGAGCAGAAAAAATTATTTTCTGTTAATGCCTAAAGCATACACTGGGAATGGCGTTAATGGCACGTGGCATGGTGCTAATGGTATTTAACGAGTGTCGGGGATGGTGAGGCATCATTCTGTCGACTACGTGCGCTTGTCATGGGGAAGAGTGCTGATTTAAGTAACTTTGATAAAGGCCAGATTGTGATGGCCCAAGACTAGGGACTACGGCACGGCTCGTGCGGGTGTTCGGAAATCAGTAGTAGACGTCGAGGCGTTGGACGTCCACGCCTAATCAATAAATGCGGACATCGGAGACTGTTCCACTTGGTGAAGGCAAATAGGCGACTACCGGTGGCTTAACTGACAGCCGAATATAATATAGGTTCAGGTACAAGTCTACCTAAGCACACTCTTTTGAATAAGGGACTCTACAAGACACCCCTCACGTCGAAGTTAACCTAACTTCACCAATGTTTACGACTAGAGTAGTT
Source organism: Rhysida immarginata (assembly GCA_023313115.1). NCBI lineage: Eukaryota > Metazoa > Arthropoda > Chilopoda > Scolopendromorpha > Scolopendridae > Rhysida > Rhysida immarginata. Next base: position 10,436 of record JAHWFO010115696.1, read on the forward strand.
GCTTGGTCCGATGAATCACGTCGATGACCGTGCCAGAGTACGCGTCTTCCATGTTTCTGTAGAACGCAAACTGATCGGTGGTGGAGATATTAAGCTTTGGGGAACGTTCTCATGGGCGTTCTTGGGACCGGTGATTGTGGGAGAACACACCATGAAATCTGTGGACAATGAGAACATCCTTACTGACCAGTTAAGCGTGGTTCCCACTAGCAGAAAAAAGAGAGCAGAAACCAGGGCGTATATTTTTCTACCTTCTTACTTTCTGCTCCTGCAGGTGTCCCACATGGCAGAAACTCAAAAGGATAAGACAGCAGAAGTCTGCTACCTAAGCGCATCCTTTGTTGTAATTTGGCATTCTTTCCCAACACAAATGCACTGCACCGAAGCCGCCGATCGATCTTAATAGTCGGCTTCGACTGCACACAGCTCGTTCATTCCTCATCAGTTATCTTATCGAATTTTTGTATTCAATTGTTGTTTATTCAATTTAATTTGATTAATTAATTAATTAATAAATATATATATATTTCACACCTCTTCTATTAGCGCTTCCACGTCAATTTTCTTTCTCGGCCTCTTCACCTTTGTGAGCTGAGTGTCCGACATTTTTATTTTGTGAGAGAGAGAGGACGTCACTGCAGAGATCGTTTTCTATTGGCTGAGCAACCGTTTCTGCCCTGCTTCTGCCACAAAAGTTGAACTCAACCCAACTCCAAAAAGCAAAACTTTTCAGTCGGGCAGAAGAGGCGAAAACAGGAAGTGACATCATAAAATTTTTCTGCTTTGTGGTTTCTGCCGTTGTTTTTACGCATGTGGGAACCACGCTTTACACGCTTCCATGGCTTCCATTTCCCCCACCAGCAAGACAATGCTTCTTGTCACAAGGCTAGAACTGTCCTACAGTAATTTGAAGATCATACTGATGAATCCCAACTGATGTTCTGGCCTGTTAATTCGACGGATTTTAAATCCTATTAAGCGTACTTTGAATACCATGGAGCGCCAGCTGAGAGCTCACCAACCACTTCCTCATAATCTATAAGAATTGCATGATTTCTTCTTCCAAATCCGATACAATCCTCCCCCGGATACTTTCCAAGGACTGTGTATGTAGAATCCATGCAACGACAGTCTGCAGCTGTTTTTCGTGGCGAAGGTGGAACTACACGGTATGAGGACGGTGGTCATAATGTTTTGGCTGATCAGTGCTATCTTGATTATCGCCTCACATCTCTTTAACACTCTGGTTCTGAGTTCTGAAACCAATGGCCCCGTAGCTTAGACTTCAGTGCTGAAAAAGTCACACGAGGCTATTAAGGGGCATGTAGTAAACAGATTATGTTGAATGTTGACAGTTATTCCCTAACTGTTTGCCGAATGAGGTCTGCGTTGTCATGATGAAGTCGCAGCCAATTCCGATAAAGTTGTGGCCTTTTCTTTGCCTCCTCTTAGTATTTTTCATAAAGCATTGAGACAGATATGAGATCAGAAGCTAATATTGCTAGCAAGTAATGTTGGCAATACCCTGGCTCCATCTGTTGACAATATGCCGCGCATCTTTAAAATGAAGGAGGAAGAAATTCCTCATAGGAAGATGCGTAGGCGGAAGACACGCTGGCGGCGCAGAAAAAAACGCAAAGGCGTGATGCGCGAGCGGGAGAATCGAATCGAGGAGAGAGATTTCGGGGACCGTGAGAGACACAGACATTTTCTGCTACGAGAGATTCGACCGCAACGGCAGACGATTGTGTAGAGTTTTCTCCGTGCGCTTCTTCAGAAGAGAGACTGTTATCGCATGAAGCGAGTGCGCCTAATAAGTTAAATAATTTAACTCTCCAAATAGCTTTCTCGACAGGTACGTCGGACTCTTTAGTGACTGCTTTGTCTAAATCCAAGACCTCTTCAGAGAGAAGGTCGTCGAGAGCCAGCCCCGTGCACAGATTTAGCAGCAGTCTTTTCTTCAGTGTTACGACATGATCTCCACACCAGTCAGCTGCTTCGTGTCCGTGCTTCGCCGTAGCCCCCACAAGGATTTTCGCCCAGTTATTTTCACTGCGCCATCACTCTGGTACGTGACAGTATTCTTCTGTAAGTACAATGTCCTGAAGGAAATGCTTATTAGTAAACTACTCCCTGAAAGATAGGCACCATTGACTTCTCTTCTTATTCTTTAGTCCATAGCTAGCGACTTGTGCAGGTTAGCTTCAGGATATTGGACTTTCCCATATAACGCTTTTCCATGCTATACGACTCTCCATGTTTTCTTGGGGCACATATTGCTATCTCCAATGATTGGGTCTTTATCTGCCCATTCGCTCCTGTGTCACACTAGTAATGGGTCGCGAAGTGAGTTTCCCAATATTTACTGTAGGCATCGCAACTGGAATACCTCGGGTTTGCTCAGATCCTGTTTGGGCAATGTCCACGTTTTTGAACCAATAAGGAGGATCGGCAGCGTCCGAAAGCGCGAATCTTGGTCTACAAAAAACGTTTTCTTCCACATTCAGAAAAGCATTTCAGCTCATATTTTCTTCCCGGCATGTCTGCATTCCAGTAGCCTGGAGACAGAGTTCCATAGCCACTGGGGTCACTTGACCTTGGTTAATTATGAAGACAATGCCTTATAAAGTTCTCAACGCTTTCAGTAATGTTATCCGCTGACTCCTTAAAGACTAAGCACAGAAACCTTAGGAATGGCTTAGGACAGGGAAGAAACGTTGCATTAATGTGCGTACAAATGGTGGAGAACTACTTTGAAAAAAGTTGTGCAACCATGGAAAAAGAGTAATAAATCTTTGTTGATCAGCCCTTGTATCTTTATTCGGAATAAAATAAATAAGCGTATGCTCATCTTCTTCATGGAATCTTTGGGGGTTTTGAGATAAACGTCGACCTGATGAGGAGTCATCTTAATAGCAAGTAAGACGACTGGGTCCTTTAGCAGATAGAGAAAGTAGGCGGAAGGATAGGCCTATCTGTCCCGAAGGCATATCGAAATGTTGGCAATCTGTCGGCAGCAAGTGGACGGGATCGCAGAGACGCCTCCTCCCCGCCGTCGTTGGGCAATTGAAGGCGTCGGGAGACGTTGACAACAGCTGGTGTGACCGACAGGATGGGCGACATTTCTTTAAAGATGACGCCTTTCAATCGTTTATGAGCTGCTCGTAAAGTGAATCCGAAAAAGGCACTTCCAGAAATATGATAAGGAAAATCCGACCCATAATTAAGGAAAAGAAGACTCTCACGGAACCATATCGCCAGCTTAAATCCCTTCGAATTAAGCAGCAAAAACTCGTTTCTTCCGTCACGGAAACGCTTTTTCTCCTTAATCGTCTCCAAGAAGTTTGAAGGTTTCTTTTAATTCCAAGTCAGGCTGGGGTTTCTCACACTTTATTTTTTTATTTCCATTCTCTTCCACAGCTAACTTGAGACGCCAAGAAGTCTCCAATTGGGGCTTCTTCAACTCCGCCTCTTCCAATCTGATTAAAACCCTCAGAAGAGGAGGGGGTAGCGATGGCGTCAGATGGAGTCTCCATTAGAGGGGGTGTTGGCGCAACCTGGCATCCGCTATTGAAACATTCCTCTTCAATAATTGGAAAGCTCTAATAATTCAAAGCCGTTGTTGTTGCTTATTCGTTTGGCGATACAAGAGGAACCCGTTAGCCGCATGCGCCATTGACCGCTGGCTCGTAACGAGCGCCTCCTTTGCCTTCATTAAATGGTGAAGCCGATGGTCAACAAACGATGACCATTCGAAAAGGCAGGAACTAACTAATGCCCCCCCCCCCCCCCCACCCCCACCCAGTCCTTGCGTTGTTAAGCCAGGACAGCCCGAAGGAGAGCATTGGGCGATCAAGCGGCCAAACATGTTCCGCCAACCGCCACCGGAGAAACATGGGCGGCAATTAAAATCTAAAACGAGACGATTCAAGGAAACACCGGTTCCCGCCCATTTACAAAAACAACAACAACAAAAGTTAGAAAAGTTAGCGCTCACTTTAACATTCTTTAATGCCCAGAAAAAAGGAGACATTTTCACTACCCCTTTCCGACAAAGAATGGAATGTCACCTCCGACCGACGGTTCCTTTGACTGATCAGACGAAGTTGTTGACGACGACGGCAAGTGAAAGGCGCAATGATTAAAAGAGCGCGGCAAAGGAATGCATTCCTAACACGCCCCAGGTTAATGACGCTGGGTGGAGCATCTGAGAAATGACGTCATCAGGATTAAGATATAGATTAAAAATGGCAGTGTAGACAGAAAGATCAACTCATAAACATGCGTTTACTATTTTTAATTGGGGTCCTTTGGCCAGTTGCATGTTCGCAAGTTGAAGCATTTGTAAGTCAATGGAAGACTTAGAGGTTTACCAAACAATTCCTTGGTTCTCTTAGCATATTTCTTGGAAGAGGATCTTGCTGTCGGAAGGTCGTTCCAACATGTTTCCAAACAATGTCTGTGGTAAATAGGTAAACCTACCGTACGCGATGAACAGTAGCATCATCGTCCACGAAGAACCCGTCTTATGCAGGATAAACACGCAGAATTTGCAGGATGAACTTGGTCCGCAACAATGTTCAAGTAGTCTGCGGAACACACCCGACCTTCTATGAATATCAAGGGAGAAGTTCCATACAAGCGGACCATGACACCATCACTAGAACCTTGAGTAGTCTCGAAAGGTAAGGTGAATCGATTGTTTTACGGGGCTCCCGCCAAATCCTCTGCCTAACGTCGGTAGAACACGTGTCCAGTCGCAATGTACCAGACACCAATATAGGCGAACTTTCTTGTTCCTTGCTAGAATGGGTTTTTCGTATAGGCGTGCGATGCCGATTTGGATCCGCTTCAATTTCCGGTGCATGATTATTCCAAAGATAGGTCAGGAAGAGTTTTGGTAAAAATCATTTGTCAATTGTTGAACAGTGAATGTCCTTTTTAAATCATGGCGATCTCGCACATATTTGAATGTCTTTGAGCCACCAGTTACATCTTTTAGACAAAGACCGTGGATCATTTATTCTAACGGTTAAATGCTCTGGATATCGTACATTTCGAGAATCCAGTGAGCTGCTTCATTGTTAGATTGTGGCTCCAGCTAGTAAAATGAGTCCGTTTTTGAAGTCAGTTAGGTCCTTTCTTTTTGCCCATGCTGATCAAGTTATACCATTAGACTCATCCAACTCCTTCTTAATAAGTACATGCTTCAACCACGTGATCTCAAACAAGTTTGCATAAAAGCGGATTAAAACTAATTTGCGTATACTTCGCATGTGTTTCTCATTCATTGGCCAAATACCTCGGAAACGGAGATCGGTGGAAGAATGAAACAAGTGGTATGTTTATTTCGCAAGCCGTAAAAACCTGATACGGAAGTTTCAAAATTAGTTACAAATGTTGCCGACAGGTGGCGCTGTACCTAGCGCACTGAAGAAAGTGGACTACGAAAGGTGCACATTTTGAATCGATTGTGATGAGTGCTTGCAACGTACAGTTTATAGCCTATTTCTCGGATTCCGTACTGCGACTATAGCTGCAGCGCCACCTGTCGGCAACATCTGTAACTAATTTGACACTGCTGTATCAGATTTTTAGGGCTTTCGAAATAAACATACAGTTTGTTTCATTCATTCCTTTGTGGGACACCCTGTAATTCATTGACTAATCTGTGTGCTACTATAATAGGCTCCTTTTTTCCAAGTGATACAAGCCCGGGGAACAGGCCGGTTATTCTAAAATTCTTCTCTCTCGTAATTTGCCTTAATTGTACGGTTTGAAAATGAAGTACAGAAAGTTCAAAATGATAAGTCGCTAGTACAGCAGAATAAAGTGCACGCATAGCGGAAATCCACTGTAGAAATGGACAAGCAGTGTCCCTCAAATGGTGCATATAGAAGTATAACATTTCCATAAATACACTTTCGAATACTTATCCTGCCAGTTCTCATCTAAAACTTAGAAACGTGGAGATACACTCTGCCAAGAAAATATAAAGCCACTCAGAATAATAAGATAACTTTTTAGTGAGATGATTGTTTAGCATCTCAATTTTTTCTTAAATAAATAAACATAAATCAATTCTGGAAACGTTTAAACAACTCACAAATTTCGAGTAGTTTTTTAATTAAATAAAAACTTCACTTTCTATGTCCAAAGAAATTTAAAAACTCAGGTAGAAAACTTTAGATTTAAATAAAAATTCCAACTTTAATACGCAAATTTCTTTGAAAACTCCATTAAACAGGAGGTGATGAGCATTTCCAATCATTTATCTTCGCAAGAAAGTTCTCCGAGCATCAGGTCTTTTCATCATGGCAAAGGAAAATCAACACCGTTCACAAATGTTGTTCAAAATGTCACCAAAAAAGACTAGATCGACACCAGTAACTTACGCCCAAGGATTGTAGGCTCCTGCTTCTCGTGAATCGTAAAATTGCACGTGATCATCTATGTCCCATAAAACTATGCGTAAAAGCTTAAATTCAAATACTCACATGAAGTTTATAAAAATGAAGGCCAAACCGAAGCTGCTCAGAAAGAAAACAAGAATGGAATGAAACCGTCTTTTCAGAAGAAAAACGTTTCTGTCTTGATGGTCCTGACGGATATTCATCACTTTGGCATGATTTACGAACTCGACCGAAGACGAGACTGAGTAGACATTAGGGTGGGGGGGGGAGTAATGATCTGGGCAGCATTCATAGCAGCAGGCAAAGCTGATATTGTGATTGTGGATGGCAAGATGAACTCCGAAAGATATCAAAAATTGATGTACGAACATTTAATCCCATTTGGACCACTCATATGTGGCCCAAACTGGAAATGACAGCGGGACAATGCTCCAGTACACGTTCCGGCATCCACCAAGCACTGGCTCAAAAAAGAAAATGCCGATGTGATAACATGGCCCTCCCGTTCACCTGATCTCAACCTCACTAAACATGTGTGGAGTATATTGGTGAAGATTATATATGGCCTAAATTTAAACAATAACATAAAGTGAACGATCTGAAAGTCGCAATTGTGACTGCTTGGGATAGAATAACCATAGAATATTAAAAAAAACTTCTGACAGACTGCTAGAAGCTATGGAGAAGAAAGGAGGCTCCAATAAAGTATTAAACAGATGTTTCTAATTTATTGGCAGACATGATGACCATATTCTTGTGACGTCATTTTGCGTATAATATCATTAAAATTTAGATGCGGTGGTCGACCAATATTTGAAGGAAAGCGTTTAAAAGGTGGATAAGCAATTTTATGACGTCACTTGATGATGACGTTTTACTCCATCACATTAAGGGGCATTAAAGGGAGGAATTAATGGAGACTAAGAGCAAAAATAACGTTTTCTGATGAATCTATTTCGATCGTTCCAACTGAGGAGGGGGTAGTGGAGATGGGGTTTTTTCTTGAAAGTTTTTAATAAAATAATAAAAAAAAAAAGGAAACATAAGTCGTGGTCGCTTGGCATCTTTCCCAACGTCATTTCCCGTTTCGAACGCAAAATGGGGGATAGTGGGGGTTTGGAAGGAAAAGAAACACACGCGGGGCAGCAAAAATAACAAAACTAGAGGAATTCGCTAGCATACAAGTCGGCCTGGTCGTCGTTCAATCCATCGATCGCAAGAGACATCACTTTCCTCTCTGATTGGTTCCAAGTCGACGACATACCCCCCCCCCCCCACCCCCGTAACTGTCCTTTCATCATCAGTGGGATAAGGTTATGGTCGATGATTGACTCGACGTGGATCCATTTGGCCTAGATCGCAATGGCTCTGGATCCGCTGGTAATTGAGACTGGTTGGGCAAAAGTGAAATTCATAACACTTCCGGTTTGGATGTACTGGAGGGAGAAGCTGCAATTGTCGCCGCCATTCATCATGTCGTGTGTTGGGAAAAAGCAATCCGCCATTACGGGAGAGACCTGTCATGTGACGGCGGTTGGCGACAATTGAAATTAACGAATGAAGGGGTGTCGATCAATGGGTAGAAAGAAAGGAGAAGTAAGAGAAACAGCGCCAATTATGAGAGAGTAAGGGTGGGGGGGTAGGGGTAGGAGACTGGGAAAGATTGAAAGAAAACGAGCGACGGAAAGAGAGCACTGGCTTTTGTCCGCCTTTTTATCGCAGGCGTATCGAGCCCGGTGCCTCTTTTCTCCATCCCATAATGACGACCAATAAACGCCATTGTCGAATTGTTTCATCCCATTGTGGTGAACAATGGGGCAATGGGGAGGGGGGGTTCCTCGAGGTGATGGATGCACCGCCCCGTGCCTCACGCCTCGATTAAGAAACGGCGAATGAAAAGAGAGAAACCGACGGGTGCGGGGGTGGGTGGGTTCCTCTTTCAATCGGCAGCCCACCGTGGGCAGCCGAGCAATCAATCCACCCAGCGCCGAGAAACTTTCGCTTCATCTTCCAAATCACCTCCAGTTGAGAGACCCCAAAAGAAAAAGGGAAATAAGGTGAGTGAGAGAGGAGGAAATAAAAAAGGGAAGTTGGCGCGAGATAGGCAAGTGAAATGGGGCCGTATAATTAATGTAGTGTCTCTTTTATCTTTAGAAAATTATATAAAAGACGACGTCCCATTATTAAAAAGGAAAAACAACAACCCCTCCCCATCTCCCGTGCATCCCACCACGAACCGACAATCCCATTCTCGGCTCAGCACTGAAAACAGGTCCAAGCAAACGGAGGAAATGAGAGAAGCCTGTGTTTGGATCTAGATCGAACCATTTTGTTTGTTTCCTTTTTTCATCAAAAGTAAAAGACCATAGAAGACACATAAGCGAAAAAGATTTCTATGAGGTTCGTGTTTTCAGAATCTCCGCTGATTCTGAAAGGGCAAAAGTCGTAGATAGCAGTATGCAAATTGAAAACTGCTGTCAGCTATATATGAGGATAAGGACTAATCAAAACAGCATATAATGGATGCGCCCATGTACAATTGATCTTCTTGTATCTCGGTCGTTGTGATCTTGGCAAGGCAACAAGAAATTTCGGACCTCGAACGTGGCATGACAGTCGGTGCCCGACGGATGGGGCATGCCATTTCCGAGGTTGTTCAGGAATTCAACTTTCCGCAATCCACAGCAGGGTATATAGGGTTAAACTTAGCTAGAATTGTCCGGCTTGTTCATTGTAACCAACAAGCCACAGCACATGAAATCACTGCCACAATATAGGTACTTCCAGACCAATATCCAGAGGCGTGTTTTAAGATCCATAGATTGTGTACACAATGCAACAACCCCGAACACAACGTCTCACCTGAGCATGTCAATAAGCTACGTGGACCTCGGAAGACTGGAACAGATTGGGTGGTCCGACGAATAACGGTTCCAGTTATACCGTGTGTGGCGTAGACCCCTTCTTGCGCTGCTAAAGTACAAGATCACCTAGTGTATATGTCAATGTGATAAGTGGGAAATGGAAATGGGATGGTTATTCAATGCTTTGTCATGATATATATATATACTGGAAATTAAATTTCTTTTGCAGCTTTCACTGGAAGGTACCAGTAATCGAAAGATCCATAATCAAAAATGTTATCCATTGTGTCAGCGTTACGCAATTTTTTCTCTCTTATCCCACTATTCTAGAAAGGCTTCAATCAAAAACTTGGAGATCTGTTCGAAGACAATGTATTTAAGAGGAATGATCTTCAATCTTGAAGTCCTCTTTTAACGTGGACATGCAGCAACCAGGGATTTCCCATCAGTTCAGCCCCCTGCCTCATCTAAGGAGTAGCCTAAGGAATATAAACGCGTGGAAGATGGCGTATCGCTGTGGATTCCCGTGCGCTCTTGCTTTCTGATGGTGGCTCAATTGACGAGAAATAGCGCCAAAAAGCACTTCCATGGCTACTGAAGAGCCTTCATTACAACCAGAATGTCACAACGCCAAGTACAGGATCTGCTAGTGTGTCGCTGAATTAAGCATAAGAAAGCTTTTTCTCCAGACAGAACTATTCCATTGGGCATACGATTGGTATAGTGCCCGGCACGAAAGAAAAAGGAAAGTGGCGCAAGCGTAATTGAAAAAAAATCGTTCAACCAATCAAGGAATATTACTGATTCTTGGCATTCCCTTAATAAAATCGCAACTGAAAAAAAACAAAACGAAATAAACCTGGCACTCGATTAACAATAATCCGAATGCCTTGCTGTTACTTCTGCAGAGTCCGCCAAAAAAAATGTATACACACTTTAAGGAATGAAAGCTAATTATTATGTGTTTGTTTTACATTTAAATACTAACCCCACATGTAGTAGTGTCTTCAGTTAAGCACATGGTTATTTAGATGTTCAAAGTGTTGGCCGCTGCTACGTCGGTCAATGTTTCAATGGAGTTCGCTGCACATGCCATTTTATTTTCTCACTATCGTGCTGAAAGCACCGACATCTGTTAAGCGAAAGACCATACTTAAACATACTCGTCATTCAAATCAATTGCCAATATCAATTTCCCGATATAGGGTAGAGGTACCAGTAATTGACAGTTTAAGACATTACCGTGAAACGAAATTGTGCACGTAAATCAAATTGCATGTTGAAACTTTTCTAGTTATACCATTCAATTGAAAATATAATGCAGAATATGCCAATCTCTAAGCAATTATTATATCTTTAAAAGCTATTAAGTTATTAATTTTTTTCCTAACTAATGCAGGAATCACCAGTAGTTGACAGTTGATGCACCAGAAGTTGTCAGGCAGTTTCTCCAGTAATTGACAATATTTTAATTGCACATTCTTATTATATATTTTTTACAAAAAAAATTGACAACGTTTAAAGTAGCTGATGAAATCAAACATTTTTAAGAATGTGTAAAGTATTTAACATTAACTAAAATTGTGCTTTGTAAAGCTGAAGTTGTTCATTTAGATCATTTATCTTTTTTTTTTCTATTATAAAATAAGGACTTCTGAAATTAGCAAAGGGTAGAATGTTTAATTGCCTACGCGTTTCGTAATAATTACATCTTCAGGGAAACAATACAACTACAATTGAGGCTGATCGCGTTCACAAATTTATGGATATACCCCACCAATTGAAATGCAAATTTCAACCGTGGGGTTTAACAAGGAATGTTATTCGTTACATAGTTCATGACTCATACTGCCATGTGTAGATAAATTATAAAATTATAATTACCCGCTAAAAAAGGAATATATGAAAGAAGATCTAGGATTGATATTTGACATAGCACGGAATAATTCCTTCCCGGATGCAATTACGAGAACAATAATGAATCGGACTAAGCAAATTAAACAACCAGAAAAGGAAGAAAAAGAAAAACAAAAATATGCAGCATTTACGTACATAGGCCCGGAAATTACAAGAATCAGTAATATATTCAGAAACAAAGGCTTAAAAATTGGATATAGAACAAGAAACAAATGTGAACACGTGCTAAACCCGGACAAAAAGAAGGACGACCAAGAAGATCAATACAAATCTTGCGGTGTCTATAAATTATCATGCAAGATTTGTGGAGCGTTTTACGTAGGATCTACGAAAAGATCATTTAGAGAATGGTATGACGACCATCGCAGATCGTGGGTGAATGGAGATCGTAAATCTGCATTCGCGACACATCTGATTGAAAAGAAACACCCATTCGCCGAAATCCAAGAAATTATGAGTATTATAAAACATGAAAAAGACCAGAGACGAATCCTCACGTTGGAAACTTTAGAAATCAGAAAACATGTACTAGCAAGAGAGGCGTTACTTTTAAACAACCAGACAAGTTTTATAAAGAACCCGATCCTGGATGTGGTAAATGAAGTGATCAAGAATCGAAATCGGCCACGTGAACAATAAATATCGATTGTTGGAATATCGATTATCACGATGATTACTCTGCTTCTAAGGGCCTTTTAGTATTATATTATCTAACGATTTTGTCTTTAATTTTGTTTTATTTTTATTTAATTCTTATTTTTATTTATTTTATTTTGTTTTTTATGACCGGCTAACTTATGATTATATAATTTATCTACACATGGCAGTATGAGTCATGAACTATGTAACGAATAACATTCCTTGTTAAACCCCACGGTTGAAATTTGCATTTCAATTGGTGGGGTATATCCATAAATTTGTGAACGCGATCAGCCTCAATTGTAGTTGTATTGTTTCCCTGAAGATGTAATTATTACGAAACGCGTAGGCAATTAAACATTTTACCCTTTGCTAATTTCAGAAGTCCTTATTTTATAATATTTAAAGCAAAGTCGACCATTATGCAGATGCTTGATTTTTTTTCCTTTGAAATAGTAAATAAAATCAGTCCACTACCACGTACAGTGCAAGGACCATAGAAAATGAAGGTGTTTTCTAGTAGTGCAATGTCATCAGATCTTGGCCAGCAAATTGTTCGTAGAAAAACTTGATATTTGACGATTGTTATCCAGACTTGCAAAATTCATCCAATTCACCCTATGCTAATTCTTATCATAGTAAACAGAATACCAGTAGTAGTTTTCTTCTTGGAAGATAACTTGACCTGGGTTATCTGTTGATCCTCTCTGTGACAAGATTCAGGCCCAAAAAAAGAATGGGGCCTAGAAGATTTACGTCAAAGTGGATGATCTAGAAATTTAAGGTCAAGTTCTTATAATTGACACACCTAGGTCAATTAATGTAAATTAAGAAGTTACACTTAAAACCTTTATTATTATCCTCATTCAATATCACATTAGTATATTTTTATTCGTATTCTTATTTAACACAGAAATTATCAATAATTGACAGGTTATGTCAATTACTAGAGACACTACATATCTGGGTTCCAGTAGTTGACGGTGGATTAAAACAGTTAACACAATGGTCATCTGAAATTCTGTTACTACTAGAAGTGTTGTCTACTGATCACACAAAATGGTTAATGTAAAATTATTAACAAATATTGCATAACATTCATGAAATAAATTCAAGTAATCAAACCCTCGCGTAGTGGTTCATTACAAGATTTTTTCGACTTGGTAAGGCTTCGAACAATCAACATGTGTTTACGGCCATAATAGAGAGCAAATTTCCTACTTTTTTACTGTTCTGAGAAGCCTAATACATTGTTTAATATGAGCTGGCAACACCAGTCCCTTTTCTTGCCTTGTTATTTTATTAGAAGCTTTTAAATCGTGAAATGTCAATTACTGGTACATCTACCCTAGTCTGACAAAGAATGTACAGTATACATTTTTTTGGCGGACTCTGTATTATTGTATCATTACTACTAGAGCGTTTTGAAAAGTTCTGCCTCCTAGGCGATAGCTTCAGAAATTTTCGAGAGCTATGCATTTGATAAAAGCTTCAATCTTCTCTACCACACAGTGTCTTATTTTATAACTAATTTCACCACTCCTGTCCTCACATTTGCAACACGTTAGACAACTTTGTTCATTCCGTCGGCGAAGAAGTTAGGCGTCTGTTGCTAACTTCTGCTTTCACTAGTCTAACGACGACCCCTTCAAATGTTCAATCAGATCTTATGTCACGTGCCTTTTTGTTGCGCAGTGGAAGCTTTGAAACTTAAGGCACATAGCTAACCAACGAGACAACAGCCAGACATTTAGTTATGAGAATCAAATAAGTTTTAATGCAAAAACATAATTAGCATTAATAAATAATAAAAGATATACTGTGAGTAAATGAAGCAAAGCTACACTGGCTTAAAATAAATCAAAAGTAATATTAATAATTACAGAGCAAACGTTGTAGTAGGCTTCCTCACTCTAATGCTCTAAACTTGATGAACCTTCACACAAGAGGAAACATTTATGAGAAGCAACATCAACAAATACTTTTGCGCAATAGCTGATTGCAAAAATAAAAACTTTAGCCAAATACAACACAGAATTTCAATACAGTGAGTGAGGCTTGCTCACATGAAAACTCTCTTTAAATCTTTTCAAATACAAACAACAAGAATCAAACGACAAAACTATGTTCGATAGAATATAAATAGCTTAAATGCTACGGACAAAAGCTTACATATTCGCAAGAATATCAATTCACAATACGAAAACAAGAATAGTTGACTTGGCATAAAATAAATCAAAAAGTACAATTCCAAAGTCTTAATTCGGTAAAGTACAGCCCAGCCCGTAATATCAAAAACATGACTCAGTCCAAGTAATGAACGAACACTAGCATTGGTACATAAGAAACCCGTATTACTTTAGGAGCTGCAAATTAGATAAGCAAATACACAATAAATCATTCACGAACTCTAAGGTTTCAGGTAAGAAGAGAGTTCTTCTTAATTCATAATAGTTCAGTATCAGTCCCATTCGTAAACAAATAGTTAAGCCTTAAAGCTTATAATATACATGTACATGGATTGACTGAACTGTTAAGCATAACACAACAATAAGCTGTAAAACTTAACTTGCACAGCCATGAGCATTTAACTAGCTCCTTTTTACTTAGAGAACACACTCCGCTTTTCACTGAAGCGTGAACAACGTCGACACAGAACAATTCGACGCAATAGATTTCATGAGCCGTAAAAAAAAACCCACTTCAATACTATGGGTGAAACAATTTTTAAAATTATCACGAGCACAGATAAATTTTGTGAAAGCACTTAGTTTTCTTGTCTCCCAGCTTATTTGGTGACTTTAATTTCTTCGAAAGAAGCAACCCACGCTGCTGTCCGTGTAGGCCTGTAAACCTTGCGGGAAAGAGCCCAGTCGCCGGCTGGATTCCATGCAATAAATTAAGTTGACATTTCCTGGTCGCATACTTTCTTCCCAGTAGGTCATCTCCATACAGGTAATGGTGGAGAGTATCGACGGTAGAATCTGAGGCCCGTCGTTCACTAAGACGATTCGTTTCACCTTTTTATCGTACGAAACCTCCGTTTCCGCGTTCACAGTCTCGCTTCCCCGTTGCCGACGAATTGACGCTGTTAACGGTCTCACGCTTTCCGCAGCATACGTCGCCGTTCCATCAAATTCACAAAAGCCGAGGTTTGAAACGTCTCCAAACGTTGCAAGACTATCTGCTCGTCTTTCCTCCTTCGTACGTCTCGGTACGTCCACTCTCCCTGCTTTCTCTCTTGCTTTTTCTTTTTCCCTTTTTCCTTCTCCTTCTGACTCTCCTCCACTTAAAAATCGAATCTCCCGCCTTGCTTTTTTCATCATCCATCTCAGGCGCTCTCTGCTGCCAAAATACACGGGATCTTAGATTCTGGTCGTCCACTGCGGAGCTGGTTATGCATGCTTCTTGTGCCTGGATTGCTGTCTTTCATACTCCTTGCCCACCTCTGACAGCACTCGCATCCACATAAGCGGTGCCTTATACAACATTTATCCTTGCTAAATGTAACTTCATACTTTGTGGCATCTTCCCCGCATGAATGTCTAGGAATTCAATTACAGCACTTTGTTTCAACTAAAAGTCCATGTACAGTCATCAAAGGGAAATAATCCAACACTTGAATTTTACTCTAAGTTTTACTGTTTCAATATTAATTTATTTTTAATAATTTAATATTACATTTAGAGTTTATTAAATTTAAATAATTATAATTAAAAAAGCTATTAAAACAACGCATTAGCATGAAATGTAATATTAAGTATTAAACTCATGTGGATTATTTCCTTTGGTTGACTATACGTCGCCATTTTCTCAAATATTCTGCGCACGCATGACGTTGTAGAGTGGGTGCCACTAGATATCGTGATAGTCAACGAATCAGACTTTCCTTTCATACCTGTTTCATGTCCTTTTCAAAATGCCCTCGTATATGGTTTAAATAGTTAAAACATTTTATAGATTTTTCCTTGAACGGACGGACTTACAGGTGAGGTGAAAGCACTTACTTAGCTTATGTGTACATTAAGAATCCCACCGTTTTCTTTTTCTTTCATGCCAGGCACTATATATTCGCCAATAATGGATCTTTTGATTAACGATTACCAGTAAAAGAAATTGAAACAGGAAATCTCCCGAATACTTCGTATTTGCAATCAATGTTACTCAAGTGCTTTCAACTCGCGCGATTGGCATTCCGTAATTCAAACTACAAAACAAACTCGGCTGACATCAGTGACACATGAGACGTGACTTACTAGCGTCTATAATATTCAGCAAGAATGAATCAAATAACAGGACACTACTGTCAGATGCTACTCACAAGCTCTACATGCAGAACAGCGAATTCAATAGCCAATTTCACTTTGTGAGTAGCTAAACTCAGAAGCTCCACCTCAAACGAGGAGAACAAAAAAGCACACGAGTTGATTTACGAGAATACCAGTTTTGTTTGATGGTTCGAGTTTGTACCACGTGACCCTGCTAACGCATGTGAGTTGTTAACACGAAAAATTCGAGAACATGGGTTCTGGATGAGCTAAAAGTCGCTTTGTCACTCCAGTGGAATCATTACTGCGGACATACTGGTTGTATTAAGGCAGGAATTCGATTATCTCTTGGGACAGTTTTTCTTCTGCTCGCTCTGTCACTCCAGTAAGCCGAATTGCTAAATTCATGAATCAAAACTACCAAAACCAGTCGAAACTTACCAAAACCTATCGAACCTACTTAATACTACCAAGACCTATTGAAACCACCAAAACCTACCTACAGCCCTTTGAAATGGGACAAAGCCAAAAGAGTTTAGATCAATCCCTGGATACGCAGTGTCCGCATTAACCGTATCGCGCAGCAAAATCGAATGCTGCATGGGAAGCAGCTCCTACACAAACTGCGTTCCGGTGATTTCAGTCGCAGTAGCCATCCTTTAAGGGAAGAAAGACGAATTCCATTCGCCTCGTGCATCTTTTTCATGGCTCCATCATCGCCCCGTCACGTGACTGTGCAAGCGAGAAGAAGGCGCCTGTGTGCGCATGACCCCCTCCGCTGACCACAAGTGAGTTCCAAAGGGAGGTTCGTGGAAGGAAAAGAGAAGGACGAACCCTTTACCCCCATTTCATTCTATCCTCTTCACGTGCCTCCATCCATCCACCCACCGCAAAGGCTCTTTTACGAGGGGCTCTAAATCTGGCTCTTGTAATCTGGCTCCTGATGATTAAAAATTAAATCTCCACCTTTTACAACCGTTTTACTCGCCATAAATTATGGATAGAGACAAGAGAGGGGAACACTTTTATGGTGGTGGAGCGACAATTCCTTCCTTACCCTATCTTCCAGGCACCCACCCACTCGTCGCATTCCAGCGTCATACTAGCCGCCGCGTGACAATGACTCCCCAGAGGAGGAGGGGGGTAAAACGCTGGAAGATTGGAAAAACGGAGATAGGTGGGTAGGTGGAATTTTAATCCTGGAAGAGGGGGTCATGATTGAGGGGGTAGAACTCCACGAAAAGTACAATGTCGCAAGAAGACATGTGTCGGTCGCCATTATATTAGAACGCGGCGGGGTAAGGAAAAGGGGGTAAGGAAAAGGATTGTGGGGGTTGAACAAGGACAATTACCCCTCACGGCCCATCATTAATTAGACACAAAGTTGAGGGAGTCAAAAGGAACCGGTTGACTTTAATTAAACACTTCTTATAAATCCATGTAATGAGGTGATACCAGTGCAGATTTCTTCACCCCAGAGTGCACGTGACTATGGTGTGGCAATCAGAACTTGCAAAACCACTCTTCTCTCCCAACCCCCCCAATGAACCACTTGATTAGGAACCGAGACGAGCACAATCATCGGCCTTTTACCCTACCCACTAGGCCCCCTCCCCCTCTTCCTTCCTTCCGATCATCCTGCGAGGTGGCGGCCAATTGCGGGGAATCAATTACGCACCGTCCATTTCCCGCATCACAACAAAAGAGATTAAAAGGACGAGGAGAAGGGAGTCGACGAAGCTGCTAACTAATTTCGGACCAATTGAATCTAGTCCCCTCTTACAACGTCAGTGTCTGCGTCATCAGAGCTGCGGATCGGATCAATGGCCACCGGTAACGAGTTAATCCCAGACGCGGAAGCGTTGCGCCCTTTTCCTCTGTTTACTGATAACAGCAGCAGACGGTCGCTCGGAGTCCTTGTCCTGGAGTGATTGGGCCTCGCCTGTCAACGCGTCTCCATTTCAACCCGACCAATCAGCACTCAATGGGAAATGGGAGGGGGGTAAAATCGTTAAAACTAAACATAAGAAGAACGACAGAATAACGTAACAAGAAATAAAATATATCTCACAAATGCAATCGCAACTTAAACATATCTGAATTCAATAATCAAGTTGTACTTCAGCTGTACATGAATACAAAATTTGCTCGTTTGTGTTTTATACCTGGGGTAGCCGAGCTAAAATTAAAAAATGGTGTATACAAGACGAGACTAGTAATAAGGAGTCTGAATATTCCTCGCGAACCTGTAATACACGAGAACCCAACAGCTTCCAAAATGGCAGGTCCGCTGGAAACTTATCCAGGGAAAAAGAGTGACCAGTTTCTTCCACGCTAAGCTACTGTGATCTATGTGTAGTCTGCTCTGAGATTGCTGTCTCAAAGCTTTTACAGCAAGACAATGCTTGTCCAAACATTCCTAGAAAGTTTGCACCACATCCTCTTTATTCACCAGATTCGGCTCCGTGTGCTTTCCACCTTTTTAGACTGGACGGTCGTCGACTCAAGATAGATAACGACGTGAAGAAAGCAATGCACAAATGGCTACGATGACAAGACCAAGAGGTCTGTAACTCGATTTTCTCGAAAAGTGTGAAAGATTTTCAAAACCTGTTTTCGTCAATCGATAGATATGGGACAGAGCACGGAAAAGTTCGAAGATGACCGCAATCGATTCAATAGCACACGCTTTAATGGTACCACTATGATACCCCCCTTAGAAATTATTGATGCTAAGATATGGCATATAATACATCAAACAACTCGTAACGAATGAATGAATATAAAGATGATTTACTACGTGATTGGCAGAGAATTGGATGCTCGGATTGGAAGCGACCCGTGGTAACGAGACATGAGTTAGGAAAGAAAGCCAAGCATTTCGGCCGAAATAAGATTCCTGAGAGATCTGGCAGGTGTTACCCTACTATTGGCTTGGAATGAACGTTCCCATACAATGTTTACTAATGAAAAATACATGGAAACAATGCGACGAAAGGCACATATCAGTCTGCAATTATTTACCATCACAGTGGAACATCTGCTGCCAACGACGGGATAGATCATGGATATTTACCATCACAGTGGATATGATGTTAGGTGTGGATCTTCTTCGACACAGGCGCGCAAACGATCATTATCAATGAGTGATGGTCGCCCACTTTTTAGATGATCTTGGAGGTCGAATTCACCACGCTGAAACTTCGCAAACCAATCGTAGGCTTTGCGACGACCAACGATGTCATTTCCAAAAACTTGGTCGATGCGCCATTGCGATTGGCCAGCGTTCAGGCCGGACTTGAAATCATACAGAAACAGACTGCCGGGGAACAGTCACTTGCTGGACTATCTTTCAAACTGTGGATAGTGTCTCCAGCTCTGCAAGGAAACAACGATTCGATTAGTCGTCATTACATATGCTTACATATACATCCATCATTCACGGATTCCTAGTGTGGGAACTTTCTTTCCGATTCATTATTGAGTGCACATCAGCCATCAGCACAATAATGGAGTTTTCAAGTACGGAGCTGGCCTAGAACTAAGTGGCTAGACTACATGGAGAATCTAAGTTCAAGTCACTTGGATATTATCATTGAGGACATGCGCCTAATGGCGGAAGATCGCGAGCCCTGGAAATACTCCATAGGGCTGCTGCCCTAGCGATCCTAACGGATAAGCGGACTAGACATAAGTAAATAAATAATAATTATGTACCGCTGAAAATTTTCTATGCTAAAATATGAAATGTAAAAGATCAAAAAACTTGTTTAACTCTATCTGCGTATCACTTTTTAAGTTGGGACGTATAAAAAACAGCCCTAATCTTAATGGTTAATGTGACTGGTGACTCTTTTAGCCTTTCAGTACTTTGTTGCGCCATTCCTTAACATGTTTTTTTCATATGTTTTTAAGGTTGTGGTAAAGAAAGACTCTTCCTTGAAATTCCTATACGCATCGAACCCTACGAAACATGTCTAAAATGAATCACGCTGACTAATTTTCCTCTACTTAAATCGATGGATTGCAATTTAGAAAAAAAAAAGAAGCGACGCCCAAATCTCAAAGGCTAATTTGCTCGAAATCGAGTTAATCGTCTCCCACGACAGAGGGATTAAGCGCTTCCGTTCGGTGAGCCTCCTAACACGGCTCGCCAAGTACGCTCTACACGAACAGGATAAAAACTTCAAACTTCTGAATTGAAAAAATAAGAAAATTATCGAGATTTTTGTCTTCGCTTCCTCCTTAATGATAATCCCACGTCCCAAAACTCCGCCCGCCTCTGGGCTTCCCCGCGCGGCTTCTTTGAAGGTGACACAAGCCACACAACCGCTACAAATGCATAATAATCAAGGGAAAAGACGTATAACACACAAAAAAAGGAGAATTTGTAATCGAATCAGATTAGACCATTATGCTGTGGAGTCCACTTTCTCCTTCAATTGCCTTCTATTGCCCACTCTGATCAATAAACTTAAACCACGACGATAAAGTTTTTAAAGCTTAAACCATACATACGCCTACTCATAACGTATCAGTTTCAAGGGGACCATCTTTCAATTATTCATTAGCAGTAGGCTTAGGTGAGGCTTATTGTGTCAGCGGTAATGGGATACACTGGCCTGTTTAATGGAATTCTTTACTCGACTCAAAAGCTCTTTCTAAACAATTGTCGACTCGTGACATTTTTCCCTTCTAAATAATTGATGAGGACAGACTCTATGAAAGTAAAGGCGACCAAGATCCTTGACATTTCTTGTAGAGAGCCAGTTGAAATCAATAATACACTGCTGGCCATTAAAATTATAATACCAGGAAGGAAGAGGCATCCAATCGAACCAAACTTCACACGATCATGGAAATAATTAGCAGCGCAGCACATAGGCAAATCATGTACGCCAATAGCGCCTCCGTATGAGAGCAGAACAGAAAGTTGCTTTTAAGTATTGGAACCGCCTTGTTGGTTCGCTAGAAAGCTACAGTATGGCATGCCAGATGGATCAGTGCTGAGGCTGTGTATTATCTTTCTGAGAAACTGGTGCTGCCTCGGAAGAAATGCGTCCACCGTGAAGCGAATATGGAATTAGTGGGTCGCGATGGGCCGATCTGACCGACATGAAGGATCCCAACAGGACTATGAAAAAGGCTTTAAAGAGACGGCATTTCAGGATTGAAGGAATGATTTCATCTTCTAGACAGAAACTTGTCAACCACTGAGACAACTGCCTGAATATGGGTGACAACGCGAGTGCTTATCGATCGACCAGAACTGGAAGTCTACCCTCACTGAGTCGCCCCGGCTCCAAAACAACAAATTCTTTTTCCTCTCACTTTAAATTTATATGAAATTTTTAAAAACATTATAATGTGCTGATGAAATATTAGCTTTCATGCAAAGCTGCATTTAAAACATAATTAGTGCACAATTGTTCAAAATGTGACGTTGCAGACGCCATAGTTCTGGCTACAGGAAAAAATTCATCCATCCAAAGAAAGAAAATGAACCCAAAACTGCGACACCATCTCTTCAAAACTTCAAAGCGGTCACCACAGTCAGGCATGAAACGCTCTTCGGGCATCCATCAGACCCAAACTCGCTCCAGAAAAATGGTTCCAGTATTTCATGGTCCAGTTACGCTAAACGCCAATCTAAATGTCGCTTGGCATTGATTCTGCTGATGAGCAGAAGCATGGCCGTGGAAACCCATTGTACTGACATTTTGGAACGGTAGCAGTAGTTTCATCTGAAGACTTCCGATTGCAACTTGAACCACTGACAATGTATCTTGAGATTGACAATGACGTCACTTGTAGTTGAACCGAGGCCTACGTCAAAGACAGATCCTGGCACGCAAAACTCATCTGACCATCGGGGCAATGACGTATACTAAAGATAGATTCCGAATCCTATTGTTAACAGCGGCAAAAAGTGAAGCAAATTGAGCCATGACAGTTCTGGGCAGGAGTGAGCCGTGGAGTAATTGGCTGTCTGGCTGCTTTGTTTTTGAAGATTTTGGGCCCGAGGAATAATTAATTCAAAACCATTATTCAAAGTTGTTCTGCGTACAACTGTACAAACAGACAAGAAAAACGTTCAGGAATGATTTTCCACAAAAATAAATCAAAAATACGTAACTAAAATGAAAATACGTTACTGAAAGACAATCGAAACGAAATTGAAATAGAAATCATGATCGAAAAATTGTTTATAAAATATAATAAAATTCTTCAAATACAAAGTAAACGAAAAGATAAACTTATCAGTCCGAGATCGGCGTGTGAAAGAATTATTAATCAGCTACTCTCGTGTTTAGCCATGTGTTTCGCATCATCTTCACTCACTTTCAGCCATGACAGTTCTGGGCATGGAGCTTCCCAATTTGCTTCAAGTTACAACACTAGGATTCGGAGTCTATCTTTAATATACGTCATTGCATCGGGGTCTGAGCAACAATGTAACCTTCATTGTCTCCATCTTGGATTTTAATAATCGGTGTTTTTTCGTTTGCTGGAAACATTGAAGGTTGTGTTGTTGCTCTGACCGTGACCACCGAGAGAGAAGGCCTCTGCGATGAAACGTAAAACATTGTTACATCATCATAGATAGTGCATTGTTATTCGTATTTCAACCAATAATAAGCCCTGAATTAGCACTATCTATGATGATGTAACAATGTATTATATTTCAATGCGGAGGCCTTCTCTCTCGGTGGGCACGCTTTGACCCCGAAGATCAGGTAACCTTGAGTACCCGGGCCTGTCTCTCTCGGATTTCGCAGCCTGGGCCAACGCCTCCTAAAGAAGAAAGCCCCAGCTCCAAAACAACACATTCTTTTTCCTCTCACTTTAAATTTATATGAAATTTTTAAAAACATATTTAAAATGTGCTGATGAAATATTAAACTTCATGTAAAGCTGCATTTAAAAAATATAGACAATAAAAGTAATATACGAGGGTTGGGGCATAAGTCATGGCAACTATTTTTTTTGTGAGAATTCGACCGTGGGTGGAAAATGCGAAATATATAGATGAAAGGACAAGGAATGGAGGAAATGTACGGACATTTAGCAACACGGAAATATTTTGCTCTTCATGTTTATTAAGGTAGTTGATATAACATTACAACTCTCATGTTCCAGAATCATATTACAGCACACATAACCAGGGCCTCAAAATAGTCCCCTGAACGTTCACAGTACGCTGCCAACGATGTGACAGCGTTCCGGAGAGTATAGTGGGTGCTCCAATTTTAACAAAGCCAGCGGAGACCGGCTATATTGATATACGAACGTTGTTCAACTCGGGTTACATCCATCCTGCACGGCGGTTGACTAAGAACTGATTTAACATTGTTCTCAATGCAACAAAAGGAAATCGCAGAGCCATCTGGTGTTGTGGAAATATACTATGAATGAACGGTTTCCTCGAGACATATGACATTTTGTGATACCATCCCTTAGCTATGAGAAAAAAAATAGTTGCCATGACTTATGCCCCAACCCTCGTATTTTGTTACTTTTTTTAATTCAGACGTCAAGGATAACATAAAAAATACAAACTCCACTCACATACATGAAAACTTGGAAATAGTGGCATGGAAATTAAGCAAATTAAAGTCTCATTCTTCACCGTCTAAAACTTTAATTTATCAATGTTTGTAATTTTCTTCGTTCAGTTAAATTTTTTTAACGAAACAATGCAATTCACATACATATCTTCCAATTAGGCCTACTTCCAATATCGGAAAAGAACCGTTAACTTTCGTCTTTTTTTTTTAAAAGCATGCTAATGCACGTTTCTCATCATTAGAAATGTTTACTTATTTCTGAACTGTGTTTGATGAATAGAAGTTACTGCCTTGTCTTATGCTCTGAATCCACTTTGCTTTTAATGTTGGATCCCGTGAAAAATTAAAGAAGGAGGACACCTTTGAGCCATTTTTACATTTTGCATTAGACGTTTCAATGCATCACTTGTGAGGCATTTAAAAATCTTTGAAATCGTCTAATATTGGATTATTTTCCACTCCAAATCTCCGGCAAAATATTATCATTAAAGAATAAATCATAAGATGTTCAGTGAGGGTTTTATCGTACGCTATACCTCAGCTGTTCAAATTAATGATGAAAAATAGGAAAGAAAATTCCACACTCTGGATTCAAACCAGGAACCTTTGGCTAAGACCGCCAACACGCCAACGAATTGCGCCACTGCAGACATGAAAGCGAACCGCTATAAACATGACCTTAGGGCTTGGTTAGAGCAGTTACCCAGTCTTTCCTATTTTTCAAAATATTATCAGTTTATAAATATTTAATATTAAAATTAGAGCGACAAATGAGATGAATACAACGCAAAGCAGAAGCCTATTTGTATTGACGTCCCTGTTGATTGCTATCGAGCAGAAGTAAAGGAGACGACCTGCGGCAACGTCACATATTGTAAAACGAGGCCTTCGAGATAACAAGGCCTGGAAGCGGAAAAGTCACCTGACCATCGGGGTGCTAGCAACAATCCAACCTTCATTGTCTCCATCTTGGATATTAACAATCAGTAGTCACATTCACATCCTTTCACTTACGGGAAAGTGACTTTGTCTTTGCGTTTGAAAAGCAAAGAAAATAGGTTTTCATTGTAATGAAACAGGAAATGAAAAGATCACGTTTGCATCTAAAACTGCGTCAGCCATAAATAGACATAATGAATATCGAAATTGTTTGAAAAATAGTAAGCGATTTATTGATTGTGGAAAATGTTTTTTAATGTTCTCCATGGTTTTATTATTCCTTAGTTTATAAGTAACAAAATTTACAACGTTAAATACGTTACTTACGCTTTTAAATTACAAGTTTTATCGGCGAACAAACATTGAAACGAGCGAAGCAGCGATTCAATATGGCTACCACTAAACCGGAAGTTAGTAGCTGCAAAGCCAGAAAAGTAACAAAAGCAGGGGGGAAAGTGGTTACTGATTCGCTTTCAGAAAAGTCACTTTTGAGACTTTGCTTTCCTCAAAATGACGTCACTGAAAGTGACTTAAACAAGATAA